>OX183134.1:21714856-21979242 GCA_945261195.1 Cryptosula pallasiana | reverse complement strand
TATACACATCGTAAATAAAGTCAAAGCTTGTTCATTACGCAAACTTCATGGCAACAAGAGATAATTGCATGAATTCTCTGATGGTCCTAGTCCAATGTGATCGCAATCACAGGGATTATCTAATAATCTTTTTATCAAAGAAATGAAAAATCTTCTTGTTTTTGTGATTAAGGGAACAATAAATGGTAGCCAGTAGTAATTTTGTAGAATAATAATAAATAACATAATAATAAAAATAACTAGCAGGATTTGATTGACCAAATAAATACTCTATGCGAAAAGAAATAAATATTCTTTCGATTCGAAGATGATATCAGATTTATGCAGTGTAAAAATTGGCGTGCATTTCTGGTGGAGGGGTAATTTGCAGGCTTGTAGATCTGCACTGAGTAGGCTTAGAGGGTTTTACGGCGCCCAGAAGTAGCGGGCAGAGTCAAAAGTCAGTGGGCCAATCATAAGGAACTCCACTTCCTGTTGATGGTACTTAGTCTCTTTAGCCTCTGTTCCACGACTTTTGCTAGGGTTACTGGTTGCTATCTCCTAGATAAGGTCTTCTGCTTCTTTTAGGTTACATTCTGGATCTCAGTCTATGCTGACTCATTTCCTGCCGACCCGGTATGGCTCATACAGGCTCGTTACTGATTCATACAGGGTCGGTACTGAGTCATACAGGGTCGGTACTGACTTATGCGCAGGGTCGCTACTTCAGTATTGATCATTCTAGTTATTCTGATCATCTAATGGCGATAGTAAGGATGCCAGAATGTTTGTACACTACGTGTGCAGATTTTAGTGTCATGAAAATCCGCTACAATACCTTCTTTGCAAGTGTAAGCGTTGATACTTTCTGTTTCCATAAAAATTCAGGTATAAATCAAACAAAATAATTATTTATTTTTGCTCACTACAATGTTAGATTATCTTTTCTACAGCAATCTGTTGTAGCTTTGCCCAAGCTTATACTTAAATTTTTTACATTCAACTGTAATTGTAGATAAAAAAGTATTCCAAACAAAGTTTAACCAACTTGTTACCACAGAAGCCCAGGTTATGGAATCTCAGAATTAACACATGAACTCCTTCTACACAAAATACAGAGCTTATACAAAACCTTGCCATATCGTTTCAATAATTTTTTTCAGTGAAGTAAAATTACAATTTATTCAGTTTCACACAATATTCTTTTTTAGTTTCTGCTACCTAATTGACTAAATGGCTTACATAAATTATACTCAAGCAGTGTAATGAATAGGAGGTAAACCATTATCACTTTTACATTCATTATATAAAACTTTTATGCCTAGGATTAAATAATGTTAAAACTTCGCCAAAAGTGAGGTTTGAGCAAGTGGTCTTCAAATCCGTACTAGCGAATTCTCAATATTCTCTAAAGATATTGCTTGTATGCATTTAATCAAGTATTTATGATGAATGTTTGTTGTCGAACAGAAAAAAACATGAAGCCCAAATGGTTATCTAGCGAGAGAGATATTGTGAGATATTTGTATGAAGTACCCACCCTCACCCCCACCCCCCCCCCATACCCCCCACCCCCCCCATTCCCCCACAACCCACACCCCCCCAACCCTTGCTGTCTACACCCCTTAAACACAACCTACAACCCCTTCTCCTTTCACCTACACGCAAACTACCCCCACGAAATCAAGCCCCAAAGACCTAGACCCTGTGTAGACACTATGCCACACCTAAAAGTTACCCCGGGTTACCCGGGGTCTACCCTGGGTCAGCTACCCCGGGCCTGGGTAAAAAGAAGATAGGAGAGGTAGCCTGAGGCCTGATGAACCCAATGCCCTAATCAGAATTTGAATCGGAGGAATAAAACGGCCAGGAGAGCAAGCTAAGTACCAGCATGTCCTAATAAGGAATGGAAAAGTACCAGCATGCCCTAATAAGGACTGGAAGATAACCAAGCTAAAGAAAAGAGCGGCAAAGAGTGCCCAGAGCAAAGCACCATGTGCTCAAGACTTTAATTGGTCAACTTTATAAATAACCTTGTATACTGCATTGTGATTTGATTGTTTTTACTATTGTGTTGTATGGTTGGCTCACCCAAATAAGGGGGTGATTTTTCCTCCTTTTCTCTTATAAAATGAGCCCTCTTGCATGATTTGGAGCAGAAGTCTTGTGGAGTTGTTAGATACCATTGTATCTTGCTAAATGGATTGTGCATAAATAAAGTATTGTTAATTAAATCTTTGTCATTGTGTGTTTGGGTCTAGGACCCCGTCAGTTGGTAGCGTTGATTCGGAGTGACTCCGAAGTAATATTCAGAAGTTGTTGGAGTGACCCCGTTGTGTCTGGTAGCCAGTGTAAAAACTACTACAATATATACATTATATACATTATATACATATACATTATATTGTAGTAGAATTGCGCGTTACTACTTGGACACAACTGATGTTTCCTTTACTGAATTGCTTAGCAATGTTGTGACGGTCTCACTTCCTGTCGACCCTGTGAGCAATTATGCTCAATTTACTGACTTGTGCTACTTAAGTGTGAATGCTTACTGGCACAGTAACAGAGTACAGCACACAGTACACTCTAATTGCAGTGGCAGTTGTTACAGGGTTTAGCACCGGCCCTGTACTGCCCAATTAGCAGTGTACTACACCACTTATTGCTGGCAACACCAACTGTTAGAGCGCTGCTCCAAAGTTAGACGTTAGTACTATCAGCTGCAACAAGGCAAGAGTGAGATTATAAAGTTTATTACAATCTGAAAATATCTGGTCATCACATGGCCTTTTAGAAAGCATAAAAGAGAAAATAAATAGTGTACACCCAATCACTACTTCTCCACAAACATAATCAACGGGCAAACTCGTGTTTGCCGGCACAACCTAATAGCCAACCTCTCCCCACAGGTGACCCTGTGCTGGGATGGCATTTACAACTAGTTGCAACGATGTACCTTCGACTTTAACAACTCTAATAATCCCACCTCTCACGCATACACTCAGAACTTTTGGGTGGTATAAGAATTTATTCTTATCCGGATTAAAATAGTCGCAACACAACAGTAACATGTAATGCAAAAAAAAAAATGAAAGAAAGTGCTGCCTTTTATAAGCAGAGTCACAGCAAGTGACAGGAAGTGTTTGGTCTAGTTTGCCAAACACTCCAATCACACATAGGAAGTACAGAATTATACCAATGATACAATGAATATAAATAGTAGTTAATGATACATGAATAAATAGATTAAAAGGAACTGGTGCCCAGAAGTAAGGGGAGGAGCCTATGGGCATCTCAGCCAGTAATAGCTGTAGGCTCCTCTCTCCTATAGAGTTCTTAGTCTTTTGTGGCTTTGGATCTTGATATCGGACTTTCTGAAGATGGCAACAACTTGGATATGGATCTCTTAGATGTCATTAGGTGGCGTTTCATCATCCAGGCTATGGTAGTTCTCTTGATGCCGGTCCGGAGAATTGATCCATGGCCGGTATAGTAACGACGCCGTGAAGGCATGGTTAAATAATGACTTTATTGCTTATATGTTAGCAAATAGGCCAAGTGCAATCAAAGCCAGTTTTGTCAGTTGCTTTCAGGAAGCATACCTAATGCCTACGGACTATCTGGGGGACCTTATAGAGTAGTGCACACATGTGGTGACTGGTAGAATCCCTTACGATATCAGATTGAAACCACTGTTGATTGAATTTTGGTGGGCCTATGTTTTTCACTTCTCTCATGAATGTTATGACTAGTCATATCTTTGCCTTTTCCTCTTGTCTCTTTCTCTTTTTGACACCCACTAAGCAGGTTTCCGGTAAAAACTTTTTCCGGCAGTTACTGCATCGAAATGATTAAAAGTCAATGCAGGCACATAAATTTGTCTTGATGATAAACAGAAAAACGTTCACTTTAAAGGGCCTATGACGCCTAATTTGAAGAGGATTTGATTTAATTTAAACTTTTTGAGGTTGAAATGTGTTCAGAAAAATTATGTGGAGTTGCTCTCTCACCAGTAAGACAATTCCTATAGACACAGTCAGCACTTGCCAAGACGCCTTTTTTCTCAAAGACGCATATAGCGAGTTTTCAAAAATTTGGCTTATTTGCATAGAAATAGGGCGTCCTAGATACTAGTTTTGTGCAGGGACTCTTTTGATTGCAAAAAAATGATTGTGCAACAAATTTTAATTTTTTTTGGAGCTGTTTCTCTCAAATCAGCAATTTGTCTTATCTTTGGTAAGCTCGCTATTATGTATACACTGGCGTTCACGTGATAGTGTTTGTCATCAAAATCAAAAGAAATAATGACATTTTTGTATCAAAATAATAATTTTCATGTGAGAAATTAATCAAACAATAACATTAGTATACTTTCATGATAACACTAGGTGAAAAAAAAACATTGCCGAAATTGTATTTTCGGCGTTGTTGATTTTTACAACATCAATAATAATTAAATCTGAAATACCGGCTATCTTTCCAAGAAAAAACTTCAAAAGCACTAAATGATAATAATTAAGATTTTTGAAAAGTAGTTTGGAACTGAAAAAGTAACAAAAATGGTACAAACTACTTGCTGTAATATACTATATAATATCATAATGCAGGTAGTCCCTTCTGTCAAACGCATTGTCATAGACCTCCATAGAACTCTACATGATACCTATTGGTGTTTTGTTGACGCGAGTGAGTTTTCTCAATAGTTTTACAATGCTTGATGAGAAAACAACTGTACACACAAAGTGAGTCTTGAAAAGCTCGTCCTAAGCCCTTTAACAGAAAAACATCAGTTTTGGTCTGCCAAATTAAAACCTAAAGCAGAGTTTTCATAAAACGATGCAACCCAGGTAAAAATTGAATTATTAAACTGAAGCCAAACATAAACTCAAGTTCAATTAGTTAGCACAAAACAAGCCTCTAAATATTTTAAAATGGACCCACTAACTATGCAAGTAAAAAACTTCTTCACTTACTTACAGCCGATGGATTTTAAACAATTCTGAATTGTAGACGCCTTTTTCATTTTGAAGTTTATTATGCTTTTACTGATGACGTGGAGCTATCAGTGATGACTTCGAACATCAAGATACAACTAAATACAAAATGTATGCATGTCAAAAGAATTTTCTGACCTTCACAAACCATTCTAGAATAGATGTAAAAACCAGTAACAACCAAAATGACTCTTAGAACGTTGGAAAGGAAGTAAATGGTCACCAATAAACATAATAAAACCAGCAAGGTTTAACAAGCAAAACAACAAAACTAAAGGTTTCTGAAGAGAACTAGCTTTCTTTCTCGGCTCATTTTCAGTATGAACTGTGTGATCTTATTGGTTCTTTATCATTTTTCCTTCTTCTTCTCCCGCTTTGTTTCCTGCTTCTTTTGACTTTTTGAAACTTTGGTTGAGTTCTGCTTTTCTTCTTCCCATGTTTTCTACCTTGTGTTTTCCTTTGTCTCTTTTCATCTTTCTTGTTGACTTTTCCTTTTGTTTCCTTGTGGATTTGCTTTCCCATTTTGCCACCTGTATAATATTTTACAAAGTCATGAATAAACACGTTTTCTTGAAAACTTAGATAGATGTAAAGTGTATAAGACCAATTTCCATTCAAAAGATAACTAACTAACAATAAACCATAACTTACATTTCTCATTGAGAACACACTTTTTCCTCTGGATAGGCTTTCCTCCACAGCCATTTGTAACTGCACAATCTCTTCTTCTAAATTGTGTACCACGCCCACATTTACCTTGGCATTCTGACCAAGATCCCCATGTAGACCATTCGTTGGCGGACCCTACAGTAACATACCACAGAATAAATAAAAAATGATAAACCACCGGCTTCATATGGGTACAAACTAGTGATGGTTATACTAGTATAGCAAATAAAGTACACACAACATATCGTTATACAAAACTTTGCACTTAACACAAGCAGTCATCTGCAAGCTTTTATACCTGTGAGACATTGAGCTTCACTACAAGCTATAGTTTCGTATGACTCTCCTTGGCAGTACAGACCACCATTGAATGGTTCTGGGCTGTTACATTCTCTAAGTCTTGTTTTGGTCCCTCCACCGCATCCGTCAGAGCAGGGAGAGAATGCTTGCCATTCACCCCATTCACCATTTATCACAGCTGAATAAACATATAACATATAGCGTACATATCACTTAAGCACTCAAAAGCATATATAGTTTTATTCAAAGTGAAGACAAGCTTTTACCTGAGCAAGGTTGAGTATTACATGCTGTAACTTGGTTATCGACACCTGTACAATATTGTCCTCCATTAGATGGCCCCGGATTGTTGCACTGTCTGCTTCTAGACTTGCTTCCACCACCACATGGAGCTGTACAGGTGTTGTATGATACCCATTCTCCCCATTGTCCATCCACGGGTTCTACAGAGTTATAAATTACTGAGATGGTGGTAAGGTAGTGAACAGAGAATTGCTTCTTTAGCATTGTGAGAAAGTTATCTGTTTTGATTAATAGATAGAGATACTGTGAGAAAATTTTTCAGGCATTTGATCTATAACAAGTGAAACACTCTACAGCCCACCAATGAATACAATAAATAATTACCATGACAAGCATGTCCATTACAAGGAACAGATTCCAGGCCAGTACCAACGCAGTACTGTCCACTATTTAAAGGTCTTGGATTGTTACATTCTCTAAATCTATCTTTGAATCCTCCTCCACAAGTAACTGAACATGCAGAGTATTCTTCCCATGCACTCCATCCACCATTTATTCTCACTGTAGCAGACATTGTACTACATCGAGATGTCAATGAAGTTCTTGAAGTATCAATCGTTCTCTTGCACTTAACAGTTTAGTCACATACATTTCACTCTACCAACCCTATGAGACACCGATGTTTGTATTGTTCTCGTATCGAATGAGAAGGCTTGTGTGAAAAGCGCCTGGGTTTTTAAAAACAAAAATAACTGTGAATATGAAACGCTAGCTATGCTCTGTTGAGTACAACTCTACGAGCTTATTTTTCAGACGAAAACAATCATATATGCAAACTCAAACATGTAGTTTAGAGAGAAAAGGCAAGTGGGAAAACCAAAAGCACTTTGATAGCATACCTCTACATTGGTGGTTGTTGCAGGAAGTTATGTCTGAGCTCTTTCCACTACAAGGACTCCCTCCATTGGATGGTGGAGGATTGTTACATTGCCTTTCTCTAGTTTTTATTCCACCACCACAGTCTACTGAACAACCTGTATATCCCTGCCAATCTCCCCACTGTCCATCCATTGGAACTGTAATAAGTTATATATATGAGTGATTGTGAGAAATGGTCCGGTTGTGTATAAATACAACAGTGGCAGATTTGAAATATAATAAGTTCTCTTTTAAACGGGACACCGCTGTCAAGTTTTAATAATTGTTAGCCAAGTCATGCTAATGCATCAGATACTGTAAATATTTATTGTCTATCTTACTATTGCATTGGTGGTTGTTACAAGACATGGTCTGGGTGTCGTCTCCACTACAAGGCGTTCCTCCATTAGATGGTGGAGGATTGTTACATTGCCTTTCTCTAGTTTTCATTCCACCACCACATTCTACTGAACAACCTGTAAATCCCTGCCAATCTCCCCATCGTCCATCCACTGGAACTGAAACATATTATTTAAAAAAGATTGATCGTGAGAAAGGGTCTATTGTTTGTAATGATCAAAACAACAGGTGTTGGTGATAAGAGGTGTTCTCCGAAAGGAGACATCTAATTCATTAGAAATTTAAACTGGCACTATTCCTCATACCATTGCATGGGTGGTTGTTACAAGACATGGATTGTGTTTTCTCTCCACTACAAGGACTCCCTCCATTAGATGGTGGAGGATTGTTACATTGCCTTTCTCTAGTTTTCATTCCACCACCACAATCTACTGAACAATCTGTATATCCCTGCCAATCTCCCCACTCTCCATCCACAGGAACTGTGGTAAGTTAAACAGAAGAACTTATACAAGAGTACTTGTGAGAAATGGGTTCAACGTGTATAAGTACCATGCCAATAGATTCTGGTAGCCAGGAGTTGTCTTCCAAATGGGTATAACTTTTAGCTTTAGACAAGTGTTAATGAAATCAAGCTATGTAATGCATAGACAGCCTAAGTTTGTGCTTTGTCTAACTTACCACTACATGGGTGGTTGTTACAAGACATGGTCTGTGTTTTTTCTCCACTACAAGGACTCCCTCCATTAGATGGTGGAGGGTCGTTACATTGCCTTTCTCTAGTTTTCATTCCACCACCACAATCTACTGAACAACCTGTATATCCCTGCCAATCTCCCCATCGTCCATCCACTGGAACTGAAACAAGTTAAGGATAGAATCCAAATGTCTACTTGTTTTTGTTGACCAGTTGGTTCAATAATTCACCTTTCATGCTTATGGCAGTTGAATGTAGTATTATGGGAATTAGTATGCAGAGTGCACATTTATGCTTCCATTAATGTTGTATATTCTACATAAAAAAGGAAGTTTCTAGATCAGCATAAACAAAAACTAACCTGTGCAAGGATTGGGATTACATTGACGGTTCTGTTTACTCGTTCCATAACATCTATATGTCCTCTCTCCACTTTCTTCACTGGAGCCACTTTCTTCACTTGACTGAGTTTTACCTGCTGTCCTGCGAAATCTACCAGAGCTGTTCCGTTTGATGCATTCTCTCATTCTACTCTGTGTCCCTCCGTCACATGGTTTTGTACAAACTGTCCATCCCTCCCATTCCGACCATTTTCCATTAACTACAAGTTAGATATAAGGCACAGTTGCATTGTGGTAAAGCAGTGGAAAGTTTTTGTATAAAACTAACTGTAAGTTTCTGCAATGAATTAAAAGAATGAAGGAAATCATAGGTATGTTTATAAAATAAGAACATTCACTTACATGTAGCAGCTGTAGAACCTGCAACATAAAAACATATGACTGGAATTAGTTACACGAGTATTGCATTTTATGAACATTTTATATAAGCATTTTCATGCATTTTGTAAAAGAAAACAATCAATTCTTAGAGAAGAACTAACTGATTTATGGTGGTTCTGATGAATAGATCTTCTCCGAAATAAATTTAATTCAATAATTGATTTCGCCTAAAGGTTGATTATTTGAGCACCGAGTTTGAGCAAGTATTAATTCGAATAATCTTTACAAGTTACAGTATGTCAACTAAGTAATTAGCTGGTTTACCAGATAACATATACGAAATAGACTTACCGAGTATGATTACAATAACCACTGTCACTAACTGTACATCCATGTTTTTGTACAGTTGGAGTTTTCACAGTTCAACCACAAAAAGTAGATAAACTGACTGAAAATATACAGGCTAAGAGTATATGTGTACAGGATACAATAAAGCTTGTATTGTATCCAACTGATGCGTGCTTTCTCCTTCTTTGCATTCACTTATATACCTTAGCATATCCTTAATCTATGACATCATCTACAGACATTCACAGTTAATCTCGAGATAATCTCTTTTTTGACACAACACGATATGAATGCAGATCAGAACAGGAACTCCTCTGTGACTTACAACATGGCTGTAAAGCAAATATTTCCAAATATCCATGTTTTTAATGGCAATCAGTTCATGCATACTACAAAGTATAATTTATCTGTTTAAAAATGACAAAAATTGCTGCGTGGATTATTTGTAGGAACAATTCATAACTTCTTTCCCTTTACCAAAAGGCACCATACTAATTAATTCCTTGCTATGCATCTATGTGATGTAATAATGACGTTTCACTTTTGTGATACTGTTGCTGCTGTGATTCTGTTATAAACTTTCCATAAAGTAATACCAATAAACTGAATGTGAAGTATAAACCATAATAAATAATTAATTTTATTGCTCTAAAATATTCTAATATAAAACTATAGAAGTAAAACTTCTTTATTGAGATGAGTTTCCCAACATAGCGCAATGAGGATGCGTCGTTCTCTCGACTTACCTTGACCTGTTCGACAGCCTTAATGTGATGACATAACATATTTCTTTTTGACTTATTGTTCATCGCCAATATTATACACCCATATCTATCCACTGCTAGTCACCTGTAATTGGAGTGTTGTATGACTCAGAAATAAAACTCACCCTAATGACCTTCACCAAATGAACAAACCCACCCAAGGTATGTGAGTATAAAATACAATTGTTGATTTTTTTTCATCTTTTTTGTGAAATTAATTATTCTCATTACTGCTGATTTCATTGTTCTTTTAGGTCGTAGTAACTTATCTAATGTTAATTGAGTAAATGTTTGTGTTTCTTAATTGATGCTGTTTAGTAAATGCATTCCAAGTTTTCAAGCTTTTTGTTTCGAAATGAAGTTTATTTTTTATTTTAGATGTGACAACCTATGTTTGATTACCAAGCTGCCAGGTGTTAACAGCCGCTGAAAAATACCTACACCTTTTAAATCCTTTTATTGTCTGCTCTCATATGCTATTTATTATGTAACGTTATGTAATGTAATAGAAAATGTTATACTGGTTTATTAGAAGTCAAGCTGTTGTTAAAGATTGTGAGCGGAGGAAAAGTACTCACTCATAAACTAACTTGATAGTTTATACTATTTTTAGCTTGATGTTCAGTCTGAGCCAGTTACAAGAACTCTTGCAGCCAGAGAAGTTGTGAAGTATTTTCACAGGTGAAGAAGTTCAGTCTTTCAATTCAAATAACCACAGATTATTTCATTTTCTCACCAAAACCCATAACTGTTATTTAAACAGCTGATTGAGAGCGCAAAAGGTAATTTTTGTACAGAAGTAAGGCATAAAGAAATAGCACAATGCACACAAGTTTGTTTCTATGCCTTCTTAAGCCGTTGTATGCATATTTATTTCATTATTGTATAATTATTGAATCATTATTTTGGTGCATTGACATCTGTGGGTAGTGAACCTCTAACCAAAATATCATTTAATTGCAGATTGCTGTGAATCACTAACCAACAGGTACGTGATACATCAAACTGATTGCATTATAATACATTGTTTATTGTAGTTCACCTGTTGACACTACCTATGGATGACTGATTTTGTTGATACAACTAGTGCATACGCCAAGAAATAGACTGTGGCTCAAGTTATTACTTTTGTATGCTGGCTTTTTGATGCTTGAAACTGCTATAGTGAAAAAAAGCTGAGAAGAACAGAAGCTCAACGAGATTCTTGTCTTGAAACTCAATGAGAAATAGAATATAATTGATTGAACGAAGACCTAAGTAGAAATTGATAATGAGTTTGATCATACTAATGGAATGTTATGCTAAGAAATCCATTAAACAAACTCAAAGAAATAATAACAAACAAACCATGGAAACCACAAAAAACTGTATTGGAAGTAGTGGATAAATATGTCGTTAAACTTCTTTAAGCTCTTCTACTGATAGAAATTACATTTCAACTTTTTTTCGATGTGACTTACTGTTAGTTTGACGATTGCTATTCAGCTAACAAATGTTGTTTTGTGCATTCAGCTGTACGAGGTTGATTATAAAAATATCAGCTAATAAGGAAATGTGACAGTATCATTGAGTTACAGAATTGATAAAACCTCAGCTGTGATAGACTATTACATAATGTTGTATAATACGTGGATGTAGCAATTCCTTAGATTAACTGTATAATATTAGGATTTAAAGATAACTAACCACCACTAAATAACCAGAGACTTAACAGAACTAGTATACTATGGTGGCTAATATATGACTAATGTTCCCCAGCTGTCTAGTAGAGTCGGGTGGACACAGCTGTCAATTACATACACTTTGGTTGTTATCAGAGTTTTTTTTAAACAACTCAAGTTTGTTATCTTTAATCAAAAAGGGCTTTAAGCTTCTACATGCAATTTTTTATTTTCCCTCCTTGTCTTTTACGTTCCACCTATGATAAACTTTAATATAAACAGTTTGTAAGAGCAATGTTAAGCAAGAACTTTTGAAAAGTGAACTTTTTATCTTCACATGTCACAAGGGAGTAGTTTGAAGTCAAGATGTCATCAAACTTTGGCTTGCATTGAATTATATGTATTGTCTTTATTGGTTTCATAGAGTGCTTTATTTAGCTAACACATATTTTTGTAATCAATAATACATCAAAGGCTTATAGAAACAGGAATTATCCAAGACTGTGCTTTGATTGGTTAATCTATTCTTATGTTGTTTAGTGAACTATCTAATACTATCATAAGCTTTAGCCTGGACAGCTGCAGGTCTAACCTATATACAGAAAAACATACTTAAAATATACATATTTATCCCAAATAAGGAAGGGAAGGTGCATAATGTTATTGCACAATACAGTTTTAACAATAATTAAATAAATAATATACATGTACTTTTAACTTTCTTCTTTTGAACCAATCATCTAACTAATGTTCTGAGCTAACCGAGAAGGTGACTATGGTGATGAATAGACATGACCAAGCACCTTAAATAATCACAAAATAAATATCATTTGTAACTTGTTGACACCATTAGACCACACTTGTATATGTATTAATAATATACTTGCAATGGACAATGCTTTTGGTTAAAAAGCCACCTAATCTGACGACATTAAAAACATTTCTATTACTGAAGCAGCCTCTTTTGTTTTCTTGTTTCAATAGACACTGTTTGATTTTGTTTATTATGACTGAATTGCTTAATGAACAAGTATTGGGAAAAATAGCTTATATATACTTGAATGAATTTTTTTGCGTTAGGGAGTGGTTATTTGCAGTTTAGTTACAATGGACAGACCAATGTTCCTTTCCATAACCATTTTGCTCAAGGTACCACACCACAGTACCACTGTACCACACTGCAGTACCACCGTACCACAGTACCGCAGTACCGCAGTACCACAGTACTAAAGTACCACTGTACCACAGTACAACAGTACCGCTGTACCACAGTATCACAGTACCACAGTATCGCAGTATCGCAGTACCGCAGTACCGCAGTACCGCAGTACCGCAGTACCGCAGTACCGCAGTACCGCAGTACCGCAGTACCGCAGTACCACAGTACCACAGTATCACAGTACCACAGTACCACAGTACCACAGTACAGCAGTACCGCAGTACCGCAGTACCGCAGTACCGCAGTACCGCAGTACCGCAGTACCGCAGTATCGCAGTACCGCAGTACCGCAGTACCATAGTACCACAGTACCAAATTGATACCTATGAAAATGAGTCGAGGCTAAATGATAAACTCTATGCCCAACATAGAGTTATCGAAAAAAGATATCGTTTTAAATAATGTAACGCCCATGTAGGTGTAACCTTCCAATGGTGTACTTTTGATAAGAAAATAGAAGCTACAGGAAATAGATGACAAATCTACTGTTTTATTTCAACCGTTTAGATTGATAAAACTCAAAGTTTTGCAGGTGCAGAAATGGGGCTGGACACAAAACAACAGAAGAATTATAAAATGGTGAAGAATCTTTTGTTCTTTTTTCTTTCAAGTTAAAAGATTGTAAAAATAATACTCATAAGTCTTCAATTTGAACTAAAACAAGTTTCCTGTCGAGATGATTACAATGTATTTGATTTGTCAGAAAGCTTGATAAGATTGGTTGGTTTAGTCTTGAGTAATTCATATGAGACAAAAATAATCTGTAGACAAAACAGCTGTAGTTGTGATTCATAAAGAGACCAAATTCTAAGCAAATTACTTAACTTTAATACAGGAATGGGTGGTGACCAAACATTTGGTTTAGACAAACTTAATCACAGCTCAGTCATTGGTGTACTTTATACCAGCCAATCATCTAGCACTATTTTTACTTATTGTTTAATATTGCCAACTAATCACGGTTTTGTAACTATGATAAGTTTTTATAACAAAATACATGCTCGACCAGCAGCTGGGCAAGAATTACCCAAATTACTAGCTATTAAAAGATGGATCATTTCACTAATACCTTCAAGCACCTAGTAAACTAGCCCATATTTCTTGTTACTTGTTTGTTCGTATTCAACATTTTAGGTATTCGTCTGCTGTTCCCAAATAGAGTTTGTTTATTAGAGAAGGTTTGATAATGCGTTATCAATCCTGTTTTACACATTTAAGAGCTAATAATCTTTTTTAGTGACAACTTCAGGTTTATTTCTGAGCACTACTGAGTTTCTTAAAACCTTTTGTAACCATATGACAACTTTATTATTTGCAATCAGCTGTAATTGTGGCTAAAAGTGCTCTCAGAGAGAAGCTTAATAAATTTATTACAATAATCAAACAAAAATCATTTATTCAGTAATCACAACAATGACATCTGAACTCTTTCTACACCAAACACAAGTCTTAGAGGTTTTTTGTCTCGTTTGTTGAATTGCTTTCCAGTCAGGTTTTTTTTTGCATTATTGCTACTTCATCGATGAAATTGAGATAAAAAGATAGCTTATATGTGGCCTAGTCAAACTACTTTACATATGACAGGCAAAAAATTAGCAAGTTTAAATTAATCACACTATGTTATATAGATGAGGTAAATATTATTGTTTTGTCAAAAGTGCCTTTTCCAGCAAACAGTGTACAAACCCGCAGCAATGAATCCTCAACATTCTCTATAATTGTCCCTAGTACATATTTTATCAATTATATATAACACACATTGCTATCAAATGGAAACAAGAATGATGCAGGAATAGCTGTACAGCTAGGGAGAGGAGTTAAAAAGTATGTTTTTCTCACTAGGATTTGCTAAAACTTTGTCCTTTTAGATTACATAAAAATGATACAATATGCAAGTAGTAATATATGAGCAGATCTCCCTACCAAGTGTTTTTTTGTGGATTTGATCTTGGAGTTGAGACAATGGGTTACGGCGTTGGATGAATTCGCCGAGTTTATATTGTATTTCATTTGAGGGGTACTTGAGTGGCATTTGAATGGCATTTAAGTGGCATTCGAGTTTTGATTATTTTTTTACTTAATTTGAACTTTTAAATTTTGAATGTATGGCATTCAAGTTTTGATAATCTTGTACATAATTATATACATAACTTTAACTCATAGAGCATCTAGATTTTGAATGTATGGCATTTAAGTTTTGATATTTTTTTGTAATTCGACTCATTATATCTACATTGAATAAATACAGTAATTAAAAATGAAACAATATGTGAATATATACATTTATTGTGCAATAAGTAGGGAAAATTTCATATAATATAGCTAGAGTCAGTAAATATTAAATAATACCAAACACTACAACTTGTAATGACAATCAATGCATAAGCTTTTACTAAAAACTATCTTGAAAACCTTCAAAACATGATCCCAAATGGAAAAAAAATGGATAAAGTTAGATATTCATCTATTTGTTTACATCTACAAAAAAGAGGTATTTGGTGAAATATTTTTTCGATTTATTCAATTTTCATTAATTTTTACAAAAACAAATCATCCTCTAAATGGTTAAATTTCATCTAATTGTACAAATTTACAAAAAAAACAGGGTATTTGGTAAAATATTCTTTCATTTCATTAAATATTCATTATTTTTTTTGCAAAAAAAGAAATCACCCTTTAAATGGTTAAATTTTATCTGTTTGTATATCTTTACAAAAAACAGGGTATTTGGTAAAATATTTCCTTTACTCTATTCAATTTTCATTAATTTTTTCAATAATTGCTTAAATATACATTATTCACTATTTTCTTATTCTAATTGTATAAATTTACAAAAAAAACAAGGTATTTGGTAAAATATTCTTTCATTTCATTAAATCTTCGTTATTTTTTTGCAAAAAAAGAAATCATCCTTTAAATGGTTAAATTTTATCTGTTTGTATATCTTTACAAAAAAAACAGACTATTTGGTAAAATATTTCCTTTATTCTATTCAATTTTCATTAATTCTTTCAATAATTGTTTAAATATAAATCATTCATTATTTTCTTATTATTAGGTGAGCACCCTATCATACAAAATTAGTTTCTTGAGTGAAGGTTTTATCCTGCATTTTCCTTTGGAATTTTTTTCAAAAATTTACCATTGTTTTCAAAAACAATCATTTATATATACAATTTCCATTATTTTTTAAACAGAACAATTCCTATCTCTGAGAGGTTGGAGATATTGGGGTAGAAAACTTAGACATGATGATGAGAAGGCTATGGATTTTCCCGTTTAAGAACAAACCATTTTCGATGGCAATTTCAATTCGGAAAACTAAAACAATGCAATTTGTTTTTCAAAACGCAACCATCAGAAAGCTTTTGTCATGATGAGGAGGAGGAGGCTATGGATTTACCCATTCAAGAACAAACCATTTTCGATGGCGACTTCAATTCTAAAAACGAATTAGAACTGAAGCATGTAGTATTACGTAATCATTTTTTTTAAAGAAGAACAATCCATTTTTGATAGCAACTTTAATTCTAAAAACTAAATCAATGTAACTTTTTTATTCTTTGTCTCCCATGAAATTGTTCAAAACGAATTAGAACTGAAGTATGTGGTATAACATGATAATTTTTTAAAAAACACATCAAAATCGACAAATTACTCCTCTAGATAGTTCAAGTTTACAATATTTGAGAATTAATCACAATAGAAACATTAAGCCTACTTGATAAAAAAGAATTTGACTGTTAAATTTAACTAATTGATTCAATGTTATTATTTGGATCTTTTGAAAATAAACATTTCAATGAAAACATCATATTTAGTCTTTGACACACTTGAAACCATTTTCCAGTAAATTTTACCAACAATATTTCAGAAATTTTTACTAGATATTTACAAAAAAAATGAGGTATTTTGGTAAAATATTCTTTTATTACATTCCTTTTTAATTTTTTATGTTTTAAAACAGGGTTTTATTACAAATTTTTTTGTTTTTTCAACTTTTTGATAAAAAAGAATTTGACTGTTAAATTTAACTAATTGATTCAATGTTATTATTTGGATCTTTTGAAAATAAACATTTCAATGAAAACATCATATTTAGTCTTTGACACACTTGAAACCATTTTCCAGTAAATTTTACCAACAATATTTCAGAAATTTTTACTAGATATTTACAAAAAAAAAATGAGGTATTTTGGTAAAATATTCTTTTATTACATTCCTTTTTAATTTTTTATGTTTTAAAACAGGGTTTTATTACAAATTTTTTTGTTTTTTCAGTTTTTTAAAAAAATAATCATTATAATATACAGTTTTCGATATTATTTTAAAAAAATAAATATATATAGCGATTTTCACTTTATATTCTTTTATTCCATTCAATTTTCAATAATTTTTTGAGTGAGGATTTTATCCTACACCTTCCTTTTAAATTTTTTTATTTTTTTAAAAAATAATCATTGAAATATATAGTTTTCGATATTATTTTAAAAACAATGTATATATATATATATATAGAGTTTTTCATGGTATTTGGGAAAATATTTTTTAATTTCATTCAATTTTCAATAATTTTTTGAGTGAGAATTTTATCCTACACAATCCTTTTAAATTTTTTATGTTTCAAAACAGAGCTTTATTACATTTTTTTGAACTTTGTAAAAAATAATCATTGAAATATATAGTTTTCGATATTTTTTTGATTTTTTTTGTACTTTTTAACTTTTTTAAAAACTGTCAAAAAATCACCAAATTACCTCTCTAGATGAATAAAATTTACTTTTTAAAAAATAATCATTGAAATATACAGTTTTCGATATTTTTTGATTTTTTTTGTACTTTTTAACTTTTTTAAAAACTGTCAAAAAATCACCAAATTACCTCTCTAGATGAATAAAATTTACAAGTAAATAATTGTAATAGAAAATACCATATCTAGTTTTTACATTCATAAAACTGTTTTATAGTAAATTTTCTGTAATACAAACTACTATAGCTTACGATATCAATGGTTACAAAGTGCTTTTCTTGAACAATATCTTTCTCGATATTCTTCTGGTATATTATTAGACCCAGGG
This sequence comes from Cryptosula pallasiana, assembly GCA_945261195.1. NCBI lineage: Eukaryota > Metazoa > Bryozoa > Gymnolaemata > Cheilostomatida > Cryptosulidae > Cryptosula > Cryptosula pallasiana. The sequence goes on along the minus strand of OX183134.1, from coordinate 21,961,287 downwards.
AGGAACTCTTGTATTCCGTATTCTCTGTGATCCAATAATTGACTAAAATACAAAAGTTATTCATTATATAAATAAATTTTACCGAATTTAAATTTTACTCTTAGCTACATTAGATAGTTTACATTTTATATATAACAGGAAAATAACTCACTGAGTTACATCATTCAGCTCAATATTTCTTAGGGAAAGTTCTTTACTCTGTTTTCTTTTTACGATAAAATGGACTAAAATAAAAAATGATGTATTAGTATAGTATGATTAAAATTAATGTAAAATAAATATAAACTTTCGTTATTTTTTCAACTTCTATGTAAAAGAAATACACTGATTACACACGAAAAAGTCCTTTTTTTCATTTGGTGTGATTTTTTTTCAACTTCTAGCTAAAAAAATACACTGATTACACAAAAAACCCTTTTTTTTAATCCAAAATATATATAATTTAAAAATGTTTTACAAAAAAATGTATATGAATTGATCATTTATGTGAAAAACTAAACATTTTTGTAAAATAATTATAACCTTTTTGTTATTTTTTAAACTTTTATGTAAAAAATACACTGATTGCACAAAAAAGTCCTTTTTTTAATCCGAAATAGATATAATTTAAACATGTTTTACAAAAAATGTTTATGAATTGATCATTTATGTGAAAAACTAAACATTTTTGTAAAATAATTATACCCTTTTGTTATTTTTTTAAACTTTTATGTAAAAAAATACACTGATTGCACAAAAAAATCCTTTTTTAATCCGAAATAGCTATAATTTAAAAATGTTTTACAAAAAATGTTTATGAATTGATCATTTATGTGAAAAACTAAACATTTTTGCAAAATAATTATAACCTTTTGTTATTTTTTAAAACTTTTATGTAAAAAAATACACTGATTACACAAAAAAGTCCTTTTTTTAATCCGAAATATATATATAACTTAAAAATGTTTTACAAAAAAGGTTATGAGTTGATCATTTATGTGAAAAATTGAACATTTTTGTAAAATAATTATCACCTTTTGTTATTTTTCCAACTTTTATGTAAAAAAAAACACTGATGATACAACAAAATCCTTTTTTAATTCGAAATATATATATATATAACTTAAAAATTTTTTACAAAAATGTTCACAAATTTATCATTTTAAGGGGTTTTTCATTGTAAGAATACACTAAATTTTCACAAATCAACTTTTTAAAATTATGGTAAAAATTAATAAAACTTACCTATAGTGATATGAATCCCTTGAGTTATAGATTAGCTTCTCGAGAGTTTGTTCTCCACAGTCTTCTTTTTCAGCATCATCGAAGTGGTTGAGAAAATCCTCAGATTTTGGATTATCAGCCAGTTCCGAGGCTTGGACGAAGGCTTGATGAGCTGCGAGTACACTGATGTTGTAGAAAATTGAATTGTCTGCGTTTCGACTCAGGCCCTTGAACAAAATCACTCCAAATCTCTCCGATGTCACAGCAGAAGCTATTTGATGAGGAATGCGCATATCTCCGATCAGTAATTCTTCATCTACAACACTTCTGTATTGAACTAGAAGAGTCTCTTCATTTCCATTCCATCGCCTGTCAGACTTTGTTATAACTTCAGGGTTTTGGAAACATATGACACTATCTGTTGGGAAATCCTGAAGATTAGCTACCTCGAAATAAGCATTGATTTGTCGCATACTTTTTTCTGGTAATACATCAAACACATTCTTACACCTCAAAGTAGTTCCTGTTTCTGTAGCAGCACGAAAAATTGCTTTTCCAGTCTTTTCAACACCCATGTAGATCAAAACCAGTGGTCTTATTTGCGAAGCTTCATTGACAAGTAATCCCGCTGCTAATGGAATAGTGCTCTTCACTCTAACTACCTTTCCATCCTTTTTATAGTTGTATATGATGGTGCAGTTCGTTTCATCATGGAGCTCAACGGTTAACACCTGCATAACTGTAGGTATTGGTAAATCTTCAACTTTGACTATGTTTTCAATGTTTCTTCTGGAAGCTGGAGATAGAGTGCTTAACAGAGAGGCGCTTTTGATGATGAGAGTTGCCAGAGTATTCAGACTGGCGCTTTGAAAGGGGATCATAGTGCGTTGAAGAAGTACATTGTCATCAATCACCTTATCTTGTGAAGGTTTTGATTCTTTATTCTTCAGTTGTTTTGATATGACTTGTGTCGACATTCTAAAAGATAAAGTAAAAATCCATGTTATGATTTCTTTTTCAAACCAATTTGAAGATATATATACATATATATATATATATATATTTACTCAATATCATACCACTATTAGTATCTAAATCGATAAAAAATTAAATTTATACTCAATCAAGTTGACTTACCTCCAAACAGAAAAGTCCTTCTAGCAGTTGTAGTAGATGATGTTGTAGTAGATCTTGCTCCTTCAGTTGCTAATGTCGAAGTGACTGCTTTCTGTGTAAAAACAGTGCTTCTTATATAGCTGAAATCATGCCATTTATCATAAGGTTAAATTAATGAAACATTGTTTCTACGGAAGAACACCAATGCTTTCGCGGGAATAAATAATTTATTTTCACGCGAATACAAACCAATGCTTTCGCGGGAATAAACATTTTATTTTCACGCGAATGGAAACTGTTGCTTTCGCGGGAATGAATACTTTATTTTCACGCGAATACAAACCAATGCTTTTGCGGGAATAAACATTTAATTTTCACGCGAATGGAAACTGTTGCTTTCGCGGGAATGATTACTTTATTTTCACGCGAATACAAACCAGTGCCTTCGCGGGAATAAACATTTAATTTTCACGCGAATGGAAACTGTTGCTTTCGCGGGAATGAATACTTTATTTTCACGCGAATACAAACCAATGCTTTCGCGGGAATAAACATTTTATTTTCACGCGAATGGAAACTGTTGCTTTCGCGGGAATGAATACTTTATTTTCACGCGGATACAAACCAATGCTTTCGCGGGAATAAACATTTAATTTTCACACGAATGGAAACTGTTGCTTTTGCGGGAATGAATACTTTATTTTCACACGAATACAAACCAATGCTTTCGCGGGAATAAACATTTTATTTTCACGCGAATGGAAACTGTTGCTTTCGCGGGAATGAATAATTTATTTTCACGCGAATACAAACCAATGCTTTCGCGGGAATAAACATTTTATTTTCACGCGAATGGAAACTGTTGCTTTCGCGGGAATGAATACTTTATTTTCACGCGAATACAAACCAATGCTTTCGCGGGAATAAACATTTTATTTTCACGCGAATGGAAACTGTTGTTTTCGCGGGAATGAATACTTTATTTTCACGCGAATACAAACCAATGCTTTCGCGGGAATAAACATTTAATTTTCACGCGAATGGAAACTGTTGCTTTCGCGGGAATGAATACTTTATTTTCACGCGAATACAAACCAATGCTTTCGCGGGAATAAACATTTTATTTTCACGCGAATGGAAACTGTTGCTTTCGCGGGAATGAATACTTTATTTTCACGCGAATACAAACCAATGCTTTCGCGGGAATAAACATTTAATTTTCACGCGAATGGAAACTGTTGCTTTCGCGGGAATGAATACTTTATTTTCACGCGAATACAAACCAATGCTTTCGCGGGAATAAACATTTTATTTTCACGCGAATGGAAACTGTTGCTTTCGCGGGAATGAATACTTTATTTTCACGCGAATACAAAGCAATGCTTTCGCGGGAATAAACATTTAATTTTCACGCGAATGGAAACTGTTGCTTTCGCGGGAATGAATACTTTATTTTCACGTGAATACAAACCAATGCTTTCGCGGGAATGAAAGATTTATTTTCACACATTCACCTATATAAGAGACAACGGTTTCAGACAGAAAGCATCCAGTTCAACAACAGTGAGCAAAGGAGCAACATCTATCTACTACATCTTCCATTGCAACTACTAAGAGTTCTCTCTTCATAAAGGTAAAACTTAAACTCAAATATTTCCGCTAGCTAACACAACTATTTGAAGGCTTTATGACATATCTATCTTTAAATTGGTTATAAAGAATTGAATCAATTTTTTCTGTTTTTTTCAGAATGAATACTCAAGTCGTAGAAAGTCAACCATTGTATCTAAAGTCAGAATCTCAGCCTGATGAAAAGGTAAGAATTAATAAAAAATACTATTTAACACCTGTTGAACACCTTTAATTATTTTAGTTATCTAATTATCGCTTGTATTTTAGAATAACGCAACAACAAATCCTATCTACTTAAAGGACTTCCTTCCAGAAATATATCATAACTATGTGATAAATAATGATGTTGTTGAAAAAAAAGCTGTAGAACGTTTGACATTTCAAGTTATAATATTCTGTATAACTCAACACATGATGAGTATGGGGATGTGTTGTAAGAAACGTGATATATCTACAGAACGTTTTGATGACATTATAAAAAACGGTTTCGAAATCGTTTTGTCGATGGTGGAAGTCGTTAATATTAATGATTTTTTAAAAGAAATTGAAAGAAGTGCTTGGAATCAAATAGTTTTCAAAAAATTATACAACATGACATGGAACAAAAAAACTTTTTATAAATTCAGAAAGCATATTTATAATTATGTCCAAATAGATAAAGCTCTATCCTCTTCTGTAGGTATTTTAGAATTAATGTTGGAAGCGTTTCATACATATTTATGAAAAAATTTTAGTTGTTTTTTATTATTTTACAATATTTTGTTCAAACTATTATATTTTATTTCTTACCAATTTAGATGTTATGTTCAAACTATTATATTTTATTTCTTACCAATTTAGATGTTAAAAGCGGTATGATATTAAGTAAATACATATATATATATATTTGAACGCATCCTTTGTTGTCTGTCTCCACATCCCGATAGTTTAATAAGCACATTCTCAATCTACCATAACTCTATGATCTTAACCGCTTTTGGCATAAATACATATATATATATATATATATAAGACACTCTAAGTAATAAATACACTCTTAGCCACTCATGCAAATATTACCCTTTTATTTTTAGAATGTTATGGATGCTCTTTCTGAAGAGCTCCTTAGCACAGATCCATATCCAACAGAAAATAAAATGAAAAACGGCAAAACAACTCCTAAGAGAAGGAAAACTGCTCCAAAAAAGCGAATAGTAATGAAACGAAAACAAACAGTGAGAAAACAAACTACTTCCGTTGATAAGCAAACAATGGAGAGCGCAGCTATAACTCATTTAACAGTTGAATGTCTCAACGAAAGGAGAGCTAGGGAATTAGAAAAGTCTAAAGGTTCTCAAGTGATTGACTCACCAAAAGTTCCGATTTGCAAAACATTTGAAGATCTTCCTATCCCAAGCATTATGCGAGTGACTGGTGTGATACATCCATCAAGTAAGGAGAAGTGTAGATATTCTCAAGTACACTACCATGATCCTTCAGATATAAATGAACTCGAGCCCAAAATACTCCTCTGTCCAGTTGAAATAGCTAAAAACTTCAACTGTGATAATTACCCTCCTCCGTTTAACGTTGTATATTTGGGTAGAAAGGGAAAACCAAAAAATAAAAACGTTCTTTGGTATGATGTCAGACGTGTTAGCAGACATCCTCTAAGCAAAAAGAAAGCTGAAGAGGAATCACTATATTTTAGTACATTGACTAAATGTCAGCTCAAACGCTTCTTGAACATCAACACCCTCAATAGTTTTCAACCCGGCGCTATTTTTCCTTACCAAGATGTTGTTGATAGATTCGTTCCTCATCGATTTAAAGGAGGACAGTCGAATGTAATTTGTATCCGTTATAGCATTGAACAATGTGGAGAAACGCTGTTGAAGACGCTCGTCATACCAGACAAATATGCTTCAGAAGCTAACAAATATACTCCAGGTGTGATGATCTACAGAGGAAAAACAACACACGGAAAATTTAAGACAGAATACGATCTTTCATTTTGCTCTCCATACTGTCTCGGTCGAATGTATTGGAAACAATATTGTGATCAAGCAAAGTACAACAAAACAATATTAGAAATTGATGATGATGATGAACTTGAAGATTTTCTATGTGGAGACTTTGATGATTTTGAGACAGGATATGTTGCTGAAAAAAAATGATGAGTGTTTTAACGATGGATAGTCTCTAATTCAAAAACAAGTTGGATAATGTGACTTGGTGAGCTATTTCCCTTTTCTATATAATGTAAACTATCCAATGTAACTAAAGCTATAATTCAATTTCATGTAATTACTTTAAATTTTTTCCCTACTTATTACACAATAAATGTATATATTCACATATTGTTTCATTTTTAATCACTGTATTTATTCAATGTAGATATATCTCCTCTCTCCTCTCTCCTCTTTTTATCTCTCCTCTCTCTCAACATACTCTCTCCTCTACCAAATACTCCTCTCTCCTCTCTTGCAGTTATTTCTCAAATACTGTAGATTTTAACCATCTAGAGGTCTAATTTGGTAATTTTCCAACATATTTTATAGCATTTAATATACTTATTATGTAATAAATGTATATTATTCAATGTAAATGTAAATATATTCATAAATATGTACATAATTATCCATATATACATAAATGTATAAAAAACTAAAAAAAATCTCTCCTCTCTCTCCTCTCTCTTCTCTCCTCTCTCATCTCTCCTCTCCCCTCTCTCCAGAAGATTTTCCCTACTTATTATGTAATCAGGTATATAATCATATAATTTTCATTTTTGATCAATATATTTGTTCAATGTAGATATATCTCCTCTCTCTATGTAGATATAAATATAGCCATAAATATGTACATAACTAACCATATATACATGAATGTATAGAAAACTAAAAAATCTCTCTCCTCTCTCTCTCTCCTCTCTCATCTCCCATCTCTCCTCTCTCCTCTCCCCTCTCTCTCAAGATACCATATGAGTTCGAGTTATGTAAAAAAGTTATCAAAACTTGAATGCCATACATTCAAAATCTATATGCCATATAAGTTCAAATTAAGTAAAAACTAATCAAAACTCAAATGCCACTCAAATGCCACTCAAGTACCCCTCAAGTAAAATACAATATAAACTCGGCGAATTCATCCAACGCCGTAACCCATTGTCTCAACTCCAAGGTCAGATCCACAAAAAAACACTTGGTAGGGAGATCTGCTCATATATTACTACTTATGCATGAACAGTGTGGAGAAATACCTGTGGAATATTTTGTATGCAATTGCTATAGTTTAGTATTCTAACTTTGGACTTCCATTTTTTTTCTATCGTTTGAGTATAAATACAAGTAAAACTGACTGTTTTTTTGTCAAAGTTTTTGTTTTGTTACAAATAAACAACTCAAACCCAATACAAATCATTAATTTTATTCAACATTACCATTTTTAATTCATATTTCGTTAGAAACCATTGATAATTGAATCTGTCTGTGTCTCTGAGTTTTTGGCATGCCTTATGCATGTCAAATCATAATCATATGTTTGCTTTACGTCCATTTGTCCTGTTTAGACTGACACTTAGCTGTCTCTTTATGTTATTTTTCTCTAAAACATTCACAATAATCTCGGCCTACGTTTGCCTAACAAAATGCAATAAAAAAAACCAGATTGGCAATAATTTTAATTAATAAATAACGGTTTTGTTTGGAACTCGGATGATGACAAAAATACGCTCACCGAAAAAAAAAACAATGAGCATTTCTCTGCATTGTTTGTATGTCACAAGTGACACTGAACAATAAGTAAATTATAATGCGCGGGTTTAATTTGTTCATTGTAGTTGATTACTTTCATTTTTCCAAAATGGCCAAAACAATTGCTCATAAAAACAGAGGCATTACAAACCATACTGGTTACAAAAGAATTGTCAGTTTACCTGACTTGGTTATTTGCGTTTAAGAGTTATCTTCTTTTAACTTGTTAGGTAATTATTAAATAAAATATTGAAAAAACATGAAATTCCACACTCATTTTCCATTCCGTGTGAGACGTATTGAATTATGAACACCAATTAAAATTGGTTATTCGTTTGACAATCTCATTTCAAGTACTCTGTTTATAATTTTCATGTGCTTGTAATTCAATACAAAAATACCTACCAATGTTAGAATAATCAGCTTTTTTATTTGGATTAATAAATTTAATAAATTATTAATGAAGTTGAATCGTTTGCTTAGAAACTCAGCAAGATAAAACTCAGAATGATATAGAAAGTACAGGAAGAGGTATATTACTATTGCTTGACCTCTGGATATTATGATGTTGTCATAAAACCCAAAAAGTTATGAACCACAAATCAACCAAGATATTTTATCAGCTACTAAAGGCCGTCTGTGTGAAGAGAGCTCCCAGCTGTTTTGCAGCGGTTAGTGAACTCTATATGAAACGTCTGCAAAGATAATTTTTATCTATGCTCAAACACACTTTGGCAAACTTCACTGTCGATTTTTCCAATTTTATCATTTTTCGGATCAACAGCTAACGTGTTTTGTAACTTTTAAAACTTTTATTAAACCACAACACATTCTCGCACTTTTCAGTAAATAATTTTTGCCAATTAGACAAAACTTTTCATAAAATTCAGTTTCCATTTGATTCATTAATCATTTAAATGTTTTCTGTCAACAAGAACTTAACCAAGTTATTGTTGTTTTAAACCAGCCATCAGCCAATCTCATTGGATTGTGTAGTTAATTGTATCAGTAACTAACACAGTTAGAGATAAAACTTAGTTTAAATTATAAATTCCACTTGTTTTTTTTTGTTTACTGTCAATCAGTAGGAAAAAGGAAACTATCATTTTTTTCTATTAGCTCTGAATGAGAAAGTTGCAGTAGATAATGTAAAGGTATCTTATCATTAGTCATTAAGTAAGCGATGGGCAAGACTATTCCCAGAGGTGGTAAACAACCCAGACAATGACAGAATCCAGCCGGTTTGATTGATTAGTAGTAGGAATTAGAAGTGACCAAAGTAGAGATGGAGTTGAGACCATTTCATCAGTTTAGGATTACATAAGAGTCTGAGTGACTCAATGTCTTACATTATGATATTGTTTTAGCCAATCAATCTTCTCCAGCTAGGTTTAGAAGTACACAGCAGTCAGTGATATAACCAACAAAACAAGTTTTTAATATATTTAAGTATTTAGGCCTAAACTGGAGCTAAGCACCTCAAAATATGCTTGAGTTGGGGCTTCTCCACCCACAGCGTTTTACGGCCATGAGTTTGGCACTTTGAGAAAAGTCTTCTTCTCATTGCCAGGTGCTGCACTCCACACAAGAGGATTATGCAGACGACGGTGCTCATTAAACACTTCATAGTAGAGGCATGGGCTGTCACGGATGAGAAACTCAAAATAAAAAAGTGGATATGAGCCATCCGCATTGACCAATCAGCGTTGGGGATTAATGGATAATTGTGAGACCAGCCGGCAAAAATCGAACATGTTTGATACTAAACTCTAGCGGCAAACAGAGAAAAGTTGGTTCGTTAACGCTAAAATAAACAGCCCTTTTCCCATTTTTGTGTTAAACTCGTTGCGTGTGGAGAGGTCTTTAGATGTTCTTTTTTATATTAAAATGACCTGTAATGGCCTCGCAGATACTACACCGGCCTTGCAATTACTGCACTGGCCCTGCAGTGACTTTTAATGTACCACGAGTGGCCTTCACCGGCCATGCAGTGACATATTGGGCCAGCACAAAATGTGGCCACCATGGCTACAGCCTCACATCTCCACTATTGTGAACCTGAGGCTGCCAAAGACTGAAGATTCAATGAATGGAATCAGTAGCCAATGATATGTCAATAAACAGTGTTATATACATGCATAATGTAACTATTGGATTAAAAGGAATAAAAGCAACTGGTGCACAGAAGTAAGGGGAAGAGTCTATGGGCATCTCAGCCAGTAATAGCTGTAAGTTCCTCTCTCCTACAGAGTTCTTAGTCTTCTGTGGCCTTGGATCTTGATATCGGACTTTCTGAAGATGGCAACAACTTGGATATGGATCTCTTAGATGTCCTTAGGTAAAGTTTCATCTTCCACGCGATGGTAGTTCTGTTGATGCCGGTCCGAAGTAGTGATCCATGGCCGGTATAGTAATGATGCAGTGCAAGTATAGTTGAGTGGTGACTCTATTGCTTATATACTAGCAAATACGCTAAGTGCATCCAAAGCTGGTTTTGTCACTTGCTTTGGGAAGCATGCCTGATGCCTACGGACTATCAGGGGGACCTTATAGAGTAGTGGACACTTATGGTGACTGGTAGAATCCACTACAAGAGTATCTTTGCGTTCTCCTATTGTCTCATGTTGACACTCACTAAGCTGGCTTCTTGTAAAAGAATTCTGGAAGTGAGTGAGTTTAAATGACTCTAAATCAATGCAGACACAAAACTTTGTGTTAATGCTAAACAGGAAAGCTTTCACTTTAATAGAAAAACATCATTTTTTTCAGCAAAGTCAAGACTTAGCACAGGAGCTTTCGCAGAACGATGCAAACTGAGGTACAAATTGAAATATTAAACTGAATTCAAACATAACTCAAGCTCAATTATTTTGCATAAGCCAGGCCTTTGAAATCTTAAAAATGGAACCACTAATTATGAAATTGAAGAGATTCACTTGGTTAGAGCCAATAGGTTGTAAATCATTCTGAATCGTAGATGTTTCTTCCTTACAAAGTTTATTATTTTATAATAAAAATTTGAGCCTATCAGTGAAAAATTTGTACATCAAGATACAACCAGAATGTATATATGTTGAAAAACTTATCTGACCTTCACATACCATTCTAGAATAGATGTAAAAACCAGTAACAACCAAAATGACTCTTAGAATGTTGATAAGGAAGTAAATGATTACCAATAAACATAATAAAACCAGCAAGGTTTAACAAGCAAAACAACAACAAAACTAAAGGTTTCTGAAGAAAATTAGCCAATTTTCAATATGAACTGTGTGATCTTGTTTGTCCTTTAACATTTGTCCGTTTTCTTCTCCCGCTTTGTTTCCTGCCTCTTTTGACTTTTTGAAACTTTGATTGAGTTTTGCTTTTCTTTTTCCCATGTTTTCTGCCTTGTGTTTTTCTCGGTCTCTTTTCATCTTTCTTGTTGTCTTTCTTTTTTGTTCTCTTGTGGATTTGTTTTCCCACTTTGCCACCTGTATAATATTTTACAAAAGTCACGAATAAAAACGTTTTCTTGAAAACTTAGATAGATGTAAAGTGTATAAGACCAATTTCCATTCAAAAGATAACTATCTTACAATAAACCATAACTTACATTTCTCATTGAGAACACACTTCTTCCTCTGGATAGGCTTTCCTTCACAGCCATTTGTAACTGCACACTCTCTTCTTCTAATTTGTGTACCACGCCCACATTTACCTTGGCATTCTGACCAAGATCCCCACGTAGACCATTCGTTGGCGGACCCTACAGTAACATAACACAGAATAAACCAATCATAAACCACCGGCTTCATATGGGTACAAACTAGTGATGGTTATACTAGTATAGCAAATAAAGTACACACAATATATTGTTAGACAAAACATTGCACTTAACACAAGCAGTCATCTGCAAGCTTTTATACCTGTGAGGCATTGAGCTTCACTACAAGCTACAGTTTCATATGATTCTCCTTGGCAGTACAGTCCACCATTGAATGGTTCTGGGCTGTTACATTCTCTAAGTCTTGTTTTGGTCCCTCCACTGCATCCGTCAGAGCATGGAGAGAATGCTTGCCATTCACCCCATTCACCATTTATTACAGCTGAATAAACATATAACATATAGCGTACATATCACTTAAGCACTCAAAAGCATATATAGTTTTATTCAAAGTGAAGACAAGCTTTTACCTGAGCAAGGTTGAGTATTACATGCTGTAACTTGGTTATCGACACCTGTACAATATTGTCCTCCATTAGATGGCCCCGGATTGTTGCACTGTCTGCTTCTAGACTTGCTTCCACCACCACATGGAGCTGTACAGGTGTTGTATGATACCCATTCTCCCCATTGTCCATCCACAGGTTCTACAGAGTTATAAATTACTGAGATCGTGGTAAGGTAGTGAACAGATATTTGCTTCTTTAGTATTGCGAGAAAGTTATCTGTTTTGATGAATAGATAGAGACACTGTGAGAAAATCTTTCAGTCATTTGATCTATAACAAGTGAAACACTCTACAGCCCACCAATGAATACAATAAATAATTACCATGACAAGCATGTCCATTACAAGGAACAGATTCCAGGCCAGTACCAACGCAGTACTGTCCACTATTTAAAGGTCTTGGATTGTTACATTCTCTAAATCTATCTTTGAATCCTCCTCCACAAGTAACTGAACACGCAGAGTATTCTTCCCATGCACTCCATCCACCATTTATTCTCACTGTAGCAGACATTGTACTACATCGAGATGTCAATGAAGTTCTTGAAGTATCAATCGTTCTCTTGCACTTAACAGTTTAGTCACATACATTTCACTCTACCAACCCTATGAGACACTGATGTTTGTATTGTTCTCGTATCGAATGAGAAGGCATGTGTGAAAAGCGCCTGGGTTTTTAAAAACAAAAATAACTGTGAATATGAAACGCTAGCTATGCTCTGTTGAGTACAACTCTACGAGCTTATTTTTCAGACGGAAACAATCATATATGCAAACTTAAACATGTAGTTTAGAGAGAAAAGGCAAGTGGGAAAACCAAATGCATTTTGATAGTATACCTCTACATTGGTGGTTGTTGCAGGAAGTTATGTCTGAGCTCTCTCCACTACAAGGACTCCCTCCATTGGATGGTGAAGGATTGTTACATTGTCTTTCTCTAGTTTTTATTCCACCACCACAGTCTACTGAACAACTTGTATATCCCTGCCAATCTCCCCATCGTCCATCCATTGGAACTGTAATAAGTTATATATATGAAAGATTGTGAGAAATGATCCGATTGTGTATAAACACCACAGTGTCAGATTTGAAATATGATAAGTTCTCTTTCAAACGGGACACCGCTGTCAAGTTTTAATAATTGTTAGCCTAGTCATGCTAATGCATCAGAAACTGTAAATATTTATTGTCTATCTTACTATTGCATTGGTGGTTGTTACAAGACATGGTCTGGGTGTCGTCTCCACTACAAGGCGTTCCTCCATTAGATGGTGGAGGATTGTTACATTGTCTTTCTCTAGTTTTTATTCCACCACCACAGTCTACTGAACAACTTGTATATCCTTGCCAATCTCCCCATCGTCCATCCACTGGAACTGAAACATATTATTTAAAAAAGATTGATCGTTAGAAAGGGTCTATTGTTTGTAATGATCAAAACAACAGGTGTTGGTGATGAGAGGTGTTCTCCGAAAGGAGACATCTAATTCATTAGAAATTTAAACTGGCACTATTCCTCATACCATTGCATGGGTGGTTGTTACAAGACATGGATTGTGTTTTCTCTCCACTACAAGGACTCCCTCCATTAGATGGTGGAGGATTGTTACATTGCCTTTCTCTAGTTTTCATTCCACCACCACAATCTACTGAACAATCTGTATATCCCTGCCAATCTCCCCACTCTCCATCCACAGGAACTGTGGTAAGTTAAACAGAAGAAGTTATACAAGAGTACTTGTGAGAAATGGGTTCAACGTGTATAAGTACCATGCCAATAGATTCTGGTAGCCAGGAGTTGTCTTCCAAATGGGTATAACTTTTAGCTTTAGATAAGTGTTAATGAAATCAAGCTATGTAATGCATAGACAGCCTAAGTTTGTGCTTTGTCTAACTTACCACTACATGGGTGGTTGTTACAAGACATGGTCTGTGTTTTCTCTCCACTACAAGGACTCCCTCCATTAGATGGTGGAGGACTGTTACATTGTCTTTCTCTAGTTTTCATTCCACCACCACAATCTACTGAACAATCTGTATATCCCTGCCAATCTCCCCACTGTCCATTCACTGGAACTGAAACCAGTTAAGGATAGAATCCAAATGTCTACTTGTTTTTGTTGACCAGTTGGTTCAATAATTCACATTACACGCTTATGGCAGTTGAATATAGTATTATGGGAGTCAGTATGTTGTAAATTCAGCAATGCAAGAGTGCACATTTATGCTTCCATTGATGTTGTATATTCTACATAAAAAAGGAAGTTTCTAGATCAGCATAAACAAAAACTAACCTGTGCAAGGATTGGGATTACATTGACGGTTCTGTTTACTCGTTCCATAACATTTATATGTCCTCTCTCCACTTTCTTCACTGGAGCCACTTTCTTCACTTGACTGAGTTTTACCTGCTGTCCTGCGAAATCTACCAGAGCTGTTCCGTTTGATGCATTCTCTCATTCTACTCTGTGTCCCTCCGTCACATGGTTTGGTACAAACTGTCCATCCCTCCCATTCCGACCATTTTCTATTAACTACAAGTTAGATATAAGATACAATTGCATTGTGGTATAGCAGTGGAAAATTTCGGTCACAAACTAACTGTAAGTTTTCTGCAATGAACTAAAAGAATGAAGAGAATCATAGGTATGTTTATAAAATAAAAGTATCCACTTACGTGTAGCAGCTGTAGAACCTGCAACATAAAAACATATGACTGGAATTAGTTACACGAGTATTGCATTCTATGAACATTCTATAAAAGCATTTTCATGCATTTCGTAAAAGAAAATGATAAATTCTTAGAGAAGAACTAACTGATTTATGGTGATTCTGATGAATAGATCTTCTCCGAAATAAATTTAATTCAATAATTGATTTCGCCTAAAGGTTGATTATTTGAGCACCGAGTTTGAGCAAGTATTAATTTGAATCATCTTTACAAGTTACAGTATGTCAACTAAGTAATTAGCTGGTTCAGCAGATAACATATACGAAATAGACTTACCGAGTATGATTACAATAACCATTGTCACTAACTGTACATCCATGTTTTTGTACAGTTGAAGTTTTCACAGTTCAACGACAAAAAGTAGATAAACTGACTGAAAATATACAGGCTAAGAGTATATGTATACAGGATACAATAAAGCTTGTATTATATCCAACTGATGCGTGCTTTCTCCTTCTTTGCATTCACTTATATACCCTAGCATATCCTTAATCTATGACATCATCTACAGACGCTCACAGTTAATCTCGGGATAATCTCTTTTTTGACACAACACGATATGAATGCAGAACAGAACAGGAACTCCTCTGTGACTTACAACATGGCTGTAAAGCAAATATTTCCAAATATCCATGTTTTTAATGGCAATCAGTTCATGCATACTACAAAGTTTAATTTATCTGTTTAAAAATGACAAAAATTGCTGCGTGGATTATTTGTAGGAACAATTCATAACTTCTTTCCCTTTACCAAAAGGCACCATACTAATTAATTCCTTGCTATGCATCTATGTGATGTAATAATGACGTTTCACTTTTGTGATACTGTTGCTGCTGTGATTCTGTTATAAACTTTCCATAAAGTAATACCAATAAACTGAATGTGAAGTATAAACCATAATAAATAATTAATTTTATTGCTCTAAAATATTCTAATATAAAACTATAGAAGTAAAAATTCTTTATTGAGATGAGTTTCCCAACATAGCGCAGTGAGGATGCGTCGTTCTCTCCACTTACCTTGACCTGTTCGACAGCCTTAATGCGATGACATAACATATTTTTTTTTGACTCATTGTTCATCGCCAATATTATACACCCATACCTATCCACTGCTAGTCACCTGTAATTGGAGTGTTGTATGACTCAGAAATAAAACTCATCCTAATGACCCTCACCAAGTGAACACAACCCACCCAGGGTATGTGAGTATAAAATACAATTGTTGATTTTTTTTCATCTTTTTTGTGAAATTAAATATTCTCATTTCTTCTGATTTCATTGTTCTTTTAGGTCGTAGTAACTTATCTGATGTTAGTTGAGTAAATGTTTGTGTTTCTTAATTGATGCTGTTTAGTAAATGCATTCCAAGTTTTCAAGCTTTTTGTTTCGAAATGAAGTTTATTTTTTATTTCAGATGTGACAACCTATGTTTGATAACAAAGCTGCCAGGTGTTAACAGCTGCTGACAAATACCTACACCTTTTAAATCCCTTTATTTTCTGCTCTCATATACTATTTATTATGTAACGTTATGTAATGTAATAGAAAATGTTATACTGCTTTATTAGAAGTCAAGCTGTTGTTAAAGATTGTGAACGGAGGAAAAGTGCTCATTCACTAACTAATTTGATAGTTTATACTATTTTGAGGTTGATGTTCAGTCTGAACCAGTTACAAAAACTCTTGCAGCCAGATAAGTTGTGAAGTATTTTCACAGCTGAAGAAGTTCAGTCTTTCAATTCAAATAACCACAGATTATTTCATTTTCTCATCAAAACCGATAACTGTTATTTAAACAGCTGATTGACAGCGCAAAAGGTAATTTTTGTACAGAAGTAAGGGATAAAGAAATAGCACAATGCACACAAGTTTGTTTCTATGCCTTCTTAAGCCGTCGTATGCATATTTATATCCTTATTGTACAATTATTGAAGCATTATTTTGGTGCATTGACATCTGCGGGTAGTGAACCTCCAACCAAAATATCATTTAATTGCAGATTGCTGTGAATCACTAACCAACAGGTACGTAATACATAAAACTGATTGCATTATAATACATTGTTTATTGTAGTTCACCTGTTGACACTACCTATGGATGACTGATTTTGTTGATACGATTTGTGCATACACCAAGAAATAGACTGTGGCTCAAGTTATTACTTCTGTATGCTGGTTTTTGATGCGTGAAACTGTTATAGTGAAAAAAACTGAGCCGCTCAATGAGATTCTTGTCTTGAAATTCAATGAGAAATAAAATATAATTGATCGAAGACCTTAGTAAAACTTGATGAGTTTGATCATAATAATGGAACTTCATGCTAAAAAATCCATTAAGCAAACTCAAAGAAATAATAACAAAACAAACAATAAATCCACAAAAAAACTGTATTGGAAGTAGTCGATAAATATGTCGTTAAACTTCTTTAAGCTTCTTTACTGATAGAAATTGCATTTCAACTTTTTTCCTATGTGACTTATTGTTAGTTTGATGATTGCTATTCAGCTAACAAACGTTGTTTTGTACATTCAGCTGTACGAGGTTGATTATAAAAATGTCAGCTAATAAGGAAGCGTGACGGTATCATTGAGTTACAGAATTGATACAACCTCAGCTGTGATAGACTATTACATAATGTTGTATAATACGTGGATGTAGTAATTACTTAGATTAACTGTATAATATTAGGATTTAAAGATAACTAACCACCACTAAATAACCAGAGACTTAACAGAACTAGTATACTATGGTGACTCATATATGACTAATGTTTCCCAGCTGTCTAGTAGAGTGGGTGGACACAGCTGTCAATTACATACACTTTGGTTGTTATCAGAGTTATTTGAAACATCTCAAGTTTGTTATCTTTAATCAAAAAGGGTTTTAAGCTTCACATGCGATTTTTTATTTTCCCTCTTTGTCTTTTACGTTACACGTATGATAACCTTTAATATAAACAGTTCGTACGTGCAATGTTAAGTAAGAACTTTTGAAAAGTGAACTTTTTATGTTCACATGTCACAAGGGAGTAGTTTGAAGTCAAGATGTCATCAAACTTTGGCTTGCATTGAATTATATGTATTGTCTTTATTGGTTTCATAGAGTGCTTTATTTAGCTAACACGTATTTTTGTAATCAATAATACATCCAAAGACTTATAGAAACAATAATTATCCAACACTGTGCTTTGATTGGTTAATCTATTCTTATGTTGTTTGGTGAACTATCTAATACTAACATAAGCTTTAGCCTGGACAGCTGCAGTTCTAACCTATATACAGAAAAAAACACTTAAAAGAGACATATTTATCCCAAATAAGGAAGGGAAGGTGCATAATGTTATTGCACAATACAGTTTTAAGAATAATTGAATAAATAATATACTTTAACCCTTTGTCGTTGAACCAATCATCTAACTAATGTTCTGAGCTAACCGAGAAGGTGACTATGGTGATGAATAGACTTGACCAAGCACCTTAAATAATCACAAAGTAAATATCATCTGTCACTTGTTGACACCATTAGACCACACTTGTTAATGTAGTAATAACATACTTGCAATGGACAATGCTTTTGGTTAAAAAGCCACCTAATCTGACGACATTAAAAACATTTCTATTGCTGAAGCAGTCTCTCTTTTGTTTTCTTGTTTCCATAGACATTGTTTGATTTTATTTATCATGACTGAATTGCTTAATGAACAAATTTTTGGGAAAAATAGCTTATATATATTTAAATGAATTTCTTTGAGATGGGGAGTGGTTATTTGTAGTTTAGTTACAATGGACAGACCAATTTTCCTTTTCATAACCATTTTTATGAACGTACACAGTACCAAACAGTACCACAGTATCACAGTACCACAGTACCACAGTACCACAGTATCGCTGTACCACAGTACCACAGTACCACAGTATCACAGTACCACAGTACCACTGTACCTTAGTACCTTAGTACCATAGTATCACAGTACCACAGTACCAAAGTATCACAGTACCACAGTACCACAGTATCACAGTACCACAGTACCACAGTACTACAGTACCAAGTTGATACCTATAAAAATGAGTCAGGGCTAAATGATTAACTCTATGTGCAACATAGAAAGATCGAAAAGAGACATCGTTTTGAAAATGTAAGGCTCATGTAGGTGTAACCTTCTAATGGCATACTTTTGATAAGAAAATACAAGCTACAGGAAATAGATGACAAATCTACTGTTTTATTTCACACTTTTAGATTGATAAAACTAAAAGTTTTGCAGCTGCAGTAATGGGGCTGGACACAAAACAACAGAAGAATTATAAAATGGTGAAGAATCTTTTGTTTTTTTTTCTTTCAAGTTTAAGGATTGTAAAAATAATACTCGCAAGTCTTCAATTTGAACTAAAACAAGTTTCCTGTCGTACTGATTGAAATACATATGATTTATAAAAAAAGTTGATATGATTGGTTGGTTTAGTGTTGAGTAATTCATATGACACATAAATAATCGATAGACAAAACAGCTGTAGCTGTGATTCATAAATAGACCAAAATCTAAGCAAATCCCTCAATTTTAATACAGGAATGGGTGGTGACCAAAAATTTGGTTTAGACAAACTTAATCACAGCTCAGTCATTGGTGTACTTTATACCAGCCAATCATTTGGCACTATTTTTACTTATTATTTAATATTGAAAAAAAATCACTGTTTTGTAACTATGATAAGTTTTTATGACAAAGTACATGCTCGACCAGCAACTGGGCAAACTTACCCAAATTACCATCTATTAAAAGATGTATCATTTCACTAATACCTTCAAGCACCTAGTAAATTAGCCCATATTTCTTGTTACTTGTTTGTTCGTATTCAACATTTTAGGTATTCGTCTGCTGTTCCCAATAGAGTTTGTTCATTAGAGAAGGTTTGATAATGCGTTATCAATCCTGTTTTACACATTTAAGAGCGAATACTCTTTTTAGTGACAACTTCAGGTTTATTTCTGAGCACTACCGAGTTTCTTAAACCTTTTGTAACCATATGACAACTTTAGTATTTGCAATCAGCTGTAATTGTGGCTAAAAGTGTTCTCAGAACGAAGTTTAATCAATTTATTACAGTAATCAAACAAAAATCATTTATTCAGTAATCTCAACAATGATATCTGAACTCTTTCTACACCAAACACAAGTCTTAGAGGTTTTTTGTCTCGTTTGTTGAATTGCTTTCCAGTCAGGTTTTTTCGCATTATTGCTAGTTCATCGATGAAGTTGAGATAGAAGGATAGCTTATACGTGGCCTACTCAAACTACTTGACATATGGCAGGCAAAAAAGTTAGCAAGTTTAAATTAATCACACCATGTTATATAAATGAGGTAAACATTTTTGTTTTGTCAAAAGTGCCTTTTCCAGCAAACAGTGTACAAACCCGCGGCAATGAATCCTCAACATTGTCTATAACTGTCCGTTGTACATATTTTATCAATTATATATAACGCACATTGCTATCAAATGGGAACGAGAATGATGCAGGAATAGCTGTACAGCTAGGGAGAGGCGTTAAAAAGTATGTTTGTCTCACTTTCCAGGATTTGCTAAAACTTTGTCCTTTTAGATTACATAAAAATGATACAATATACATGAACAGTGTGGAGAAATGCCTGTGGAATATTTTGTATGCAATTGCTATAGTTTAGTATTCTGACTTTGGACTTCCATTTTTTTTCTATCGTTTGAGTATAAATACAAGTAAAACTGACTGTTTTTTTGTCAAAGTTTTTGCTTTGTTACAAATAAACAACTCAAACCCAATACAAATCATTAAGTTTATTCAAGGTTACCATTTTTAATTCATATTTCATTAGAAACCACTGATAATTGAATCAGCTGGCTGTGTCTCTGAGTTTTTGTCATGTCTTATGCATGTCAAATCATAATCATATGTTTGCTTTACGTCCATTTGTCCTGTTTAGACTGACACTTAGCTGTCTCTTTATATTATTTTTCTCTAAAACATTCGCAATAATCTCGGCCTGCATTTGCTTAACAAAATGCAATAAAAAAACCAAATTGGCAATAAGCTTAATTAATAAATAACTGTTTTGTTTGGAACTCAGATGATGACAAAAATACTCTCACCGAAAAAAAAACTGAGCATTTCTCTGCATTGTTTGTATCTCACAAGTGACACTGAACAATAAGTAAATTATAATGCGCGGGTTTAAATTGTTCATTGTAGTTGACTACTTTCATTTTCCAAAATGGCCAAAACAAGTGCTCATAAAAACAGAGGCATTACAAACCATACTGGTTACAAAAGAAGTGTCAGTTTACCTGACTTGGTTATTTGCGTTTAAGAGTTATCTTCCTTTAACTTGTTAGGTAATTATTAAATAAAATATTGAAAAAATATGATGTTCCACACTCATTTTCCATTCCGTATGAGACGTATTGAATTATGGACACCAATTAGAATTGGTTATTCGTTTGACAATCTCATTTCAAGTGCTCTGTTTGTAATTTTCATGGGCTTGTAATTTAATACAAAAATACCTACCAATGTTAGAACAGTAAGCTTTTTTATTTGGATTAATAAATTTAATAAAGTATTAATGAAGTTGAATTGTTTGCTTAGAAACTCAGCAAGATAAAACTCAGAATGATATGGAAAGTACAGGAAGAGGTATATTACTATTGCTTGACCTCTGGATATTATGATGTTGTCATAAAACCCAAAAAGTTATGAACCACAAATCAACTCAGATATTTCATCAGCTACTAAAGGTCACCTGTGTGAAGAGAGCTCCCAGCTGTTTTGCAGCGGTTAGTGAACTCTCTGTGAAACGTCTGCAAAGATAATTTTTATCTATGCTCAAACACACTTTGGCAAACTTCACTGTCGATGTTTCCAATTTTATCATTTTTCGGATCAACAGCTAACGTGTTTTGTAAATTTTAAAACTTTTATTAAACCACGATACATTCTTGCACTTTTCAGTAAATAATTTTTGCCAATTAGACAAAACTTTCATAAAATTCAGTTTCCATTCGTTTCATTAATGATTTAAATGTTTTCTGTCAACGAGAACTTAACCAAGTTATCGTTGTTTTAAACCAGCCATCAGCCAATCTCATTGGATTGTGTAGTTAATTGTATCAGTAACTAACACAGTTAGAGATAAAACTTAGTTTAAATTATAAATTCCACTTGTTTTTTTTTTGTTTACTGTCAATCAGTAGGAAAAAGGAAACTATCATTTATTCTCTTAGCTCTGAATGAGAAAGTTGCAGTAGATAATGTAAAGGTATTTTATCATTAGTCATTAAGTAAGCGATGGGTGAGACTATTCCTAGAGGTGGTAAACAACCCAGACAATGACAGAATCCAGCCGGTTTGATTGATTAGTAATAGGAATTAGAAGTGACCAAAGTAGAGATGGAGTTGAGACCATTCCATCAGTTTAGGATTACATAAGAGTCTGAGTGACTCAATGTCTTACATTATGATTTTGTTTTAGCCAATCAATCTTCTCCAGCTAGGTTTATAAGTACACAGCAGTCAGTGATATAACCAACAAAACAAGTTTTTAATATATTTAAGTATTTAGGCCTAAACTGGAGCTAAGTACCTCTAAATATGCTTGAGTTGAGGCTTCTCCACCCACAGCGTTTTACGGCCATGATTTTGGCACTTTGAGAAAAGTCTTCTTCTCATTGCCAGGAGCTGCACTCCACACAAGAGGATTATGCAGACGACGGTGCTCATTAACACTTAATAGTAGAGGCATGGGCTGTCACGGATGAGAAACTCAAAATAAAAAAGTGGATATGAGCGATCCGCATTGACCAATCAGCGTTAGGGATTATTGGATAACCATGAGACCAGCCAGTAAAATCAAACATAATTGATACTAAACTATCGCGGCAAACAGAGAAAAGTTGGTTCGTTAACGCTAAAATAAACAGCCCTTTTCCCATTTCTTTGTTAAACTCGTTGGATGAGTGTAGAGAAGTCTTTAGATGTTCTATTTTAGATTAAAATGACCTGTAATGGCCTCGCAGATACTACACCGGCCTTGCAATTACTGCACTGGCCCTGCAGTGACTTTTAATGTACCACGAGTGGCCTTCACCGGCCATGCAGTGACATATCGGGCCAGCACAAAAGGTGGCCACCCATAGCTACAGCCTCACATCTCCACTATTGTGAACCTGAGGCTGCCAAAGACTGAAGATTCAATGAATGGAATCAGTAGCCAATGATATGTCAATAAACAGTGCTATATACGTGTATAATGTAGCTATTATATTAAAAAAATTACAAGGAACTGGTGCCCAGAAGTAAGAGGCGGAGTCTATGGGCATCTCAGCCAGTGGTAGCTGTAGGTTCCTCTCTCTTATAGAGTTCTTAGTCTTCTGTGGCCTTGGATCTTGATATCGGACTTTCTGAAGATGGCAACAACTTGGATATGGGTCTCTTAGATGTCCTTAGGCAAAGTTTCATATTCCAGGCGATGGTAGTTCTCTTGATACCTGTCCAGAGAAGTGATCTATGGCCGGTATAGTAACGATGCAGCTCAAGTATTGTTGAATGGTTACTCTATTGCTTATACACTAGCGAATAGGCTGAGTGCAATCAAAGTTGGTCTTGTTAATTGCTTTTGGGAGGCATGCCTGATGCCTGCGAACTATCAGGGGGACCTTATAGAGTAGTGGACACTTATGGTGACTGGTAGAATCTACCACAATATCAGACTAAAACCATCTGTTGATTGAATCTAGGTGTGCCTATCTTTTGGTTTTTTCTCGTGAATGCTGTGACTAGTCATATCTTTGCGTTTTCCTCTTGTTTCATTTTCACGCTCACGAAGTGGGCGTCTTGTGAAAGAATTCAGCAAGCGATTGCGTTTAAACAACTGTGAATCAACTCAGACAGATAAGTTTGTGTTAATGCTAAACAGAAGAGCCTTCACTTTAATAGAAAAACATCAATTTTTTTAGCAAAGTTAAGACTTAGAACAAGAGTTTTCCAAAACGATGCAGCTGAGGTACAATTTGAAATATTAAACTGAGTTCAAACATAACTCAAGCTCAATTATTTTGCATAAGCCAGGCCTTTGAAATCTTAAAAATGGAACCGCTAATTATGAAATTGAACAGTTTCACTTAGTTATAGCCAATAGGTTGTAAATCATTCTGAATTGTAGATGTTTCTGCCTTACAAAGTTTATTATTTTATAATAAAAATTTGAGCCTATCAGTGAAAAATTTGTACATCAAGATACAACCAGAATGTATATATGTTGAAAAACTTTTCTGACCTTCACAAACCATTCTTGAATAGATGTAAAAACCAGTAACAACCAAAATGACTCTTAGACGTGTTGATAAGGAAGTAAACGATTACCAATAAACGTAATAAAACCAGCAAGGTTTAACAAGCAAAACAACAACAAAACTAAAGGTTTCTGAAGAGAATTAGCCAATTTTCAATATGAGCTGTGTGATCTTGTTTGTCCTTTAACATTTGTCCGTCTTCTTCTCCCGCTTTGTTTCCTGCCTCTTTTGACTTTTTGAAACTTTGGTTGAGTTTTGCTTTTCTTCTTCCCATGTTTTCTGCCTTGTGTTTTTCTCGGTCTCTTTTCATCTTTCTTGTTGTCTTTCTTTTTTGTTCTCTTGTGGATTTGTTTTCCCACTTTGCCACCTGTATGATATTTTACAAAAGTCACGAATAAAAACGTTTTCTTGAAAACTTAGATAGATGTAAAGTGTATAACACCAATTTACATTCAAAAGATAACTATCTTACAATAAACCATAACTTACATTTCTCATTGAGAACACACTTCTTCCTCTGGATAGGCTTTCCTTCACAGCCATTTGCAACTGCACACTATCTTCTTCTAAATTGTGTACCACGCCCACATTTACCTTGGCATTCGGACCAAGATCCCCACGTAGACCATTCGTTGGCGGACCCTACAGTAACATAACACAGAATAAACCAATCATAAACCACCGGCTTCATATGGGTACAAACTAGTGATGGTTATACTAGTATAGCAAATAAAGTACACACAATATATTGTTAGACAAAACATTGCACTTAACACAAGCAGTCATCTGCAAGCCTTTATACCTGTGAGGCATTGAGCTTCACTACAAGCTACAGTTTCATATGATTCTCCTTGGCAGTACAGTCCACCATTGAATGGTTCTGGGCTGTTACATTCTCTAAGTCTTGTTTTGGTCCCTCCACTGCATCCGTCAGAGCATGAAGAGAATGCTTGCCATTCACCCCATTCACCATTTATTACAGCTGAATAAACATATAACATATAGCGTACATATCACTTAACCACTCAAAAGCATATATAGTTTTATTCAAAGTGAAGACAAGCTTTTACCTGAGCAAGGTTGAGTATTACATGCTGTAACTTGGTTATCGACACCTGTACAATATTGTCCTCCATTAGATGGCCCCGGATTGTTGCACTGTCTGCTTCTAGACTTGCTTCCACCACCACATGGAACTGTACAGGTGTTGTATGATACCCATTCTCCCCATTGTCCATCCACGGGTTCTACAGAGTTATAAATTACTGAGATCGTGGTAAGGTAGTGAACAGATAATTGCTTCTTTAGTATTGTGAGAAAGTTATCTGTTGTGATGAATAGATAGAGATACTGTGAGAAAATCTTTCAGTCATTTGATCTATAACAAGTGAAACACTCTACAGCCCACCAATGAATACAATAAATAATTACCATGACAAGCATGTCCATTACAAGGAACAGATTCAAGGCCAGTACCAACGCAGTACTGTCCACTATTTAAAGGTCTTGGATTGTTACATTCTCTAAATCTATCTTTGAATCCTCCTCCACAAGTAACTGAACATGCAGAGTATTCTTCCCATTCACTCCATCCACCATTTATTCTCACTGTAGCAGACATTGTACTACATCGAGATGTCAATGAAGTTCTTGAAGTATCAATCGTTCTCTTGCACTTAACAGTTTAGTCACATACATTTCACTCTACCAACCCTATGAGACACCGATGTTTGTATTGTTCTCGTATCGAATGAGAAGGCTTGTGTGAAAAGCGCCTGGGTTTTTAAAAACAGAAATAACTGTGAATATGAAACGCAAGCTATGCTCTGTTGAGTACAGCTCTACGAGCTTATTTTTCAGATGGAAACAATCATATATGCAAACTCAAACATGTAGTTTAGAGAGAAAAGGCAAGTGGGAAAACCAAATGCATTTTGATAGTATACCTCTACATTGGTGGTTGTTGCAGGAAGTTATGTCTGAGCTCTTTCCACTACAAGGACTCCCTCCATTGGATGGTGGAGGATTGTTACATTGTCTTTCTCTAGTTTTTATTCCACCACCACAATCTACTGAGCAACCTGTATATTCCTGCCAATCTCCCCATTGTCCATTCACTGGAACTGAAACAAGTTATGTATATGAGTGATTGTGAGAAATGGTTCCAAAGTGTATAAATACCACGGTCTCAGATTTGAAAAATAATAAGTTATCTTTCAAACGGGACACGACTGTCAAGTTTTAATAATTGTTAGCCAAACCATGCTAATGCATCAGATACTGTAAACATTTATTCCCTATCTTACTATTGCATTGGTGGTTGTTACAAGGCTTAGTCTGTGTGTCGTCTCCACTACAAGGAGTTCCTCCATTAGATGGTGGAGGATTGTTACATTGTCTTTCTCTAGTTTTCACTCCACCACTACAGTCTACTGAACAACCTGTATATCCCTGCCAATCTCCCCACTGTCCATCCATTGGAACTGTAATAAGTTATATATATGAGTGATTGTGAGAAATGGTTCAAAAGTGTTTAAATCCCACGGTGTCAGATTTGAAAAATAATAAGTTCTCTTTCAAACGGGACACGACTGTCAAGTTTTAATAATTGTTAGCCAAGCCATGCTAATGCATCAGATACTTTAAATATTTATTGCCTATCTTACTATTGCATGGGTGGTTGTTACAAGACATGGACTGTGTTTTCCCTCCACTACAAGGCTTCCCTCCATTAGATGGTGGAGGATTGTTACATTGTCTTTCTCTAGTTTTCATTCCACCACCACAGTCTACTGAACACTCTGTATATCCCTGCCAATCTCCCCACTCTCCATCCACTGGAACTGAAACAGATTATTTAAACAAGATTAATTGTGAAAAAGGGTCCATTGTTTGTAAAGATCAAAACAACAGATGTTGGTGATAAGAGGTGTTCTCCGAAAGGAGACATCTAATTCATTAGAAATTTAAACTGGCACTATTCCTCATACCATTGCATGGGTGGTTGTTACAAGACATGGATTGTGTTTCCTCTCCACTACAAGGAGTTCCTCCATTAGATGGTGGAGGATTGTTACATTGCCTTTCTCTAGTCTTCATTCCACCACCACAATCTACTGAACAACTTGTATATCCCTGCCAATCTCCCCACTCTCCAT
Source organism: Cryptosula pallasiana (assembly GCA_945261195.1). Classification (NCBI taxonomy): domain Eukaryota; kingdom Metazoa; phylum Bryozoa; class Gymnolaemata; order Cheilostomatida; family Cryptosulidae; genus Cryptosula; species Cryptosula pallasiana. Next base: position 21,934,177 of record OX183134.1, on the reverse strand, counting down.
CCACTGGAACTGTGGTAAGTTAAACATAAGAACTTATATAGGAGCACTTGTGAGAAATGGGTTCAACGTGTATAAGTACCATGCCAATAGATTCTGGTAGCCAGGAGTTGTCTTCCGAATGGGTAATAACTTTTAGCTTTAGATAAGTGTTAGTGAAATCAAGCTATGTTATGCATAGACAGCCTAAGTTTGTGATTTGTCTAACTTACCACTACATGGGTGGTTGTTACAAGACATGGTCTGTGTGTCGTCTCCACTACAAGGAGCTCCTCCATTAGATGGTGGAGGATTGTTACATTGCCTTTCTCTAGTTTTCATTCCACCACCACAATCTACTGAACAACCTGTATATCCCTGCCAATCTCCCCACTGTCCATCCACTGGAACTGAAACAAGTTAAGGATAGAATGCAAATGTCTACTTGTGTCTGTTGACCAAGTTGGTTCAATAATTCACTTTTCATGCTTATGGCAGTTGAATATAGTATTATGGGAATTAGTATGTTGTAAATTCAGCAATGCAAGAGTGCACATTTATGCTTCCATTGATGTTGTATATTCTACATAGGAAAGGAAGTTTCTAGACCAGCATAAACAAAAACTAACCTGTGCAAGGATTAGGATTACATTGACGGTTCTGTTTACTCGTTCCATAACATTTATATGTCCTCTCTCCACTTTCTTCACTGGAGCCACTTTCTTCACTTGACTGAGTTTTACCTGCTGTCCTGCGAGATCTACCAGAGCTGTTCCGTTTGATACATTCTCTCATTCTACTCTGTGTCCCTCCGTCACATGGTTTTGTACAAACTGTCCATCTCTCCCATTCTGACCATTTTCCATTAACTACAAGTGAGATATAAGACACGATTGCATTGTGGTATAGCAGTGGAAAATTTTGGTCAAAAACTTACGGTAAGTTTTCTGCAATGAGTTAAAAGAATGAAGAAAATCATAGGTATGTTTATAAAATAAAAGTATCCACTTACATGTAGCAGCTGTAGAACCTGCAACATAAAAACATATGACGGGAGTTAGTTACACGGATATTGCATTTCATGAACATTTTATAAAAGCATTTTCATGCATTTTGTAAAAGAAAACAATCAATTCTTAGAGAAGAACTAACTGATTTATGGTGGTTCTGATGAATAGATCTTCTCCGAAATAAATTTAATTCAATAATTGATTTCGCCTAAAGGTTGATTATTTGAGCACCGAATTTGAGCAAGTATTAATTCGAATCATCTTTACAAGTTACCGTATGTCAACTAGGTAATTAGCTGGTTTACCAGATAACATATACGAAATAGACTTACCGAGTATGATTACAATAACCACTGTCACTAACTGTACATCCATGTTTTTGTACAGTTGGAGTTTTCACAGTTCAACGACAAAAGTAGATAAACTGATTGAAAATATACAGGCTAAGAGTATATGTGTACAGGATACAATAAAACTTGTATTGTATCCAACTGATGCGTGCTTTCTCCTTCTTTGCATTCACTTATATACCCTAGCAAATCCTTAATCTATGACATCATCTACAGACGTTCACAGTTAATCTCGGGATAATCTCTTTTTTGACACAACACGATATGAATGCAGAACAGAACAGGAACTCCTCTGTGACTTACTACACTACATGGCTGTAAAGCAAATGTTTCCAAATGTACATATCCATGTTTTTAATGGCAATCAGTTCATGCATACTCCAAAGTATAATTTATTTGTTTCAAAAAATGACAAAATTGCTGCGTGGATTATTTGTAGAAACAATTCATAACTTTATTCGCTTTACCAAAAGGCATAATACTGTAATGGAATTTAGCATAGGTGGCCTCTATCATTGATGCTATGCTAGCCAGTATGCAGTGTATAAACACTAGTTAGTCATACTAGACTCAGCTCCGCCTGATTGCCTCAGTATAGAAGTGGATGCGTGCCTGCCGCAGAGACTGATGAGTCAAGATTCAAGCAAGGGATTTCCCGCCTTACTAAAGAAGTTGGCTGGCGCATTATTGTTATGTTTATTGACTGTATATATGTTTTCATTGCGCCTGCTTGTTTATGCTATTTTGTTTGACCTATATTAATGTTATTGACCAATCCTGTTCTGTTATATTTCAACTGTTCATTAGAATATTGAACTGCATAACTTGGTCAACATGTGGCCCAGTGGGCAGATTAGATTGTGCGCTTACAAAGAGAGGTACTCTGAGTAAGCTTTTGTCTCTTGAAGCAATAAAGTGTTAGCTATTGTAACCCGGTGTGTTCACTTGGCAGTTGGCCAAAAAGTATTAGGATACTTGCACACGGCACGGCACAACACGGAGCTTATTGACTCATAGCTCATCTATACATAGAGCCACTACTAGCGAATAAGTAGCTCTCATTAGCAATTGCTGTTACATTGCTAAACCAGTACACTTCTCTAGTAGCTGTTTGGTAAAGGTGCGACAAAATCCTTTACAATACTAATTAACTCCTTGCTATGGTCTATGTGATGTAATAATGATGTTTCACTTTTGTGATACTGATGCTGCTGTGATTCTGTTATAAACTTTCCTTAAAGTAATACCAATAAACTGAATGTGAAATATAAACCATAATAAATAATTATTTTTATTGCTTTAAAATATTGTAATACAAAACTGTAGAAGTAAAAGTTCTTTATTGAGATGAGTTTCCCAACATAGCGCAATAAGGATACGCAGTTCTCTCGACTTACCTTGACCTGTTCGACAGCCTTAATGCGATGAAATAACATGTTTCTTTTTGACTCATTGTTCATCGCCAGTATTATATGTCCATACCTATCCACTGCTAGTCACTTGTAATTGGAGTGTTATATGACTCAAAAATAAGATTCATCCTAATGACCCTCACCAAGTGAACAAAACCCACCCAAGGTATGTGAGTATAAACTCCAATTGTTTATTTTTTCTTTGCTTCGTGCAATTAAGTATTGTAATGGAATTTAGCATAGGTGGCCTCTATCATTGATGCTATGCTAGCCAGTATGCAGTGTATAAACACTCATTAGTCATACTAGACTCAGCTCCGCTGATTGCCTTAGTATAGAAGTGGATGCGTGCCTGCCGCAGAGACGGATGAGTCAAGATTCAAGCAAGGGATTTCCCGCCTTACTAAAGAAGTTGGCTGGCGCATTATTGTTATGTTTATTGACTGTATATATGTTTTCATTGCGCCTGCTTGTTTATGCTATTTTGTTTGACCTATATTAATGTTATTGACCAATCCTGTTCTGTTATATTTCAACTGTTCATTAGAATATTGAACTGCATAACTTGGTCAACATGTGGCCCAGTGGGCAGATTAGATTGTGCGCTTACAAAGAGAGGTACTCTGAGTAAGCTTTTGTCTCTTGAAGCAATAAAGTGTTAGCTATTGTAACCCGGTGTGTTCACTTGGCAGTTGGCCAAAAAGTATTAGGATACTTGCACACGGCACGGCACAACACGGAGCTTATTGACTCATAGCTCATCTATACATAGAGCCACTACTAGCGAATAAGTAGCTCTCATTAGCAATTGCTGTTACATTGCTAAACCAGTACACTTCTCTAGTAGCTGTTTGGTAAAGGTGCGACAAAATCCTTTACATTGGTGGCAGCGGTGGGATACTAGTGAACGTTAGACACTACTAGAGAAGCTGTACACTGCCAAACACCACCCCTACTCATTCCCCGAGTATTGGTGTTTGCTATACCGTAATAGTTGCCTGGTAGCAGCCAAACTACCACCCAAGGACACTGTTACACCCCTTGCTCTGACCCGGTGGTACCCCCCACCCGGCAGAACACCCCCCTCCCCTTGCTGTGTTTGATAAGAGAACTACAGTCACCCTGCTCGGTGAACTCGGTAGTCACTGTACTGCTCACGCGAGATCGTACAGGCATCTCTTTCAAACCCTGGGTACCCCTCTCAGTTCTGCAGGGTACCCCTCTCAGCTTTGCAGTGTACCCTGCATACGCTGTACCGAGTGATTTAGAAACTGTCCTGCCTATATACGGCCAGAGTTTCTAACCTAGTGTTGACACGGCATTGACGCGGTGTGCTGTCAGTCTTCCACTGTTCATCTGGTACACGGAGTTGTCTCCTCCCGTGCTGACAAACCCTGCTGATTGTGAAGACTATACTCCACGTTGATGACCACACAGAGAGCCAGGAGCACTGGGCGGTTGCCAGTGGGCACGGCAGAAGCTGAGGCGTTAGACAGACTCACACAGACCCTGCGAGGAGTGTTGCAACGCCCTGCACCACCCGTTGCTCCTACACGGGACTTCAAACCTCCTAAGTTCAATGGACAAGGTGATGTAGAGTACTTCATCACACGGTTTCTAGAAGTCGCTGAAGCCAATGAGTGGAATGCTCGCCAAACCCTGCTCCATGTGAGAGAGGCACTTCGTGATGAAGCACTGGATTGTGGTAGACCCAACACCCTGCAAGCAGTGTTCACAGCACTTCGTGCTCGCTTTGGCCTTACACGCCGTGAGGCGCTACAGAGTGTAGCACACTTGAAGAAGGCATCGAAGACTTCCCTCCAAGAACATGCAAGCGAGGTGGAAAGACTAGTTCGAATAGCCTATGAAGATTTGCCAGACAGACACGTGGAACGCATGATACTAGAGACGTTCTCCTCCACCCTGGGTAACCCAGATCTGCAACGCCATTTGTTAGCAGTGGATCCGCAGGGTCTGGAAGACGCAGTTCGTGCTGGAGGCGAGTTCCTCCACATCAAGGCAGTTCCTGACTCGAAACCATCCAGGGTACGAGCTGTAGAAAGTGATGAAGAGGAAGAAGAACCCTGTAAGCCTTCCATGAAACCATTCCATCATTCTCAGACTGCTGCCATGATGTCGCAGGCTCCAGGAAGGATGGCTCACCCGTGTCCAGTTACTAACAACAACCCCACAGTGAGCTACCCCCCTCCACCCCAGCAGCCAGCGCCCGTGTCGGTAGACATGATGACTCATCTACTCCAGACATTACAGAACATGGCTATGGAGTTGCAGCAAATGAAGCAGTGGCAACAACAGGTGCATACACCCCCTTCGGTGCCCCCGGGTTTCTTTCCTGTGGGACACACCCCTTCTGTGATGTATGCACCCCCTGTTGGTGTGTACCCTGCTCCTGAAGTGACGAAACCTCCTGCCCGGGTACCCCACCACACGCCTAATGTGGTGCACAACCCTTCACCAGCTACATCTGGCACCCCTGTCATGGGACAGAACTCTCAACACACGGTGTCACAGCCTGCTACGGCGCGGTTGGTTCCCCCTCAGTGTTGGGGCTGTGGACGGACAGGTCACTATAGTAGAGGTTGTCCATCTAAGCCTAAGACAACCACCGTACCCAGAGCAAAACCCGTGTCGGGAAACGACCAGTGCCCGCAGTAGTCACCCCCTTGACTAGCTGTAACAGGGCACAAAGGTGGAAGAAAGAACTGGAAAGGGTAGAGAGGCATAACCCTGTGTTTCCAACTCCTTCACCCGGGTCCTCTGGACGACCTATCAGAAGGAAGGCGCCGCCTTCCCCACCTAAGTGGCAGCTGCCAACCTCTAACCGGTATGCAGTGCTACCACATGACGCAGACGGCACAGAGCCTTATGAAACCTCTGCCGCCGTACACTCCTTACTCGACCTATCTCCTTTGGAGCCTGTAGGTCCCCTGAAGAACCGGCCTGCCCCAGTTCAGAGACCTAAGCCAGTAGTTGCACCAGCCAGCCCGCCAGTGGAGCGCCCTTCACGCCCTAGAAATAGAGCGTCGCCTCCCCCCTCCCGAGCTGCAAAGGTTCAACCTACCCGGCTGTCTAACACTGAGATAGAACGGCCATACGGGGCAAGCTACTTCCTACCAGGGAAACTTGAAGGCAAGTCAGTCACCCTTCTAGTCGATACCGGTTGCACCACAAATCTCCTATCCAAGCACGTCTTTAACCAGTTACCTGAGTCAGTAAGACAGTCAGTACAGGAGAGTGAGTCCCATGGTATCCTAGCCGACGGCACCCAGATCCCTTTCTATGGCACGGTGAGAGCTACCCTCCGTCTCCGTGATGTGAAAACTGAAGCCACATTTGTTATCAGTCACATAAACGAGGACGCTATCTTGGGGATGCCCTTCCTCACCGACCATGATTGCAGAATGAGGTTCAGTGAGTGTGCCATTGTCGTAGCAGGAAAGGAGATGCGCTGTACTAACAAGGACGGTACACTGCTAATGAACAATGTTCAGGTCCTTCGTACCACCCAGCTACCCCCGGGCATGGAATCTACCATCCTGTGTAAGGTCACCACACAGAGTTACCTACCCCTTGGGTTAGTAGAGTCCCGACCCGGAGGTCCTCCAATTGCTGCTAGTCTGAACAAGCCAGATAGCAAGGGACATCTGTTAGTGAGGTGCATGAACCCGACTGCTCAGCCAGTAGAACTGAAGGCGGGAAGCACCGTAGGCCACTACAGAGGAGTGAGCCCTGAAGAGGTCGAGCAAACTGAGGTGATTGCCATGTCCGCTTCCACCCCTCCTGTTCATTCTTCTCGCTCCCCGGTTCCTCCTCACGTCGCTGAGTTGTATTCAGCCGCTCTCCCCCAGTGCCAGAACAGACGCGAGGCACAGCAAGTAGCTGGGTTGCTACGACAGTATGCTGCCGTGTTCAGTTCGGGAGACCATGATGTTGGCCAAACCACCCTGGTCACGCACAACATCCCTCTCCTCCCTGGTACTCGGCCCATCCGCCAACCCCCTCACAGGCTAGGCCCTGAGAAGGAGGCGGAGGCAGAGAGGCAGGTGGAACAACTGCTAAAGCGTGGGCTCATAGAACCAGCCTCAGGGGCCTGGAGTTCCCCCGTGGTTCTAGTGAGAAAAAAGGACGGGACATGGAGGTTCTGTATTGATTACAGAAGGCTGAACGCTGTCACGCACCAGGACGCCTACCCCCTCCCCCGCATCGATGAGAGTCTAGATGCCTTGTCGGGGAGCAAGTTCTTCAGTACCCTGGACTTGGTTAGCGGGTATTGGCAGGTCCCCCTTGATGAAGAGGCCAGTGAACGCTCTGCGTTTGCAACCCGTACAGGTCTGTGGAAGTGGAAGGTCCTCCCCTTCGGCCTCACTTCAGCTCCGGCCACCTTCCAGCGGTTGATGGAGAAGGTACTCCAAGGTCTACACTGGAAGACCCTCCTGCTCTACCTCGATGACATTATTGTCATCGCTCCTGACTTTTCCACTCACATCCAGCGCCTGGCTGAAGTCTTTCAGCGCCTACAGCAGGCCGGTTTGAAGCTCAAACCCAGTAAGTGTGAGTTGCTTAAGCCAGAGGTCCGGTATTTAGGACACGTGGTGAGCAGTGCAGGAGTGGCCACAGACCCGGAGAAGGTTGCTGCTATAGCACACTGGCAGACACCCAAGGAGTTAAAGGGCTTACAAGCCTTTCTAGGTACCGTAGGGTATTACAGGCAGTACATCCCTGACTTCTCTACAGTGGCACGGCCACTCACTCAGCTCACGAGTAAGCATGCTCTTTGGGAATGGTCTACAGCCCAAGAGACCGCATTCCAGCAGCTGAAAGTGGCCATGACCCGTGCCCCTGTCCTGGGTTACCCTGACCCGAAGCTACAGTACACCTTAGACACTGATGCTAGCAATGCAGGTGTAGGTGCTGTGCTTTCGCAGGTGCAGGAAGGTAGTGAGCGAGTAATCGCTTACTACAGCAAGACGCTCAGTCCTCAGGAGCGCAACTATTGTGTCACACGGAGAGAGCTGTTGGCAGTAGTGAAGGCTGTCAAGCACTTCCGTCCCTACCTCTATGGGCAGCACTTCCGTCTTCGGACAGACCATGCCTCCCTGTTGTGGTTGTGTCGCCGCCGGGAACCCACCAGTCAGGTGGCTAGGTGGCTCGAGTCCCTCTCTGAGTTCAAGTACACCATTGAACATAGGAGTGGCCCCCGACACGGCAACGCAGACGGCTTGAGTCGCAGGTGTTCCCCTGAGTGTAGGCAGTGTGGTCACATTCAAGAAAGGGATGGTGGACCCTCTAAGGCTGAAGTTCAGCAAGAGTTGGCCTCCTCCTTTCGGCCCCAGCTCTCCGCTATTTCAGCTCCGACTCGGTTCGAGTCACGGCCACCACCCCCCAGCACAACCACCTTCTCTGTCCCTCAGGTACCCCCCAATGCCGTTCAGCCCGTCCAACCGGATGTCGACCTTGTCCAGGCTCAAAGTGAAGGCAACCACGCTGTAGCTGTCATTTACCGGGCAGTGTCTACACAGCGCCCCCTCACTAAAGAGCAGTTGGAGCTCGGCAGCCAAGAGTTGAGACGACTGAACAACTGCATTGGGGCTATGAGACTCCGGACAGATGGTGTGCTGGAACTTCAGGTCTCTCCCAACCGCCGCTCCCGTTGGTGTGCGGTCTGTCCAGCAGGTCTCCGTGGTCACACGGTCTGGCAGACCCACTCTCTTGCGCACCAAGGAGTGAACAGGACCCTGAAGCGCCTCCAACTCACGTGGTACTGGCCAGGGATGACGGCAGATGTACGCCGTCTGGTCAGGAGTTGTGAAGTTTGCCAGAGAGCCAAGAGTGGTGGCACCAAGCCCAGTCCCGGCCGCCAGCGCATGTACGCTGGCCGCCCCTGGCAGAAGTTGGCCGTTGATTTGGTGGGCCCTTTCCCTGAGACAGAGCGTGGCAATGCCTGGATCCTGGTGTTGACTGACCACTTCACCAGGTGGCAAGACGCTCTGGCCCTGCCAAATGCCACGGCCCCAGTGGTAGCAAGTGCTCTGGATGAGCAGGTCTTCTGCTATATGGGCATCCCTGAGCAGATGCACACAGACCAGGGGGCTCAGTTTGAGTCCCACCTGATGCAGGAGTTGTGTGCTCTGTGGGGTATAGAGAAGACCCGTACCACTCCTTACCACCCACAGGCCAATGGGATCGTAGAGAGGAATAACCGGGTTCTAGGTGATTCCCTCCGATCACTGCTCTTGAAGCGCAGTCCAGGTGACTGGGACTTGCTGCTCCCTCAACTGATGAGGGCCTTCAGAGCCACCCCTCATTCCACGACGGGTGAAACGGCCAACTACATGATGCTGGGCAGGGAACTGCGACTGCCAGATCAAGTGTCCTACCATCCCCCTCTGACTGATTGCATGCCAGTGCACGAGTACGCCCAGAACCTCAAGTTGAGACTGGAGGAAGTACACGAGGCGCTAAGAGAGCAACAAATGGAAGTCAGAGCTGAGGAAGGCGAAGAGCCCGGCTTATACACGGTTGGAGACCAAGTATGGTTAGAGAACCGTCGTAGACGCCGTGGAGAGAACCCCAAGCTACAGGCCAAATTCATCGGCCCCTTTGAGATAGAGGAGGCGTACAGTAATCACACCTACCTCATTAGTAGGCAAGGCCAGCGGTCCGTGCAAAACGAATGCCGCCTTAAGCCCTACTACCCCAGTGTTGACCCCAGAGGACAGGCGCCAGCGGCAGTGGAGCCTAGGCGGCGTCCTAACATGCGTGGGACGCGTGCGCGTATAGCACCTCCACCCTTGTCTCCCCTGCCTGCGCCCCCTCTGTTTGAACCACCACCATTAGAGACTAATTTGCCTCCTCCACCAGAAAGGAGAGTGCCAAATTTGGAGCGGCCAGTTGCAAGAAGGCCTGCCACTCCCCCAGTAGCTGAGACACCCTCATCTCCTGCACAGACTGAGAGCCAACCACCACCTGTGTCATCACAACGGCCACGAAGGAACGTCGGCCCACCCATGCGCTATGGACAGCCTCTATGCCATCTCATTGCAACTGCAAAAGGAGTGGATGGAATGTCAAAAATTGCCGAAACGCCTGAGATTCAAACGCCTCTCCCGGGTGAAATTCTTACAGACACCCCAAATTGGGTGTCGCTAGAGAGAAAACACTCTGGAGAAGGGCCCCGAGAGAGCAAACTTTTAGGAGTTGCTAGTCAGACAGAGTGGATGGACAACTGGGTTCGTCGCCATAGCTCTTCCAGTGACCCCTTGGCGCTACAGCAGACACCCCCTTTTCAGTGGCAGTCCACGGAGTTTCCCCCACTCCCTACTGCCTCCCCACCCTGCAGTGTACCCACTGTGCCGGCATCAAACACTCTCACCTATAGCCAGAGTGTTTTGAAGCCTTCTTCCACCCCTCCCCCGACCCGGGATGACCTGGGGCCGAGTCGGAGTACAGTGGCGGAACAGGAAAAGCCACCCGTAGGTACTAGACTACCCCCCACGGTCACCAGAGAGCGTATGCAGACGCTGGGGAAGATTATCCCTGGTAAGAAGAGAGGAGAGGAGCAGAGCTCTTGGCTGGACCTCTAAGCGGGGCCATTTCCCCCCCTTACAGCCACCCCCTCCTCTGTACTAGGTTATCCTCCATTGACCGTGAGAACCGTGGCCACCTCATGACTAGTTAACTATGAGTACGGCGATACTAATAGTTGAAGCGGCCTATGTAATGGAATTTAGCATAGGTGGCCTCTATCATTGATGCTATGCTAGCCAGTATGCAGTGTATAAACACTCATTAGTCATACTAGACTCAGCTCCGCTGATTGCCTTAGTATAGAAGTGGATGCGTGCCTGCCGCAGAGACGGATGAGTCAAGATTCAAGCAAGGGATTTCCCGCCTTACTAAAGAAGTTGGCTGGCGCATTATTGTTATGTTTATTGACTGTATATATGTTTTCATTGCGCCTGCTTGTTTATGCTATTTTGTTTGACCTATATTAATGTTATTGACCAATCCTGTTCTGTTATATTTCAACTGTTCATTAGAATATTGAACTGCATAACTTGGTCAACATGTGGCCCAGTGGGCAGATTAGATTGTGCGCTTACAAAGAGAGGTACTCTGAGTAAGCTTTTGTCTCTTGAAGCAATAAAGTGTTAGCTATTGTAACCCGGTGTGTTCACTTGGCAGTTGGCCAAAAAGTATTAGGATACTTGCACACGGCACGGCACAACACGGAGCTTATTGACTCATAGCTCATCTATACATAGAGCCACTACTAGCGAATAAGTAGCTCTCATTAGCAATTGCTGTTACATTGCTAAACCAGTACACTTCTCTAGTAGCTGTTTGGTAAAGGTGCGACAAAATCCTTTACAGTATTATCAGTTTTGTTGATTTCATTGTTTTTCGAGGTCATAGTCACTTATCTAATGTTAGTTGAGTGAAAGTTTGTGCTTCTTAATTGATGCTGTTTAGTAACTGCATCAAAAGTTTTCAATGTTTTTGTTTCGCAGTGAAGTTTCTTTTTACTTTAGATGTGACTTATTGTTAGTTGGATGATTGCTATTCAGCTAACAAACATTGTTTTGTACATTCAGCTGTACGAGGTTGATTATAAAAATATCAGCTAATAAGGAAACGTGACAGTATCATTGAGTTACAGAATTGATACAACCTCAGCTGTGATAGACTATTACATCATGTTGTATAATACGTGGATGTAGCAATTCCTTAGATTAACTGTATAATATTAGGATTTAAAGATAACTAACCACCACTAAATAACCAGAGACTTAACAGAACTAGTATACTATGGTGGCTAATATATGACTAATGTTCCCCAGCTGTCTAGTAGAGTCGGGTGGACACAGCTGTCAATTACATACACTTTGGATGTTATCAGAGTTATTGAAACATCCCTAGTTTGTTATCTTTAATCAAAAAGGACTTTAAGCTTCTACATGCAATTTTTTATTTTCCCTCCTTTTCTTTCACATTACACGTATGATAAACTTTAATATAAACAGTTTGCAAGTGCAATGTTAAACAAGAACTTTCGAAAAATGAGTTTTTTATCTTCGCATATCACTAAAGAACAGTTTGAAGTCAAGAGAATATCAGACTAGTGTTTGCGTTAAGTTACAAATAATGCCTTTACTGCTTTCATTGGTCTCATAGACTTGAGTCGTTTGATGTCATTCCAAGTGAGTTATTTAGCTAACACATATTTTTGTAATCAATAATACATCAAAGGCTTATAGAAACAGGAATTATCCAACACTGCGCTTTGATTGGTTAATCTATTCTTATGTTGTTTGGTGAACTATCTAATACTATCATAAGCTTTAGCCTGGGCAGCTGCAGTTCTAACCTATATACAGAAAAACACACTTAAAAGAGACATATTTATCCCAAATAAGGAAGGGAAGGTGCATAATGTTATTGCACAATACATTCTTAAGAACAATCAAATAAATAATATACATGTACTTTTAACTTTTTTCTTTTGAACCAATCATCTATCTAATGTTGTGAGCTAACCGAGCAGGTTACTATGGTGATGAATAGACATGACCAAGCACCTTAAATAATCACAAAGTAAATATCATTTGTCACTTGTTGACACCATTAGACCACACATGTTAATGTAGTAATAACATACTTGCAAAGGACAATGCTTTTGGTTAAAAAGCCACCTAATCTGACGACATTAAAAACATTTCTATTACTGAAGCAGCCTCTTTTGTTTTCTTGTTTCAATGGACACTGTTTGATTTTGTTTATTATGACTGAATTGCTTAATGAACAAGTTTTGGGAAAAATAGCTTATATATACTTGAATGAATTTTTTAGCGTTAGGGATTGGTTATTTGCAGTTTAGTTATAATGGACAGACCAATGTTCCTTTCCATAACCATTTTGCAGAAGGTACCACACCACAGTACCACTGTACCACACTTCAGTACCACCGTACCACAGTATCACAGTACTACAGTACCACTGTACCACAGTACCACAGTACCGCAGTACCACAGTATCACAGTACCACAGTACCACAGTACCACAGTACCACAGTATCACAGTACCACAGTACCACAGTACCACAGTACCACAGTACCACAGTACAGCAGTACAGCAGTACAACAGTACTGCAGTACCGCAGTACCACAGTACCACACTACCACAGTACCACAGTATCACAGTACTACAGCACCACTGTACCACAGTACCACAGTACCACAGTACCATAGTACCATAGTACCAAGTTGATACCTATGAAAATGAGTCGGGGCTAAATGATTATCTCTATACCCAACATAGAGTTATCGAAAAAAGACATTGTTTTAAATAATGTAAGGCTCATGTAGGTGTAACCTTCTAATGGAGTACTTTTGATAAAAAAATACAAGCTACAGGAAATAGATGACAAATCTACTGTTTTAATTCACACTTTTAGATTGATAAAACTCAAAGTTTTGCAGCTGCAGTAATGGGGCTGGACACAACACAACAGTAGAATTATAAAATGGTGAAGAATCTTTTGCTCTTTTTTCTTTCAAGTTAAAAGATGGTAAAAGTAATACTCATAAGTCTTCAATTTGAACTAAAACAACTTTCCTGTCGTACTGATTAAAATACATTTGATTTGTCAAAAAGCTTGATACGATTGGTTGGTTAACAGTTAAGTAATTCATATGAGACATAAATAATCGGTAGACAAAACAGCTGTAGTTGTGATTCATAAAGATACCAAATTCTAAGCAAATTACTTAATTTTAATACAGGAATGGGTGGTGACCAAAAATTTGGTTTAGACAAACTTAATTACAGCTCAGTCATTGGTGTACTTTATACCAGCCAATCATCTAGCACTATTTTTACTTATTGTTTAATATTGACAACTAATCACGGTTTTGTAACTATGATAGGTTTTTATAACAAAATACATGTTCGACCAGCAACTGGGCAAGAATTACCCAAATTACCAACTATTAGAAGGTGAATAATTTCACTAATACCTTCAAGCAGCTAGTAAATTAGCCCATATTTCTTGTTACTTGTTTGTTCGTATTCAACATTTTAGGTATTCGTCTGCTGTTCCCAATAGAGTTTGTTTATTAGAGCAGGTTTGATAATGCGTTATCAACCCTGTTTTACACATTTAAGAGCGAATACTCTTTTTAGTGACAACTTCAGGTTTATTTCTGAGCACTACCGAGTTTCTTAAACCTTTTGTAACTATATGACAACTTTATTATTTGCAATCAACTGTAATTGTGGCTAAAAGTGTTCTCAGAGCGAAGTTTAATCAATTTATTACAATAATCAAACAAAAATCATTTATTCAGTAATCTCAACAATGATATCTGAACTCTTTCTACACAAACACAAGTCTTAGAGGTTTTTTTGTCTCGTTTGTTGAATAGCTTTCCAGTTAGATTTTTTTTTCGCATTATTGCTAGTTCATCGATGAAATTGAGATAAAAAGAATGCATATATGTGCCCTACTCAAACTACTTGACATTGGCAGGCAAAAAAATTAGCAAGTTTAAATTAATCACACCATGTTATATAAATGAGGTAGATATTTTTGTTTTGTCAAAAGTGCCTTTTCCAGCAAACAGTGTACAAACCCGCAGCAATGAATCCTCAGCATTCTCTATAACTGCCCCTTGTACATATTTATCGCTTATATATAACATACATTGCTATCAAATGGGAACGAGAATGATGCAGGAATAGCTGTACAGCTAGGGAGAGGAGTTAAAAAGTATGTTTTTCTCACTAGGATTCGCTAAAACTTTGTCATTTTAGATAACTTAAAAATGATACAATATGTGTGAACAGTGTGGAGAAATGCCTGTGGAATATTTTGTATGCAATTGCTATAGTTTAGTATTCTGACTTTGGACTTCCATTTTTTTTCTGTCGTTTGAGTATAAATACAAGTAAAACTGACTGTTTTTTCGTCAAAGTTTTTGCTTTGTTACAAATAAACAACTCAAACCCAATGAAAATCATTAAGCTTATTCAAGGTTACCATTTTTAATTAATATTTCATTAGAAACCATTGATAATTGAATCTGGCTGTGTCTCTGAATTGTTGTCATGCCTTATGCATGTCAAATCATAATCATGTTTGCTTTACATCCATTTGTCCTGTTTAGACTGACACTTAGCTGTCTGTTTATGTTATTTTTCTCTAAAACATTCACAATAATCTCGGCCTATGTTTGCCTAACAAAATGCAATAAAAAAAACCAGATTGGCAATAATTTTAATTGATAAATAACTGTTTTGTTTGGAACTCAGATGATGACAACAATACGCTCATTGAAAAAAAAAACGATGAGCATTTCTCTGCATTGTTTGTATGTCACAAGTGAGACTGAACAATAAGTAAATCATAATGCGCGGGTTTAATTTGAATGATATAGAAAGTGCAGGAAGAGGAATATTACTATTGCTTGACCTCTGGATATTATGATGTTGTCATAAAACCCAAAAAGTTATGAACCATAAATCAACTCAGATATTTTATCAGCTACTAAGGCCCTTCTGTGTGAAGAGAGCTCCCAGCTGTCTTGCAGCGGTTAGTGAACTCTCTGTGAAACGTCTGCAAACATAACTTTTATCTATGCTCAAACACACTTTGGCAAACTTCACTGTCGATGTTTCCAATTTTATCATTTTTCGGATCAACAGCTAACGTGTTTTGTAGCTTTTAAAACTGTTATTAAACCACAACACATTCTTGCACTTTTCAGTAAATATATTTTGCCAATTAGACAAAACTTTTCATAAAATTCAGTTTCCATTTGTTTCATTAATCATTTAAATGTTTTCTGTCCACAAGAACTTAACCAAGTTATTGCTGTTTTAAACCAGCCATCAACCAATCTCATTGGATTGTGTAGTTAATTGTATCAGTAACTAACACAGTTAGAGATAAAACTTAGTTTAAATTGTACCTTCAACTTATTCTTTTGTCTTTACTGTCAATCAATAACAAAAGGAAACTATCATTTTTTTCTATTAGCTCTAAATGAGAAAGTAGCAGTAGATAATCTGAAGGTATTTTATCATTAGTCATTAAGTAACGATGGGCGAGACTATTCCTAGAGGTGGTAAACAACCCAGACAATGACAGAATCCAGCCGGTTTGATTGATAAGTAATAGGAATTAGAAGTGACTAAAGTAGAGATGGAGTTGAGACCATTCCATCAGTTTAGGATTACATAAGAGTCTGAGTGACTCAATGTCTTACGTTATGATATTGTTTTAGCCAATCAATCTTCTCCAGCTAGGTTTAGAAGTACACAGCAGTCAGTGATATAACCAACAAAACAAATTTTTAATATATTTAAGTGTTTAGGCCTAAACTGGAGCTAAGCACCTCTAAATATGCTTGAGTTGAGGCTTATCCATACACAGCGTTTACGGCCATGAGTTTGGCACTTTGAGAAAAGTCTTCTTCTCATTGCCAGGTGCTGCACTCCACACAAGAGGATTATGCAGACAACGGTGCCCATTAAACACTTCATAGTAGAGGCATGGGCTGTCACGGATGAGAAACTCAAAATAAAAAAGTGGATATGAGCGATCAGCATTGACCAATCAGCGTTAGGGATTAATGGATAACCGTGAGACCAGCCGGCACAAATCGAACATGTTTGATGCTAAACTATCGCGGCAAACAGAGAAAAGTTGGTTCGTTAACTCTAAAATAAACAGCCCTTTTCCCATTTCTGTGTTAAACTCGTTGGTTGCGTGTGGAGAGGTCTTTAGATGTTCTATTTTAGATTAAATGACCTGTAATGGCCTCGCAGATACTACACCGGCCTTGCAATTACTGCACTGGCCCTGCAGTGACTTTTAATGTACCACGAGTGGCCTTCACTAGCCATGCAGTGACATATTGGAACAGCACAAAAGGTGGCCACCATAGCTACAGCCTCACATCTCTACTATTGTGAACCTGAGGCTGCCAAAGACTGAAGATTCAATGAATGGAATCAGCAGCCAATGATATGTCAATAAACAGTGTTATATACATGCATAATGTAGCTATTGGATTAAAAGGAATAAAAGCAACTGGTGCACAGAAGTAAGGGGGGGAGTCTATGGGCATTTCAGCCAGTGGTAACTGTAAATTCCTCTTTCCTATAGAGTTTTTAGTCTTCTGTAGCCTTGGATCTTGACATTGCGATTTCTGAAGATGGCAACAACTTGGATATGGGTCTCTTAGATGCCCTTAGGCAAAGTTTCATATTCCAGGCGATGGTAGTTCTATTGATACCTGTCCAGAGAAGTGATCCAAGGCCGGTATAGTAACGATGCAGCTCAAGTATTGTTGAATGGTTACTCTATTGCTTATACACTAGCGAATAGGCTGAGTGCAATCAAAGTTGGTCTTGTTAATTGCTTTTGGGAGGCATGCCTGATGCCTGCGGACTATCAGGGGGACCTTATAGAGTAGTGGACACTTATGGTGACTGGTAGAATCTACCACAAAATCAGATTAAAACCATCTGTTGATTGAATCTAGGTGTGCCTATCTTTTGGTTTTTTCTCGTGAATGCTGTGACTAGTCATATCTTTGCGTATTCCTCTTGTTTCATTTTCACGCTCACGAAGCGGGCGTCTTGTGAAAGAATTCAGCAAGCGATTGCGTTTAAACAACTGTGAATCAACTCAGACAGATAAGTTTGTGTTAATGCTAAACAGAAGAGCCTTCACTTTAATAGAAAAACATCAATTTTTTTAGCAAAGTTAAGATTTAGAACAAGAGCTTTCCAAAACGATGCAGCTGAGGTACAATTTGAAATATTAAACTGAGTTCAAACATAACTCAAGCTCAATTATTTTGCATAAGCCAGGCCTTTGAAATCTTAAAAATGGAACCGCTAATTATGAAATTGAACAGTTTCACTTGGTTATAGCCAATAGATTGTAAATCATTCTGAATCGTAGATGTTTCTTCCTTACAAAGTTTATTATTTTATAATAAAAATTTGAGCCTATCAGTGAAAAATTTGTACATCAAGATACAACCAGAATGTATATATGTTGAAAAACTTTTCTGACCTTCACAAACCATTCTTGAATAGATGTAAAAACCAGTAACAACCAAAATGACTCTTAGACGTGTTGATAAGGAAGTAAACGATTACCAATAAACGTAATAAAACCAGCAAGGTTTAACAAGCAAAACAACAACAAAACTAAAGGTTTCTGAAGAGAATTAGCCAATTTTCAATATGAGCTGTGTGATCTTGTTTGTCCTTTAACATTTGTCCGTCTTCTTCTCCCGCTTTGTTTCCTGCCTCTTTTGACTTTTTGGAACTTTGGTTGAGTTTTGCTTTTCTTCTTTCCGTGTTTTCTGCCTTGTGTTTTCCTTTGTCTCTTTTCATCTTTCTTGTTGTCTTTCTTTTTTGTTCTCTTGTGGATTTGTTTTCCCACTTTGCCACCTGTATAATATTTTACAAAAGTCACGAATAAAAAAGTTTTCTTGAAAACTTAGATAGATGTAAAGTGTATAGGACCAATTTACATTCAAAAGATAACTATCTTACAATAAACCATAACATACATCTCTCATTGAGAACACACTTCTTCCTCTGGATAGGCTTTCCTTCACAGCCATTTGTAACTGCACAATCTCTTCTTCTAAATTGTGTACCGCGCCCACATTTACCTTGGCATTCGGACCAAGATCCCCACGTAGACCATTCGTTGGCGGACCCTACAGTAACATAACACAGAAAAAACCAATCATAAACCACCGGCTTCGTATGGGTACAAACTAGTGATGGTTATACTAGTATAGCAAATAAAGTACACACAATATATTGTTAGACAAAACATTGCACTTAACACAACCAGTCATATGCAAGCTTTTATACCTGTGAGGCATTGAGCTTCACTACAAGCTACAGTTTCATATGATTCTCCTTGGCAGTACAGTCCACCATTGAATGGTTCTGGGCTGTTACATTCTCTAAGTCTTGTTTTAGTCCCTCCACTGCATCCGTCAGAGCATGGAGAGAATGCTTGCCATTCACCCCATTCACCATTTATTACAGCTGAATAAACATATAACATATAGCGTACATATCACTTAAGCACTCAAAAGCATATATAGTTTTATTCAAAGTGAAGACAAGTTTTTACCTGAGCAAGGTTGAGTATTACATGCTGTAACTTGGTTATCGACACCTGTACAATATTGTCCTCCATTAGATGGCCCCGGATTGTTGCACTGTCTGCTTCTAGACTTGCTTCCACCACCACATGGAACTGTACAGGTGTTGTATGATACACATTCTCCCCATTGTCCATCCACAGGTTCTACAGAGTTATAAATTACTGAGATCGTGGTAAGGTAGTGAACAGAAAATTGCTTCTTTAGTATTGTGAGAAAGTTATCTGTTTTGATGAATAGATAGAGATACTGTGAGAAAATCTTTCAGTCATTTGATCTATAACAAGTGAAACACTCTTCAGCCCACCAATGAATACAATAAATAATTACCATGACAAGCATGTCCATTACAAGGAACAGACTCCAGGCCAGTACCAACGCAGTATTGTCCACTATTTAAAGGTCTTGGATTGTTACATTCTCTAAATCTATCTTTGAATCCTCCTCCACAAGTAACTGAACATGCAGAGTATTCTTTCCATTCACTCCATCCACCATTTATTCTCACTGTAGCAGACATTGTACTACATCAAGATGTCAATGAAGTTCTTGAAGTATCAATCGTTCTCTTGCACTTAACAGTTTAGTCACATACATTTCACTCTACCAACCCTATGAGACACCGATGTTTGTATTGTTCTCGTATCGAATGAGAAGGCTTGTGTGAAAAGCGCCTGGGTTTTTAAAAACAGAAATAACTGTGAATATGAAACGCAAGCTATGCTCTGTTGAGTACAGCTCTACGAGCTTATTTTTCAGATGGAAACAATCATATATGCAAACTCAAACATGTAATTTAGAGAGAAAAGGCAAGTGGGAAAACCAAATGCATTTTGATAGTATACCTCTACATTGGTGGTTGTTGCAGGAAGTTATGTCTGAGCTCTTTCCACTACAAGGACTCCCTCCATTAGATGGTGGAGGATTGTTACATTGTCTTTCTCTAGTTTTTATTCCACCATCACAATCTACTGAGCAACCTGTATATCCCTGCCAATCTCCCCACTGTCCAATCACTGGAACTGAAACAAGTTATGTATTTGAGTGATTGTGAGAAATGGTTCCAAAGTGTTTAAATCCCACGGTGTCAGATTTGAAAAATAATAAGTTATCTTTCAAACGGGACACCGCTGTCAAGTTTTAATAATTGTTAGCCAAGCCGTGCTAATGCATCAGATACTTTAAACATTTATTGCCTATCTTACTATTGCATTGGTGGTTGTTACAAGGCTTGGTCTGTGTGTCGTCTCCACTACAAGGAGTTCCTCCATTAGATGGTGGAGGATTGTTACATTGTCTTTCTCTAGTTTTCACTCCACCACCACAGTCTACTGAACAACCTGTATATCCCTGCCAATCTCCCCACTGTCCATCCATTGGAACTGTAATAAGTTATATATATATGAGTGATTGTGAGAAATGGTTCCAAAGTGTTTAAATCCCACGGTGTCAGATTTGAAAAATAATAAGTTCTCTTTCAAACGGGACACGACTGTCAAGTTTTAATAATTGTTAGCCAAGCCATGCTAATGCATCAGATACTTTAAATATTTATTGCCTATCTTACTATTGCATGGGTGGTTGTTACAAGACATGGACTGTGTTTTCCCTCCACTACAAGGCTTCCCTCCATTAGATGGTGGAGGATTGTTACATTGTCTTTCTCTAGTTTTCACTCCACCACCACAGTCTACTGAACACTCTGTATATCCCTGCCAATCTCCCCATTCTCCATCCACTGGAACTGAAACAGATTATTTAAACAAGATTAATTGTGAGAAAGGGTCCATTGTTTGTAAAGATCAAAACAACAGATGTTGGTGATAAGAGGTGTTCTCCGAAAGGAGACATCTAATTCATTAGAAATTTAAACTGGCTCTATTCCTCATACCATTGCATGGGTGGTTGTTACAAGACATGGATTGTGTTTCCTCTCCACTACAAGGAGTTCCTCCATTAGATGGTGGAGGATTGTTACATTGCCTTTCTCTAGTCTTCATTCCACCACCACAATCTACTGAACAACTTGTATATCCCTGCCAATCTCCCCACTCTCCATCCACTGGAACTGTGGTAAGTTAAACATAAGAACTTATATAGGAGCACTTGTGAGAAATGGGTTCAACGTGTATAAGTACCATGCAAATAGAATTTGGTAGCCAGGAGTTGTCGTCCAAATGGGTAATAACTTTTAGCTTTAGATAAGTGTTAGTGAAATCAAGCTATGTAATGCATTGACAGCCTAAATTTGTGCTTTGTCTCACTTACCACTACATGGGTGGTTGTTACAAGACATGGTCTGTGTGTCGTCTCCACTACAAGAGCTCCTCCATTAGATGGTGGAGGATTGTTACATTGCCTTTCTCTAGTTTTCATTCCACCACCACAATCTACTGAACAACCTGTATATCCCTGCCAATCTCCCCACTGTCCATCCACTGGAACTGAAACAAGTTAAGGATAGAATGCAAATGTCTACTTGGGTCTGTTGACCAAGTTGGTTCAATAATTCACCTTTCATGCTTATGGCAGTTGAATATAGTATTATGGGAATTAGTATGTTGTAAATTCAGCAATGCAAGAGTGCACATTTATGCTTCCATTGACATTGTATATTCTACATAGGAAAGGAAGTTTCTAGACCAGCATAAACAAAAACTAACCTGTGCAAGGATTAGGATTACATTGACGGTTCTGTTTACTCGTTCCATAACATTTATATGTCCTCTCTCCACTTTCTTCACTGGAGCCACTTTCTTCACTTGACTGAGTTTTACCTGCTGTCCTGCGAGATCTACCAGAGCTGTTCCGTTTGATACATTCTCTCATTCTACTCTGTGTCCCTCCGTCACATGGTTTTGTACAAACTGTCCATCTCTCCCATTCTGACCATTTTCCATTAACTACAAGTGAGATATAAGACACGATTGCATTGTGGTATAGCAGTGGAAAATTTTGGTCAAAAACTTACGGTAAGTTTTGTGCAATGAGTTAAAAGAATGAAGAAAATCATAGGTATGTTTATAAAATAAAAGTATCCACTTACATGTAGCAGCTGTAGAACCTGCAACATAAAAACATATGACGGGAATTAGTTACACGAATATTGCATTTCATGAACATTTTATAAAAGCATTTTCATGCATTTTGTAAAAGCATTTTCATGCATTTTGTAAAAGAAAACAATCAATTCTTAGAGAAGAACTAACTGATTTATGGTGGTTCTGATGAATAGATCTTCTCCGAAATAAGTTTAATTCAATGATTGATTTCGCCTAAAGGTTGATTATTTGAGCACCGAGTTTGAGCAAGTATTAATTCGAATCATCTTTACAAGTTACCGTATGTCAACTAGGTAATAGCTGGTTCACCAGATAACATATACGAAATAGACTTACCGAGTATGATTACAATAACCACTGTCACTAACTGTACATCCATGTTTTTGTACAGTTGGAGTTTTCACAGTTCAACGACAAAAAGTAGATAAACTGACTGAAAATATACAGGCTAAGAGTATATGTGTACAGGATACAATAAAGCTTGTATTGTATCCAACTGATGTGTGCTTTCTACTTCTTTGCATTCACTTATATACCCTAGCATATCCTTAATCTATGACATCATCTACAGACATTCACAGTTAATCTCGGGATAATCTTTTTTTTTGACACAACACGGTATGAACGCAGAGCAAAACAGGAACTCGTATGCGACTTACTACATGGCTGTAAAGCAACTGTTTCCAAATGTACATATCCATGTTTTTAATGGCAATCAGTTCATGCATACTACAAAGTATAAATTATTTGTTTACAAAAATGACAAAAATTGCTGCGTGGATTATTTATAGAAACAATTCATAACTTTATTCGCTTTACCAAAAGGCATAATACTGATTAACTCCTTGCTATGATCTATGTGACGTAATAATGATGTTTCACTCTTGTGACACTGATGCTGCTGTGATTCTGTTATAAACTTTCCATAAAGTGATACCAATAAACTGAATGTGAAATATAAACCATAATAAATAATTAATTTTATTGCTCTAAAATATTCTAATACAAAACTGTAGAAGTACCAATTCTTTATTGAGATGAGTTTCCCAACATAGCGCAATGAGGATGCGACCTTTTCTCGACTTACCTTGACTTGTTCGACAGCCTTAATACGATGACATAACATATTTTTTTTTGACTTATTGTTCATCGCCAATATTATACACCCATACCTATCCACTGCTAGTCACCTGTAATTGGAGTGTTGTATGACTCAGAAATAAAATTCATCCTAATGACCCTCACCAAGTAAACAAAACCCACCCAAGGATGTCAGTATAAACTCCAATTGTTTATTTTTTGTTTGTTTCGTGCAATTAACTATTATCATTTCTGCTGATTTCATCATTCTTTTAGGTCGTAGTAACTTATCTAATGTTAGTTGAGTGAATGTTTGTGTTTCTTAATTGATGCTGTTTAGTAAATGCATTCCAAGTTTTCAAGCTTTTTGTTTCGAAATGAAGTTTGTTTTTTATTTTAGATGTCACAACCTATGTTTGATAACAAAGCTGCCAGGTGTTAACAGCTGCTGACAAATACCTACAACTTTTAAATCCCTTTATTTTCTGCTCTCATATACTATATATTATGTCACATTATGTAATGTAATAGAAAATGTTATACTGGTTTATTAGAAGTCAAGCTGTTGTTAAAGATTGTGAGCGGAGGAAAAGTACTCACTCATAAACTAACTTGATCGTTTATACTATTTTGAGCTTGATGTTCAGTCTGAACCAGTTACAAAAACTCTTACAGCCAGCGAAGTTGTGAAGTATTTTCACAGCTGAAGAAGTTCAGTCTTTCAATTCCAATAACCACAGATTATTTCATTTTCTCACCAAAACCCATAACTGTTATTTAAACAGTTGATTGAGAGCGCAAAAGGTAATTTTTGTACAGAAGTAAGGCATAAAGAAATAGCACAATGCACACAAGTTTGTTTCTATGCCTTCTTAAGCCATTGTATACATAGTTATATCATTATTTTTCAATTATTGAATGATTATTTTGGTGCATTGACATCTGCGGGTAGTGAACCTCTAACCAAAATATCACATAATTGCAGATTGCTGTGAATCACTAACCAACAGGTACGTAATAAATCAAACTGATTGCATTATAATACATTGTTGATTGTAGTTCACCTGTTGACACTACCTATGGATGACTGATTTTGTTGATACAACTTGTGCATACAACAAGAAATAGACTGTGGCTCAAGTTATTACTTCTGTATGCTGGTTTTGATGCTTGAAACTGTTATAGTGAAAAAAACTGAGCCACTCAATGAAATTCTTGTCTTGCAATTCAATGAGAAATAGAATATAATTGATTGAACGAAGACCTAAGTAAAAAATTTATGAGTTTGATCATACTAATGGTATGTTATGCTAAAAAAATCCATTAAGCAAACTCAAAGAAATAATAACTATACAAACCATGGAATCCACAAAAAAACGGTATTGGAAGTAGTGGATAAATAGGTCGTTAAACTTCTTTAAGCTCTTCTACTGATAGAAATTGCATTTCAACTTTTTTCCGATGTGACTTATTGTTAGTTGGATGATTGCTATTCAGCTAACAAACGTTGTTTTGTACATTCAGCTGTACGAGATTGATTATAAAAATATCAGCTAATAAGGAAATGTGACAGTATCATTGAGTTACAGAATTGATAAAACCTCAGCTGTGATAGACTATTACATCATGTTGTATAATACGTGGATGTAGTAATTCCTTAGATTAACTGTATAATATTAGGATTTAAAGATAACTAACCATCACTAAATAACCAGAGACTTAACAGAACTAGTATACTATGGTGGCTAATATATGACTAAAGTTCCCCAGCCGTCTAGTAGAGTCGGGTGGACACAGCTGTCAATTACATACACTTTGGTTGTTATCAGAGTTATTGAAACAACCCTAGTTTGTTATCTTTAATCAAAAAGAACTTTAAGCTTCGGATGCGATTTTTTGTTCTCCCTCCTTGTCTTTTACATTACACCTATGATAAACTTTAATATAAACAGTTTGCAAGTGCAATGTTAAACAAGAACTTTTGAAAAGTGAGTTTTTTATCTTCGCATATCACTAAAGAACAGTTTGAAGTCAAGAGAATATCAGATTTGTGTTTGCATTAAGTTACAAGTAATGCCTTTACTGCTTTCATTGGTCTCATAGACTTGAGTCGTTTGATGTCATTCCAAGTGAGTTATTTAGCTAACACATATTTTTGTAATCAATAATACATCAAAGACTTAGAAAAACAGGAATTATCCAGCACTGCGCTTTGATTGGTTAATCTATTCTTATGTTGTTTGGTGAACTATATAATACTATCATAAGCTTTAGCCTGGCAGCTGCAGTTCTAACCTATATACAGAAAAACATACTTAAAAGAGACATATTTATCCCAAATAAGGAAGGGAAGGTGCATAATGTTATTGCACAACACATTTTTAAGAATAATTGAATAGATAATATACTTTTAACCTTTTGTTGTTGAACCAATTATCTATCTAATGTTCTGAGCTAACCGAGAAGGTGACTATGGTGATGAATAGACATGACCAAGCACCTTAAATAATCACAAAGTAAATATCATTTGTCACTTGTTGACACCATTAGACCGCACTTGTATATGTATTAATAATATACTTGCAATGGACAATGCTTTTGGTTAAAAATCCACCTAATCTGACGACATTAAAAACATTTCTATTACTGAAGCAGTCTCTCTTTTGTTTTCTTGTTTCCATAGACACTGTTTGATTTTATTTATTGTGACTGAATTGATTATTGAACAAATTTTTGGGAAAAATAGCTTATATATATTTGAATGAACTTTTTTGACATGGGGAGTGGTTATTTGTAGTTTAGTTACAATGGACAGACTAATTTTCCTTTTCATAACCATTTTGATGAACGTACACAGTACCACACAGTACCACAGTATCGCTGTACCACAGTACCACAGCACCACAGTATCACTGTACCACAGTACCACAGTACCACAGTACCACAGTACCACAGTACCACAGTACCACAGTATCACAGTACCACAGTACCACAGTATCACAGTACCACAGTACCACAGTACCACAGTACTACAGTGCCAAGTTGATACCTATAAAAATGAGTCGGGGCTAAATGATTAACTCTATGTGCAACATAGAAAAATCGAAAAAAGACATTGTTTTAAAAAATGTAAGGCTCATGTAGGTGTAACCTTCTAATGGCGTACTTTTGATAAGAAAATACAAGCTACAGGAAATAGATGACAAATCTACTGTTTTATTTCACACTTTTAGATTGATAAAACTCAAAGTTTTGCAGCTGCAGTAATGGGGGCTGGACACAAAACAACAGAAGAATTATAAAATGGTGAAGAATCTTTTGTTATTTTTTCTTTCAAGTTAAAAGATTGTAAAAATAATACTCGCAAGTCTTCAATTTGAACTAAAACAAGTTTCCTGTCGTACCGATTGAAATATATATGATTTATAAAAAAGGTTGATATGATTGGTTGGTTTAGTCTTGAGTAATTCCTATGACACATAAATAATCGATAGACAAAACAGCTGTAGTTGTGATTCATAAAGAGACCAAATTCTAAGCAAATTACTTAACTTTAATACAGGAATGGGTGGTGAACAAAAATTTGGTTTAGACAAACTTAATCACAGCTCAGTCATTGGTGTACTTTATACCAGCCAATCATCTAGCACTATTTTGACTTATTATTTAACATTGAAAAAAAATCACTGTTTTGTAATTTATGATAAATTTTTATAACAAAATACATGCTCGACCAGCAACTGGGCAAGAATTACCCAAATTACTGAAAATTAAAACATGTATAATTTGACTAATACCTTCAAGCAGCTAGTAAATTAGCCCATATTTCTTGTTACTTGTTTGTTCGTACTCAAAATTTTAGGTATTCGTCTGCTGTTCCCAAATAGATTTTGTTTATTAGAGAAAATTTGATACTGCGTTATCAACCCTGTTTTACGCATATAAGAGCGAATAATCTTTTTTAGTGACAACTTTAGGTTTATTTCTGAGCACTACCGAGTTTCTTAAACCTTTTGTAACCATATGACAACTTTATTATTTGCAATCAACTGTAATTGTGGCTAAAAGTGCTCTCAGAGCGAAGTTTAATCAAATTATTACAATAATCAAACAAAAATCATTTATTCAGTAATCTCAACAATGATATCTGAACTCTTTCTACACCAAACACAAGTCTTAGAGGTTTTTTTGTCTCGTTTGTTGAATTGCTTTCCAGTCAGGTTTTTTCGCATTATTGCTAGTTCATCGATGAAATTGAGATAAAAAAATAGCTTATATGTGGCTTAGTCAAACTACTTGACATATGACAGGCAAAAAATTAGCAAGTTTAAATTAGTCACACCATATTATATAGATGAGGTAAATATTTTTGTTTTGTCAAAAGTGCCTTTTCCAGCAAACAGTGTACAAACCCGCGGCAACGAATTCTCAACATTCTATATAATTGTCCGTTGTACATATTTTATCACTGATATATAACACACATTGCCATCAAATGGGAACAAAAATGATGCAGGAATGGCTGTACAGCTAGGGAGAGGTGTTAAAAGTATGTTTGTCTCACTTTCCAGGATTTGCTAAAACTTTGTCCTTTTAGAATACTTAAAAATGATACAATATGCATGAGCAGTGTGGAGAAATGCCTGTGGAATATTTTGTATGCAATTGCTATAGTTTAGTATTCTGACTTTGGACTTCCATTTTTTTTCTGTCGTTTGAGTATAAATACAAGTAAAACTGACTGTTTGTTTGTCAAAGTTTTTGCTTTGTTACAAATAAACAACTCAAAGCCAATACAAATCATTAAGTTTATTCAAGGTTACCATTTTTAATTCATATTTCGTTAGAAACCATTGATAATTGAATCTGTCTGTGTCTCTGAGTTTTTGTCATGTCTTATGCATGTCAAATCATAATCATATGTTTGCTTTACGTCCATTTGTCCTGTTTAGACTGACACTTAGCTGTCTCTTTATGTTATTTTTCTCTAAAACATTCACAATAATCTCGGCCTACGTTTGCCTAACAAAATGCAATAAAAAAACCAGATTGGCAATATGCTTAATTAATAAATAACTGTTTTGTTTGGAACTCAGATGATGAAAAAAATACGCTCACCGAAAAAAAACTGAGCATTTCTTTGTATTGTTTGTATGTCACAAGTGACCCTGAACAATAAGTAAATTATAATGCGCGGGTTTAAATTGTTCATTGTAGTTGACTACTTTCATTTTTCCAAAATGGCCCAAACAAGTGCTCATAAAAACAGAGACATTACAAACCATACTGGTTACAAAAGAAGCAGCTGTTTACCTGACTTGGTTATTTTCGTTTAAGAGTTATCTTCCTTTAACTTGTTAGGTAATTATTAAATAAAATATTAAAAAATATGATGTTCCACACTCATTTTCCATTCCGTATGCGACGTATTGAATTATGAACACCAATTAGAATTGGTTTCTCGTTTGACAATCTCATTTCAAGTACCCTGTTTATAATTTTCATGTGCTTGTAATTCAATACAAAAATACCTACCAATGTTAGAACAGTAAGCTTTTAAATTTGAATTAATAAATTTAATAAACTGTTAATGAAGTTGAATCGTTTGCTCAGAAACTCAGCACAAT
Source organism: Cryptosula pallasiana (assembly GCA_945261195.1). Lineage (NCBI taxonomy): Eukaryota > Metazoa > Bryozoa > Gymnolaemata > Cheilostomatida > Cryptosulidae > Cryptosula > Cryptosula pallasiana. The sequence goes on along the minus strand of OX183134.1, from coordinate 21,905,437 downwards.
AAAACTCAGAATGATATAGAAAGTGCAGGAAGAGGAATATTACTATTGCTTGACCTCTGGATATTATGATGTTGTCATAAAACCCAAAAAGTTATGAACCATAAATCAACTCAGATATTTTATCAGCTACTAAGGCCCTTCTGTGTGAAGAGAGCTCCCAGCTGTCTTGCAGCGGTTAGTGAACTCTCTGTGAAACGTCTGCAAAGATAATTTTTATCTATGCTCAAACACACTTTGGCAAACTTCACTGTCGATGTTTCCAATTTTATCATTTTTCGGATCAACAGCTAACGTGTTTTGTAAATTTTAAAACTTTTATTAAACCACGATACATTCTTGCACTTTTCAGTAAATAATTTTTGCCAATTAGACAAAACTTTTATAAAATTCAGTTTCCATTCGTTTCATTAATGATTTAAATGTTTTCTGTCAACGAGAACTTAACCAAGTTATCGTTGTTTTAAACCAGCCATCAGCCAATCTCATTGGATTGTGTAGTTAATTGTATCAGTAACTAACACAGTTAGAGATAAAACTTAGTTTAAATTATAAATTCCACTTGTTTTTTTTTTGTTTACTGTCAATCAGTAGGAAAAAGGAAACTATCATTTTTTCTCTTAGCTCTGAATGAGAAAGTTGCAGTAGATAATGTAAAGGTATTTTATCATTAGTCATTAAGTAAGCGATGGGTGAGACTATTCCTAGAGGTGGTAAACAACCCAGACAATGACAGAATCCAGCCGGTTTGATTGATTAGTAATAGGAATTAGAAGTGACCAAAGTAGAGATGGAGTTGAGACCATTCCATCAGTTTAGGATTACATAACAGTCTGAGTGACTCAATGCCTTACATTATGATTTTGTTTTAGCCAATCAATCTTCTCCAGCTAGGTTTATAAGTACACAGCAGTCAGTGATATAACCAACAATAACAACTTTTTAATATATTTAAGTATTTAGGCCTAAACTGGAGCTAAGTACCTCTAAATATGCTTAAGTTGAGGCTTCTCCACCCACAGCGTTTTACGGCCATGATTTTGGCACTTTGAGAAAAGTCTTCTTCTCATTGCCAGGTGCTGCACTCCACACAAGAGGATTATGCAGACGACGGTGCTCATTAAACACTTAATAGTAGAGGCATGGGCTGTCACGGATGAGAAACTCAAAATAAAAAAGTGGATATGAGCGATCCGCATTGACCAATCAGCGTTAGGGATTATTGGATAACCATGAGACCAGCCAGTAAAATCAAACATAATTGATACTAAACTATCGCGGCAAACAGAGAAAAGTTGGTTCGTTAACGCTAAAATAAACAGCCCTTTTCCCATTTCTTTGTTAAACTCGTTGGATGCGTGTAGAGAAGCCTTTACATGTTCTATTTTAGATTAAAATGACCTGTAATGGCCTCGCAGATACTACACCGGCCTTGCAATTACTGCACTGGCCCTGCAGTGACTTTTAATGTACCACGAGTGGCCTTCACCGGCCATGCAGTGACATATCGGGCCAGCACAAAAGGTGGCCACCCATAGCTACAGCCTCACATCTCCACTATTGTGAACCTGAGGCTGCCAAAGACTGAAGATTCAATGAATGGAATCAGTAGCCAATGATATGTCAATAAACAGTGCTATATACGTGTATAATGTAGCTATTATATTAAAAAAATTACAAGGAACTGGTGCCCAGAAGTAAGAGGCGGAGTCTATGGGCATCTCAGCCAGTGGTAGCTGTAGGTTCCTCTCTCTTATAGAGTTCTTAGTCTTCTGTGGCCTTGGATCTTGATATCGGACTTTCTGAAGATGGCAACAACTTGGATATGGGTCTCTTAGATGCCCTTAGGCAAAGTTTCATATTCCAGGCGATGGTAGTTCTCTTGATACCTGTCCAGAGAAGTGATCCAAGGCCGGTATAGTAACGATGCAGCGCAAGTATTGTTGAATGGTTACTCTATTGCTTATACACTAGCGAATAGGCTGAGTGCAATCAAAGTTGGTCTTGTTAATTGCTTTTGGGAGGCATGCCTGATGCCTGCGGACTATCAGGGGACCTTATAGAGTAGTGGACACTTATGGTGACTGGTAGAATCTACCACAATATCAGATTAAAACCATCTGTTGATTGAATCTAGGTGTGCCTATCTTTTGGTTTTTTCTCGTGAATGCTGTGACTAGTCATATCTTTGCGTTTTCCTCTTGTTTCATTTTCACGCTCACGAAGCGGGCGTCTTGTGAAAGAATTCAGCAAGCGATTGCGTTTAAACAACTGTGAATCAACTCAGACAGATAAGTTTGTGTTAATGCTAAACAGAAGAGCCTTCACTTTAATAGAAAAACATCAATTTTTTTTAGCAAAGTTAAGACTTAGAACAAGAGTTTTCCAAAATGATGCAGCTGAGGTACAATTTGAAATATTAAACTGAGTTCAAACATAACTCAAGCTCAATTATTTTGCATAAGCCAGGCCTTTGAAATCTTAAAAATGGAACCGCTAATTATGAAATTGAACAGTTTCACTTAGTTATAGCCAATAGGTTGTAAATCATTCTGAATTGTAGATGTTTCTTCCTTACAAAGTTTATTATTTTATAATAAAAATTTGAGCCTATCAGTGAAAAATTTGTACATCAAGATACAACCAGAATGTATATATGTTGAAAAACTTTTCTGACCTTCACAAACCATTCTTGAATAGATGTAAAAACCAGTAACAACCAAAATGACTCTTAGACGTGTTGATAAGGAAGTAAACGATCACCAATAAACGTAATAAAACCAGCAAGGTTTAACAAGCAAAACAACAACAAAACTAAAGGTTTCTGAAGAGAATTAGCCAATTTTCAATATGAGCTGTGTGATCTTGTTTGTCCTTTAACATTTGTCCGTCTTCTTCTCCCGCTTTGTTTCCTGCCTCTTTTGACTTTTTGAAACTTTGGTTGAATTTTGCTTTTCTTCTTCCCGTGTTTTCTGCCTTGTGTTTTCCTTTGTCTCTTTTCATCTTTCTTGTTGTCTTTCTTTTTTGTTCTCTTGTGGATTTGTTTTCCCACTTTGCCACCTGTATAATATTTTACAAAAGTCACAAATAAAAACGTTTTCTTGAAAACTTAGATAGATGTAAAGTGTATAGAACCAATTTACATTCAAAAGATACCTATCTTACAATAAACCATAACATACATCTCTCATTGAGAACACACTTCTTCCTCTGGATAGGCTTTCCTTCACAGCCATTTGTAACTGCACAATCTCTTCTTCTAAATTGTGTACCACGCCCACATTTACCTTGGCATTCGGACCAAGATCCCCACGTAGACCATTCGTTGGCGGACCCTACAGTAACATAACACAGAATAAACCAATCATAAACCACCGGCTTCATATGGTTACAAACTAGTGATGGTTATACTAGTATAGCAAATAAAGTACACACAATATATTGTTAGACAAAAAATTGCACTTAACACAAGCAGTCATCTGCAAGCTTTTATACCTGTGAGGCATTGAGCTTCACTACAAGCTACAGTTTCATATGATTCTCCTTGGCAGTACAGTCCACCATTGAATGGTTCTGGGCTGTTACATTCTCTAAGTCTTGTTTTGGTCCCTCCACCGCATCCGTCAGAGCATGGAGAGAATGTTTGCCATTCACCCCATTCACCATTTATTACAGCTGAATAAATATATAACATATAGCGTACATATCACTTAAGCACTCAAAAGCATATATAGTTTTATTCAAAGTGAAGACAAGCTTTTACCTGAGCAAGGTTGAGTATTACATGCTGTAACTTGGTTATCGACACCTGTACAATATTGTCCTCCATTAGATGGCCCCGGATTGTTGCACTGTCTGCTTCTAGACTTGCTTCCACCACCACATGGAACTGTACAGGTGTTGTATGATACACATTCTCCCCATTGTCCATCCACAGGTTCTACAGAGTTATAAATTACTGAGATCGTGGTAAGGTAGTGAACAGATAATTGCTTCTTTAGTATTGTGAGAAAGTTATCTGTTTTGATGAATAGATAGAGATACTGTGAGAAAATCTTTCAGTCATTTGATCTATAACAAGTGAAACACTCTTCAGCCCACCAATGAATACAATAAATAATTACCATGACAAGCATGTCCATTACAAGGAACAGACTCCAGGCCAGTACCAACGCAGTACTGTCCACTATTTAAAGGTCTTGGATTGTTACATTCTCTAAATCTATCTTTGAATCCTCCTCCACAAGTAACTGAACATGCAGAGTATTCTTCCCATTCACTCCATCCACCATTTATTCTCACTGTAGCAGACATTGTACTACATGAAGATGTCAATGAAGTTCTTGAAGTATCAATCGTTCTCTTGCACTTAACAGTTTAGTCACATACATTTCACTCTACCAACCCTATGAGACACCGATGTTTGTATTGTTCTCGTATCGAATGAGAAGGCTTGTGTGAAAAGCGCCTGGGTTTTTAAAAACAGAAATAACTGTGAATATGAAACGCAAGCTATGCTCTGTTGAGTACAGCTCTACGAGCTTATTTTTCAGATGGAAACAATCATATATGCAAACTCAAACATGTAGTTTAGAGAGAAAAGGCAAGTGGGAAAACCAAATGCATTTTGATAGTATACCTCTACATTGGTGGTTGCTGCAGGAAGTTATGTCTGAGCTCTTTCCACTACAAGGACTCCCTCCATTAGATGGTGGAGGATTGTTACATTGTCTTTCTCTAGTTTTTATTCCACCACCACAATCTACTGAGCAACCTGTATATCCCTGCCAATCTCCCCACTGTCCATTCACTGGAACTGAAACAAGTTATGTATATGAGTGATTGTGAGAAATGGTTCCAAAGTGTTTAAATACCACGGTGTCAGATTTGAAAAATAATAAGTTACCTTTCAAACGGGACACGACTGTCAAGTTTTAATAATTGTTAGCCAAACCATGCTAATGCATCAGATACTGTAAACATTTATTGCCTATCTTACTATTGCATTGGTGGTTGTTACAAGGCTTGGTCTGTGTGTCGTCTCCACTACAAGGCGTTCCTCCATTAGATGGTGGAGGATTGTTACATTGTCTTTCTCTAGTTTTCACTCCACCACCACAGTCTACTGAACAACCTGTATATCCCTGCCAATCTCCCCACTGTCCATCCATTGGAACTGTAATAAGTTATATATATGAGTGATTGTGAGAAATGGTTCCAAAGTGTTTAAATCCCACGGTGTCAGATTTGAAAAATAATAAGTTCTCTTTCAAACGGGACACGACTGTCAAGTTTTAATAATTGTTAGCCAAGCCATGCTAATGCATCAGATACTTTAAATATTTATTGCCTATCTTACTATTGCATGGGTGGTTGTTACAAGACATGGACTGTGTTTTCCCTCCACTACAAGGCTTCCCTCCATTAGATGGTGGAGGATTGTTACATTGTCTTTCTCTAGTTTTCATTCCACCACCACAGTCTACTGAACACTCTGTATATCCCTGCCAATCTCCCCACTCTCCATCCACTGGAACTGAAACAGATTATTTAAACAAGATTAATTGTGAGAAAGGGTCCATTGTTTGTAATGATCAAAACAACAGATGTTGGTGATAAGAGGTGTTCTCCGAAAGGAGACATCTAATTCATTAGAAACTTAAACTGGCACTATTCCTCATACCATTGCATGGGTGGTTGTTACAAGACATGGATTGTGTTTCCTCTCCACTACAAGGAGTTCCTCCATTAGATGGTGGAGGATTGTTACATTGCCTTTCTCTAGTCTTCATTCCACCACCACAATCTACTGAACAACTTGTATATCCCTGCCAATCTCCCCACTCTCCATCCACTGGAACTGTGGTAAGTTAAACAGAAGAACTTATACAAGAGTACTTGTGAGAAATGGGTTCAACGTGTATAAGCACCATGCCAATAGATTCTGGTAGCCAGGAGTTGTCTTCCGAATGGGTATAACTTTTAGCTTTAGATAAGTGTTAGTGAAATCAAGCTATGTAATACATTGACAGCCTAAGTTTGTGCTTTGTCTCACTTACCACTACATGGGTGGTTGTTACAAGACATGGTCTGTGTTTTCTCTCCACTACAAGGAGCTCCTCCATTAGATGGTGGAGGATTGTTACATTGCCTTTCTCTAGTTTTCATTCCACCACCACAATCTACTGAACAACCTGTATATCCCTGCCAGTCTCCCCACTGTCCATTCACTGGAACTAAAACAAGTTAAGGATAGAATGCAAATGTCTACTTGTGTCTGTTGACCAAGTTGGTTCAATAATTCACCTTTCATGCTTATGGCAGTTGAATATAGTATTATGGAAATTACTATGTTGTAAATTCAGCAATGCAAGGGTGCACATTTATGCTTCCATTAACATTGTCTATTCTACATAGAAAAGGAAGTTTCTAGACCAGCATAAACAAAAACTAACCTGTACAAGGATTGGGATTACACTGACGGTTATGTTTACTTGTTCCATAACATTTATATGTCCTCTCTCCACTTTCTTCACTGGAGCCACTTTCTTCACTTGACTGAGTTTTAACTGCTGTCCTGCGAGATCTACCAGAGCTGTTCCGTTTGATACATTCTCTCATTCTACTCTGTGATCCTCCATCACATGGTTTTGTACAAACTGTCCATCTCTCCCATTCTGACCATTTTCCATTAACTATAAGTTAGATATAAGACACGATTGCATTGTGGTATAGCAGCGGAAAATTTTGGTCAAAAACTAACTGTAAGTTTTCTGCAATGAATTAAAAGAATGAAGAAAATCATAGGTATGTTTATAAAATAAAAGTATCCACTTACATGTAGCAGCTGTAGAACCTGCAACATAAAAACATATGACTGGAATTAGTTACACGGATATTGCATTTCATGAACATTTTATAAAAGCATTTTCATGCATTTTGTAAAAGAAAACAATCAATTCTTAGAGAAGAACTAACTGATTTATGGTGGTTCTGATGAATAGATCTTCTCCGAAATAAATTTAATTCAATGATTGATTTCGCCTAAAGGTTGATTATTTGAGCACCGAGTTTGAGCAAGTATTAATTCGAATCATCTTTACAAGTTACCGTATGTCAACTAGGTAATTAGCTGGTTCACCAGATAACATATACGAAATAGACTTACCGAGTATGATCACGATAACCACTGTCACTAACTGTACATCCATGTTTTTGTACAGTTGGAGTTTTCACAGTTCAACGACAAAAAGTAGATAAACTGACTGAAAATATACAGGCTAAGAGTATATGTATACAGGATACAATAAAGCTTGTATTGTATCCAACCGATGCGTGCTTCCTACTTCTTTGCATTCACTTATATACCCTAGCATATCCTTAATCTATGACATCATCTACAGACGCTCACAGTTAATCTCGGGATAATCTCTCTTTTGACACAACACGATATGAATGCAGAACAGAACAGGAACTCCTCTGTGACTTACTACACTACATGGCTGTAAAGCAAATGTTTCCAAATGTACATATCCATGTTTTTAATGGCAATCAGTTCATGCATACTCCAAAGTATAATTTATTTGTTTCAAAAAATGACAAAAATGCTGCGTGGATTATTTGTAGAAACAATTCATAACTTTATTCGCTTTACCAAAAGGCATAATACTAATTAACTCCTTGCTATGATCTATGTGATGTAATAATGATGTTTCACTCTTGTGATACTGATGCTGCTGTGATTCTGTTATAAACTTTCCTTAAAGTAATACCAATAAACTGGATGTGAAATATAAACCATAATAAATAATTAATTTTATTGCTCTAAAATATGCAAAACTGTAGAAGTACCAATTCTTTATTGAGATGAGTTTCCCAACATAGCGCAATGAGGATACGCCGTTCTCTCGACTTACCTTGACCTGTTCGACAGCCTTAATGCGATGACATAACATATTTCTTTTTGACTCATTGTTCATCGCCAATATTATACACCCATACCTATCCACTGCTAGTCACCTGTAATTGGAGTGTTGTATGACTCAAAAATAAAACTCACCCTAATGACCCTCACCAAGTAAACAAAACCCACCCAAGGATGTCAGTATAAACTCCAATTGTTCATTTTTTGTTTGTTTCGTGCAATTAACTATTATCAGTTTTGCTGATTTCATTGTTTTTCGAGGTCGTAGTAACTTATCTAATGCTAGTTGAGTGAAAGTTTGTGTTTCTTAATTGATGCTGTTTAGTAAATGCATAAAAAGTTTTCAGTGTTTTTGTTTCGCAGTGAAGTTTCTTTCTATTTTAGATGTGACAACCTATGTTTGATAACAAAGCTGCCAGGTGTTAACCGCCGCTGACAAATACCTACACCTTTTAAATCCCTTTATTGTCTGCTCTCATATGCTATGCATTATGTAACATTATGTAATGAAATAGAAAATGTTATACTGGTTTATTAGAAGTCAAGCGATTGTTAAAGATTGTGAACGGAGGAAAAGTACTCATTCATGAACTAACTCTATTGTTTATACTATTTTGAGCTTGATGTTCAGTCTGAGCCAGTTACAAAAACTCTCTCAGCCAGAAATATCAGTCTTTCAATTCCAATAACCACAGATTACTTCACTGTCTAACCAAAAATCAATAAGTGTTATTTAAACATCTGATTGAAAGCATTAAAAGGCAGTTTTTTTTACAGAAATAAGGCATAAAGAAATAGCACAATGCACACAAGTTTGTTTCTATGCCTTCTTAAGCCGTTGTATGCATATTTATATCATTATTTTTCAATTATTGAATCATTATTTTGGTGCATTGACATCTGCGGGTAGTGAACCTCTAACCAAAATATCATTTAATTGCAGATTTCTGTGAATCACTAACCAACAGGTACATAATACATCAAACTGATTGCATTATAATACATTGTTGATTGTAGTTGACCTGTTGACACTACCTATGGGTGTGTTTTTATTGATTCAACTTGTGCATACACCAAGAAATAGATTGTGGCTCAAGTTATTACTTTTGTATGCTGGTTTCTGATGCTTGAAACTGTTATAGTGAAAAAAAATGAGCCGCTCAATGAGATTCTTGTGTTGAAAGAGCAATGAGAAATAGAATATAATTGATTGAACGAAGACCTAAGTAAAAATTGATAACGAGTTTGATCATACTAATGGAATGTTATGCTAAAAAAATCAATTAAGCAAACTCAAAGAAATAATAACAAAAAAAACCATGGAAACCACAAAAAACTGTATCGGAAGTAGTTGATAAATATGTCGTTAAACTTCTTTAAGCTTTTCTACTGATAGAAATTGCATTTCAACTTTTTCCGATGTGACTTATTGTCAGTTTGATGATTGCTATTCAGCTAACAAACGTTGTTTTGTACATTCAGCTGTACGAGATTGATTATAAAAATATCAGCTAATAAGGAAATGTGACAGTATCATTGAGTTACAGAATTGATACAACCTCAGCTGTGATAGACTATTACATCATGTTGTATAATACGTGGATGTAGTAATTCCTTAGATTTACTGTATAATATTAGGATTTAAAGATAACTAACCACCACTAAATAACCAGAGACTTAACAGAACTAGTATACTATGGTGACTAACATATGACTAATGTTCCCCAGCTGCCGAGTAGAGTCAGGTTGACTCAGCAGTCAGTTACATAAAATTTGGTTGTTATCATAGTTATTTGAAACATCTCAAGTTTGTTATTTCTAATCAAAAAGAACTTTAAGCTTCTACATGCGTTTTTTTATTTTCTCTCCTTGTCTTTTACGTTACACGTATGATAAACTTTAATATAAACAGTTTGTAAGTGCAATGTTAAGCAAGAACTTTTGAAAAGTGAGTTTTTTATCTTCGCATATCACTAAAGAACAGTTTGAAGTCAAGAGAATATCATACTTGTGTTTGCATTAAGTTACAAGTAATGCCTTTACTGCTTTCATTGGTCTCATAGACTTGAGTCGTTTGATGTCATTCCAAGTGAGTTATTTAGCTAACACATATTTTTGTAATCAATAATACATCAAAGGCTTATAGAAACAGGAATTATCCAACACTGTGCTTTGATTGGTTAATCTATTCTTATGTTGTTTGGTGAACTATCTAATACTATCATAAGCTTTAGCCTGGGCAGCTGCAGTTCTAACCTATATACAGAAAAACACACTTAAAAGAGACATATTTATCCCAAATAAGGAAGGGAAGGTGCACCAGTTTACTGGATCATACTTCTTTAATAACAATTAAATCAATAATACATTCTTTAGCATTTGTTGCTGAACCAATCATATGTTTATTATTGCCTTCAACTGAGGCAGTTACTATGGTGACCTGAATTAGAGACCAAACATCTTAGCTGATCACAAAATGATGATTACTATTCACTTGTTGACACCATAAACTACACTTGTAAATGTATTAATAACATCCTTGTAAGGCACACTGCTTCTAGGTACAGGTATTGGCGCATATTTCTATCACTAAAGCGGTTTATCTCAAGTTTATGTTTCACTAGACATCAAATTGCTTTTTATTGTCTGTGATTGACTTGCTAACCAATGAAAGGTTTTTAATGTGCAATATAATTTCACTTTATAGTTAATATGATTTCTCAAGTGCACAAACCAGTGTCTGTAGTTTTCAAAATAAACACATCTGCTCCATTTCAGTAACTAGTTTGTTAACAGAGTCTTTAGAATTGTTGTGTTTGGTTCTCATACCAACTACATAAACTCATATATTTTCCGTTTCACCGGCAAGCATTCATAGCCTCATACACTTAGACTAAGGTTCACAAGGTTTTCATTATTTTTATTTTGATAACAAACAATCTCAGTACAAATAAATGTTAGCTTTGATAGATTTGCAGTCTACAGTAATTGAATGTTGAGAACCAGTAACTATTGTCTGGATCATTAATAAAAAGTATGCTTGTGTTCAGTGTTTAGGTGGCAAGTGAACTGAATTTTGAGTTTACCAAAAATTTGTGGTGATTACGAATTAATTTTCTAGGATGCAATTTGCTCACTAAATTTGTCAAATTCTGTCAATAAATTGTCATGATGAAAGTTGTTTTGCAATGAAACTAAATAATAAATTATTGGTATTTAATTTATTTTGCTTGGATAGTAATTTAGAGAACCTTTTATGTTAAATAGCATTTTGATAGTTTATTATATGTATGTCAGTATGTATAAATGCTTGTTTACTGTTCTTTGGAAATGAAAGGAAAACCTACCACAAAATAAAGAAATATCTAATCACTACTTGTACATAAAAGACTCAACGTACAAAGTTTAAAAACTTAAATTGAAATTTTATTGCTGAAAATTTTTTAAAAGTTGGTCAGAACTAAATAATTACTTTAACCTTGAAGTAAGAATGTCAAAGTGGGAGACTTTTGTATAAAAAAAAGCTGGAAGACCATTTATGCTATAATACCACTGTAAAACAGGAAATAACAACTGATTCATTAGAACTCAGATTTCAAGTGACAATCTTACATATATAAAGCTTGCATTCTTGCGAGACTGCGGCAATGGAGCTGGATGCAAAGTGATAGCAAAAATACCATACACTGCACCCAAGAATTAAATCCCGTTGGGTCTTATCAACTGCAATCCTAGCATTCTGTTTGTTATCCGAAAGCACTCTTACATTCCCTCACACAAACTTACCTACAACTCATTGCACTTAATATAACTTCAAAACGATGTAGCGTAATCCATTGACACATCACCGGTATACAAATTACTTACCTATTCACAGAAACAGGTAAACTGAGACATTGGTGATAAATAGTAGTGATACTTTGAGTAGGTATACCTTTGTTACAGGCTCAAATGAGAGGAACAACACGTTGTATTGGGCAATATGAAAATCTTTAACAATTGAACATTGAACCGCCATACTTACAAATGACTTGTTTGAAATAAAGACTTTTTAAATAATGTAATTGCATCTATCTTTATGAACTTTTAGTTTATATTATTGATGTGCTAGTTTTTAATTTGTTCGTCTTTATTAGTTCAATAGGTTTTAGCAAACCTGAAAAAAATCTAGTCTAATGAAACTTTACTTTTGGTTTTATGAACTTCAACAAAAATAAATTATATAAAGTTCGATACAGCTGCAGCAAAAATACCTGTGTGGAATCTTTCATTTTACGTCAAATAATTTTTTGCAATAGAGATCAATTGTCAACTTGAGTCAGAAAATGCTTCCTGTAATTACTGGCCGTCAATGAAAGATCGCATAAAAGAAGGTTGAATTATCAAATATTGTGAGTTGATTGGTTGGTTTAGTGTTAAGTAATTCATATGACACATAAATAATCTGTAGACAAAACAGCTGTAGTTGTGATTCATAAAGAGACCAAAATCTAAATAAGTTTCTACATTTTAATACAGGAATGGGTGGTGACCAAACATTAGGTCTAGACATACTTAACCACTTTTAAGTCAGTTGTGTACTTTATACCAGCCAATCATCTAGAACCAATTGTATATAACAATAAACGATAAACAATAAACAAAAAAGTAACTGTTTGACGTTTAAAAACTATGTCTAAAATCATTCGAACAAATGTTGAATCTTATTTCATTTCATTAATTTTTTTTAGTCCGGAGTGAAATTGTTCATTTGTTTTTTGTTCTGTTTTGCATAAACTCAACAAGATCTCCTAAACCAAAACAAAGATAATTTCTTTGCAGAAAGTTTGATGTAATCTCATCTTCATCATACAATTGAGAACTAATATTCATCATTTTCATAATAACTTTAGGTAGAACTGAAAATGTGTGACTTATTGATTTGTGAGCACCACTACATTTCATAACTACCTTTTATTTATTTTTGCACCTTTTACTGATTGCACAATCTAACAAATGCCACTTGGAGGTGCTAAGAAAGGACTTATGATTCTGAGCGGAAGGAGTTGGAGTGTTGTGAGGTTGATCAAGCCCTTTCCTTTGGTGTTGGGATGAAGGTACATCTATCAATCATCAAATCCAGAGAAATCTTTAACACTTCCAAATTATCTTTAAACAGTTCCACCAAAAGTAAATTAAGTTTAAGCATCTATTAATACCAAAAAAGTAGTTTGTTAATAATCAAAAAACCATAAATTTTTATTTTCTTTGAAACTTGAAAACAAATATGGCAAGTGATACCACAAAGTTTAAAAATTAAATATCCTCAGGATTTCTCTAGAAATTCCTATAAATTTCAGGACCAATTGGCGTCATTCCAGAACCTTCTTTTTTGGTGTTGGAGTGACATCTATTGGTATTGAAGTCCCTGAAAAATCGTTAAGATTTCCAAATTGTCTTTGATTAACAATCAAGTAATTTTAGTTTGATTTAATTGTTTAATAATAATAAACACGTTAATTATTCGGTAAATAAATTTAAAATTTGGTGCTGGGATAATCTCTATTGGTCGTGAAGTTTTTTGGAAACTCTTAAAAAAATCCTGAGCATTTCCTTTTTAGAACTTGTTTACTGTTTCACATATTCATTTCTACATTTGAACACAATTGAAGTTTTAATGCTCATTTTACTTAACATATTTTTTAGTATTATGAAATAATTAGACCTAATCAAGTTAATGTGAGAGTTAAGTTAAATTAATTAGCAAATCCTAGAGATCTTTCAGGTCTTTAGGACCAACAGATGTCATACCAACCCCCTTTTTGTGTTGCATAACACTACCCGGTCTGGAGATTGTCTGTAAAGAACACATGGATGGTGACACCAGGTCTTATGGGCTGCTCGAAAGCTGCTAAACTTGTCTTTGTGAAACTGTGTGCTAGGTTAAAAGAGGTTGATTCTAAGTGGAAATGTGAAAAACAAGAAAAATCCACTTGACACATAACTTACCCTTTAACTACTAAAATAATTTAGGGAACCCTGTTGCAAATGATTGGATAAAAAATAGTTGATTAGGCCTTCATATTTTGCATAGCTTGATAGCTTGATAGCTTGATAGCTTGATAGCTTGATAGCTTGATAGCTTGATAGCTTGATAGCTTGATAGCTTGATAGCTTGATAGCTTGATAGCTTGATAGCTTGATAGCTTGATAGCTTGATAGCTTGATAGCTTGATAGCTTGATAGCTTGATAGCTTGATAGCTTGATAGCTTGATAGCTTGATAGCTTGATAGCTTGATAGCTTGATAGCTTGATAGCTTGATAGCTTGATAGCTTGATAGCGAAAATGTTTGGAAATAGCTAGATCTTTAATAAATCTGCTACAACTGAAAACTCCGACCCGATATAAATCAATAATGCCGGAGATAAAACTTTTGACGCAATATTAGAATAAAGCCATCTGTTGATTGAATGTGGGTGTGTCTATGTTTTTGTGTTGCGTCATGGATGTACTGGCTAATACTATTTATTAGCCCATACAGTGTTACCATTTCCTGCAATATTTGTGCTTTGATGTTTTTGTAACCATATTTTTGTGAACAAATATAAACATGCCCACTTGTGTTAAATCACCAAGATTTTAATTTGGCATCGAAAAATTTACCTGCTGGCATGTAAGAATGGAATTTTTGAGATTCATTCAATTGCAAAATCAGATTTGACCAAGTAACCTCTGATAAACCAGTTTTTATTAAAAACGAAACGTCTAATGTTGCAAAAAGTTCGCTACATAAAAAGTTGAACCAACTGGCTTTAAAGTAGATTTGTTTTATGGACTTTTCCAAACACAGGAATTCTTATATGTTAAACGAAATCCTTGAAATAAGACTGAAAGCAGTCAGTTATTTAATTTGAGCATTTAAACACTAGAAGTAACAAGCTGTAATATTTGGGAAAAAATTTCTGTTCACTCGTTAGCTAGCTATTGCTAAAGTTGTGTGCTTTAGAATGGAACTTTACTCAAATGTGGTTTGGGCAGTTTTGTATAATCCAAAAGCTTACTGGTTATAACAACTGGTGCAATGGTAATAATAATACTAATTAGCAGTAATCTGTAAAGCATTTATAATGCTCACCACTTGTTAGATTATTACATCATGATACATTAAGCTATGTAATATTACTTACACATCAGAATACACTTAAGTAACTCAGAGCTATCTGGGTTTAAGGGAGGGATCACATTAAATATTTAAAGAATTAGTCACTAAATATATATAATATAATATTAGGCACACCTTATAGTTGTTTACTGAGGTCCAATCATTGGTTGAAAAAACTCAGCAAAAAACAAATCATAATATTTAGATAGTCACTAAGTTGGGAACATATGTATAAAAAACATTACTTTTGTATGCTCTCTGAGCAATATCATTTCTGTGTAAAATCAAAAAACTTAAGGGTTATAAATATATTTTGAAAATATTTGAACTATTCAATTTCTGTTCATGAAGTAAGCTTCAATTTAGCTTTCAGTGGTTAGAAACTGGCTATAAAACACAAAAATAATTACAGGTGAATGCAATCCAACAAGGTCGTTTAATAACTTTGTTTTTTGTAGCATTTCAATTATGCACGAGCCAACAATACTGATACGTAATCTCAGGTAATTATGTTTTACAAAAATTTCCACACAGAAAAAGAGTCAAAATTCTGTCTCAATTGCCTCTTTCGTTTATTTTTTTTTCTATCTATTGTCAATCAGCTGTAACAGGAAGTTATTAATGTTTTAAACTATTTTTTAGTGAGAAAATTGCGTTATATGGTGTAGAGATATCTTATTATTGGAGGTTGATTAATCGATCATTCGTATTGTTGCTCAAAGTAGGAAATGACTGAGACAATGACAGAAAACGCAGCTGTTGTTTGGTTTGATAAGAAGACTTAGAAGTGATTGAGTAGAGGCAGAAATGAGACAAATTTTAGCAGACTAATGTTACATAACAGACTAAATGACTCAGCATGGTGCATTGTAGATAGAGTTGACCAATCAATCTTCTCCGAAAAGTTTAGAAATAGCAGTGGTCAAGTGATAAGATCAATGATGATAAGGAAGTTTTCTAGCCGCTTCTAGCTATTCAACTTAAGCTTAGGCTAACCACTTCTGGGGAATTTTAGAGCTTTATCTTTTTAATGTAAATAAAGATTAAAAAAGTTGTGAACACAAAATCTTACCAACCATTAACTTCTTAAAATGGTTGGCAGCGAAAAAAATCCCACAAAGAGATTTTTCTCAGCTCTAAAACTATGATCATGTACTCAGTTAGTTATTATGTGGCACAAAACTTGGCTAAAGAATGCAAGTATGATGATTATCGATATTTTTTATTTCAATAATGACTGATTGCTATCACAACAAAGATTGATTAGACAAAATAATAAATTAATTTTCGACATTTGTTGAAACAAGCAAACCTAACTGACTAAGTGGTTTTCTTACCAAGTTTTTATGACAAGTGCACTCTATGACACGTAGATAGGTAACAGGTATGATTTTGTGATATCAACCATTCATTGCAAACTGTCTCAGGGATCAATGTACATCAGCAGGTAGTACAGTCGTCTGCTGGTGACCCAATTACAATAAAACTGCGAGCAATAGTTAAACTTTCGGATGACAAAGAAGACGACATGTCAGCGTAGACAGTTTTCCACATTGCTGCAAATACTTAAATGTATATACAAACTTGTCCGTGTCAAAAATAATTCTACCGTGTCACTGCAAAACATTAGCCAGCCCAAGTATTCTATTTGATCACTTTGTCATAAAATATTTACCTGAGTTTTTCATACTTATTTGACTTAAATTGCCTCAAAAGCATAGTTTATTTTGAATAGGCCCTTTTCCAAGCATTTTTCACCTTAGAACAAAATTGGAGTCGTCCTCCTAAAATGATAAACTTTTTGTGAACTTACTCTAGGTAGCATTAAGGGTAAATACTGTTTTGGCTTGTAGCTAACAACCTGTGAGACCCAGTAAAGTATAGCTACTACTACCTGTTGGGTGATCTAGTGCTCTATATAGTGAGTAGAGGAAAGTTTTTTAGGTGTGGGATGTTTAGTGTTTAAACAAGGGCATGGAAACAAGGCAATTCTTTCAGTAGAATACCTTCTGGGGGAATACTACACAATGCCCATTCAGCTTGACCACAGCAAATGTCCTTTCCTTATCGATGAAACAATACTGAAATAGACGCACTAGAAATATTTAAATGGTCACATTTGATTTCAATTATGCCTACTGTATAACAAATTATCTCCGTAGGAGGCACACAGCTCTCTTTGAGCAGTAATTTCCTATCTAGCCAGAGTTTCTCACATTTGGCTCATCATTTCAATGATTTTTTATCATCAAGCTCCCCCAAAAGTATGCCTTCAGTTGATGTTGTCCTCAATATCAAACCTTTTCTTTACTTGTTTTTTTTCCCTCCAAAACCCGTCTGTCCACAAATGGTTACAGCTTGCCTCTAATGGTTAGGAATGGTTCAGGAGTTGTTCTCTCTTCTTAAGTTTCCAAAGTCTAACGGCTTGTTTCACAAAGAAAGTCTAATGTATCAGGTAGTGTGGGTGAGAGTAGGAGAGTGCTGTAGAGGCTGACCTTTTTAAGGAGAAATAAATTAGTTATGCTGAAGGCAGTACTTTATTTTGTCTCTAGGTAGGGCACTTACGGCCGTCTCAGGTCTGTTATAGGAGAACAATAAAGTAAGCTGTTGGAGCAAGGTGCTGCTCTTGAAAACTTTTTTAAAATGATGGAAACTTTGGCAAACCTTCACATATTTATATATATTTAATGACAATAGATTTTATAAAATTGGTTGGATAAGGAAAATGCCGTGAGCAAAAGTGAACTGGTAACAGCAAGTTGTAATGTTGGTTCGACAATCTTAGTTAGGTGCAAAATTTTAAGAACTTACACAAAATTAATTCACTCCATTTCGCGATGAATTTATTTTTTTTTTGCATTAAGTTGTCACATTTAAAGGGCATAAGACATTTAATTTGGAGAGGATTTGATTTAATTCATATTTTTTGAGGTTAAAATGTCTTCAGAAAAATTATCTGGAGTTGCTCTCTCAACAGTAAGATGATTCCTATAGATAAATTCAGCACTCACCAAGACACAAATTTCTCTCGAAGACGACACAAGTTATATATAACTATAAAGCGAGTTTTCAAAATTTTAGCTTGTTGGCATAAAAACAGGCCTCCTAAATATTGGCATTTTGCAGAGACACTTTTGATTGCAAAAAAATGATATTCAACAAATTTCAATTTTTTTGGAGCTGTTTTTCTCAAGTCAGCAACTTGTTTTATTTTTGGTAAGCTTGCTATTACATATACACCGGCGTCCACATGATAGTGTTTGTGATCAAAATCCAAAGAATTAATGAAAATTTTTTTATCAAAATAATAATTTTCAGGTGAAAAATTAGTCAAACAATAACATTAGTATAATTTTATAATAACACTAGGTGAAAAAAAAAACATTGCCAAAATTGTAGTCCGACGTTGTTGTTGTTTCTACAACAACGATAATAATCAAATTTGAAATACCGGCTACCCTTCCAAGAAAAAAATTAAAACGCACTAAATAATAATAACTAAGATTTTTAAAAAGTAGTTTTAATCTGAAAAATTAACAAAAATGGAACAAACTACTTGTTGAAATACACTATATATTATCATAATGCAGATAGTCCCTTCTGTCGAATTCATTGTCATAGACCTCGGTAGAACTCTACATAGTTCTTGCAATTTTGTTTCAATATTTTCAATAGTTTTACAATGCTTGAAGAGAAAACAACTCTACACACAAAGTGCGTATTGAAAAGCCTGTCCTTTAATAACAGTAGTAGTAGTAGCCCTTTAATAACAATAACTAAAGAAAATAAAACGCATGACTTTCAGTGATTAACGGCTTGTGTACATGACTATTTTCATTCGAAACAGTAAAAAGTGCTAATCTAAGTCATAAAAACAGAACGAAAAACCTTATAAAATGCCACAAACTTAATTCAAGCCTGGGTTGTTATGAGAAAAGTGGGGGAATTGTCTTTTCAAGTCTTTATTGAGGTGTGACAACTCCAATAATCAAGCACATGTATGCATTGTAATCAGTTTAAGCCTGAAGTTACAATGTCAGACATAATTTGGTATCAAGTTCTTTAACTTAATCTGTAAATTCAAACTGCCCCCATTGTTCTCTCACCCAGTCTCAGCCTCATTGGCCACCTGCCACTTCAGCCCGCAGTTTCATCCACAAAACTGTTTGTAAGGTAAGCAAAAATCTGAACTTTTTGAATTTTCAGGTCCACTTTGTTTTGCAAACCAACATTTTTTGTTGTGTTGTCGTTTTATAAGAGTTTCAAGATCAGCTGTGAATTGCTAGTATTTAATGGGAAACTAGGAAACGGTCAAAAATTTGGAAAGCGAACAAACAAAATTTTTTTCTGGTTACGATGCTTTGGAAGGAATCTAGTACAGAACCACACAAACTTTTCAATTACAGTCAAAACTTTTATCGCTGGTAACAAATAAATTTTCTGGTACAATAAACATACTTCATTTTTGAAAACTTACCTTTTTTGGGTTTTTAGTAATAATAGAGCAGTTCAGTTGAACCTAAAAAGTGGAAACTGTGTATTGATGCACAAGTGGCATGCTGTGTACGATATTTTATGTTTAAATATTGGCAAGTGCAGCCTCTCAAAAGTGCCTTTTTTATACTTACTATGCTGAAATGTTTTTGTAATTTTTCTATTTATTCTCCAATTATTGCAAATGAACTAATTTCCAGCGGCTTCATATAAAAACCTTGCTGAACATAACAGTTAATGAAATTATCATCAAAAATCAAACGCTGTGTTAAAATATGCGATGGTTCAGCAAGCATTGACGATGGGTATGGATGGAGAAAACTTGTTTCTGTGGTGTGTATAGGTTTTTAAGATGTTGGAATGTGACAGCATAGTTAGCTATTAGCTTTCTCTCTGTACCTTACTTTCCACCAGATCTCACGGTTGAGCGCTCCGCGTGACATTCGTAATTCCTCAATAATTAATGATACGCATGAGGCAGGTGAAGCTAACCACTACAGCTGTGATATTATAGCTAGTAACCATTAGCTGAGCAAGTAGCTGAGTTTACTGGTTCCCATGGCGCAGACACAATCAATGAAGGAAGGTTATGTAGGATCGGGTGTGGTACGTATTCTACGCATACTGTGATTATACTTCTGGGCTCTATTTTTGTAATGTCAACTCTGAACTCGTGTTTTGGCGAATTTGAAGTGACAAATTTTGTTGGATAATGAGATTTTTAATGGCGAGTACATCAAGTTTTTTCGACACAGCTAACTTCATTTCTATAAAGTTACAAAAAGAAACCTTTTGTGGCAACGCATTTGTCAGCTTACACTTGTAGAATTTTGAAAGTTTCTGTAATATAACGATTAGTTTCATTGAAAATAATGAGCTTAGCTTTTTAAACCATGCTATTCAAGGCAACTAATGAAAATTTTTCATTGTATAAAAGTCGAGTTCAGTTATTTTCTTGATGCATCAAGTATGGACACAGGAATGGAGGAAACACTTCTTGATTATCGCACAAGCATGAAGCTTCAAATAAAATATTTACGGCAAACCAAAAGTATGTGTACAACAGAATAAAAAATAACTTTTGTTTGTTTCCTCATTTATTATTGGATGATTTCATAAAGAAATTATGACCTGTACCATTCACCAGGTACGTAATCAAGTGCTCAAGCGTTCGTTCAGTGCTTACGCACGCTTCCTGAAATATTGACAGTTTGCGTTATTGATGTGATTGGTTATATCGCAGTCACGCATGTGTATCTGTGGACAAAGAGAGAGTTTGACAAGCTAAAACAGAGAACAACCAGTCAGTCATGCTTTAAGCTTCAATACTTTAAACTCAAGTTCATTTTTTGTGCTTTAATTCAAATGTGAATGGCACTATTGACCACAAGTTTCATTGTTTGCGGTCTCCTTAATAATAACCAGGCATTAACATCTTACCCAAGACATCAATGTATTGTTAAATTCTTATCAACTTCTGACCTAACAGTTGAGTTCTAATGGCTCACAAGTACAGCTTGCTTTTTTTGCAATCGTCTCGTTCATGGATTGGCTTGAGACTGAGTTTCTACATTTTGGAAACCATTCATCTTATTCGGTACTTTTGCTTACCCTTACATATTTATATACAGAAACTCCTCAAACTTAGAACAAAACATCATTTTGCTTTGCTTTGCTTTGCTTTGCTCAATGCAAAGCAAGGTTGTGTCAACTATCAGTTTCTCCACTGCAAAGTAAAGGCAGAATTGGGATAACGAGTTTTGTATAAATCACCATCAGGTTTTAATTTTTCTCGGATCATTAGTTTCACTCCATTGTTGAAGCTCCATGTTTTGAGTAGAGTTAAATATTCACACAGTTTGCATATCGAACTATCAACTTAATTTTCGTCCAAAATAATCAGATTGGTTTAGCATAAAACACAATGTGTTTGTACTTTGACCAACACATTAAACGTAAATCTATGATTTGGTCGCATTAAGTCAGAAACTTCTTTTTGTACACTATTTAACTTTTAACTGATTTGTAATAAAAACAAATAAAGTATAGTACATAAAGCGATTGGAGATCAAAGAAAATTAATTTTTGTAAATTTTTTAAAATTATTTGATATAGTTAGCTCATTTTTGGATTTAAATTGCCATAGCCACATACCCCCATAATAGTAAAATGAATAAAACTTCACAGAGTTTTGGTATATTAATAGGTTTGTGTTCGACAAGAAGACGAGAACTACGAGGAAATTCGAACTCCAAAGTACCCTGCTCCACATGGCCGCAACAGGATGTAAGACAAGTTGCACACTTTTTTAATCCATTCATGAAAAAATATTTGAGTTCGTTTTGTTCAGAGTCCCACCCATGCTTGTACTTTCATTCAATGTCTTTGCTGGAACTTTCTTTTGTTCGATGCCAGTTTTTATCTTTAGCGAAAAAACCTCTTATCATATTTTACTCTTGACTTCCTTGAACGAAGGTGTAAAGTGATATAATACATTGTAGTGTTGCCAAGCCACACTCGTCATATGATGGATATGTAGATGTTCTGGATATAACTGAACAGCCAATAAATAATGTAGGTATTATTTATACTTAGGAATGCCATTGACGAAACAGTTAAGGCGTAGCAAGTACTTCAATGTTATCTCTTGATTACCAGTATATGTTTGAGTTTCCTTTACCATCAGTCTTGTAAACATCAGGCTTCACTTGTCAAAGTATTGGATGTATCTGCAAGCCAATGCGATCAAACAATTTAACACTGTTATTAATTCAAGCTTCTTTAATACGTATGTGTGTAAGAGTTTGAAAACATCCCAAACCAAATTAACAGTTTTACTAGTTATTTATACATTAATGCACTAAATTGAACTAAAAGGGTGTAGCTCCAACTGTGGTTATTGATTAAAAACTTGCTAAGACTCTGTTTGCTTAGTATTTAACACTTTTATTATCATAATAAAGCACTAATCTTATTTACAAGACATAATTTTTTTATATTTTTGTGTATTTTGCTGTCAGTAATGGGATAAAAAAATACCTAAAGAATAACAACCGCAAACTTTTGCGTATTTGTTAAATATTCTTAAAACTATTAGCTTTTAACAATGGCAATAATCTACGGAATCTATACAAAATGTGATATTCAATTACTAATTGTCTGTTATAGTCTACCAAACATTGTGAGTTCTAATCACAGCTCTAATTATAGAGGCAATGAAAAAGTGAATACTGCTCTCAAAAACTTGACAAACAAATGTAACACCAAACGAAGGCGAGCTTGATTCTTGAAAGGACTAAAAGTATCAATTGCTTCAGTACAAGTATCTCACTGGTTTTGAAATAGGTGATGAAAACTTATGTTTATTGGACAGAAAATAAACCAATACTTAGCAACTTTGTGGTTAATTGTTGCTTGGCAACAGCTTGCTAGAATGATTTATGTACCAACTGTTTTTCTCAACTCCTCGGAGCTTTGTAAACAAGACAAAAACTTGGCACGACATTTGTTAAATCATGAAATATATAATTAGTTGCTTTTATAAAATTGAAAAAAAAGAATCCTTCAGTTCACTCACATGTTGTCAGAGAGCGAATCTGATTGGCTAGCTGAGCATGGTGTTCCTTTACCACAGAAGTAGTTAGTGGTGCAATCCATGACACAGTTATTTCAACTATTTTGCTTTGTAACTTCAAAGTCAATTGGAAACTGATATAATGGATTTACTTTCATCAAAAGTGACTGGCTACCTTGTGCATTGATTGTCCAACATTTGGAACAACAGTACATCAATTTTAGTTATTTTCAGACAGCAGATACATACGAGTCTCCAATAGAATTACCGGTTAGAGATTATGAAAATGTTCCAAATACAAATATATTAAATGATAGATCCCCAGAAGTGCAACAGTACACCACAAATAGCATTGGCAAACAAACATTTACTGAAGAAACGCACAGAAGGCATCCTCCGAGTAAGTTTTCTGTAAACCATAATTATTTGCGTTATGATTTGTACGTTATTGATTCTCTCAGCTGATTTCTCACTAACAGCAAACTACTAGGGGTACAGTAGGAGTATGTACATACGTACTTATGTAAATATGGATGTATGTACGCATGTACGCATGCACGTGTGTACGCATGTACGTATGCACGTATGTACGCATATGCATGCTCTTAGAATTGAGTGAAATAATACTTGATGGCAAGAGAAAACGACCTTTTGGTTTACTTTTGCCAAATAAGTCCGGAAGTGAAGAACGATACGAGCAAGGTGCATCAACTTTTTATCAAATACATTAAGCCATTTCCTAATTACTGATGATCAATAATCGCTCTAGTTTTTATACATTGAAACTGTTTATAAACAATTTGACTGACTTCTATAAATGGTCGTTTTATAACATTAATTTCTAGTCGCAACAAAACTTTTTTTGTGTTTTCTATCCATACAGTTTGTTTATTTTCTCAAGTACCAGTTTTAAATTTTTGTTGTTACTCAATGTATTCCTATGTTAAAGTTTGACCTTGAAATCTTCCATAAGCAACTAACCAATCACGTGCCTCGAGAACAGAAGCCATGCTTAACATTCCAGTTTATTTTTTTTCTATCGAAAACGAGTGCCACTCTGTCAATCCAATTAGTTAAGTTAAATCAACCTGATCCCTTAGCTCAGGTTCTCGCATGGTTTATCTTTGGATATTAAATTAAAACATCTGAACCCTGATGGCTATCTCAATGATTTGAAACCCATCTTATGTCTAGTGCATTAGTTTCCGCTGGAAGAAATATTTAAAATACCTTCTGCATCAAATATTGTTTTGTTGAAATCTTCATGAAAATAATTCCTTTAAACTTTATGCTGTGAAAATTTAAGCACATTAGGAAAGAACTCGATTCAGTCTACAGGATAAAAATGCTTACTATATTTAGATGTTTTAAATTTCACTTCATAAGTTGAGATATTTTGTCGGTGAGAAATTAATTAATAATTTCTTTTAATCAGCTCCATCTCTGCCTTTTGAAAAAAAAAAAACATTGAAAAACTCACTCCATCATCGAAAATGTCTTCTTTTACGATAACTGTACCAAGGAATCAAGATGGTTTGTCTTTATCCAAAATATATTACTGATACTAGTTTTTTTTAAATTTATAAAAAGGTAACAAGAGTAGAAACAAAAAATCAAGTTGTTGGTTTTTATTTTGTAGCTGTGACATGCCAAAGAAAAGTAGTTATTGCAATCATCATTACTTCAATCATATTGATGATAGGGCTGATAGCTGGAATGTTCTTTATTGGTCAGTCTGGTGAGTAAAGTTTACTGATGTGAAGATGTTTTACCTCGAAATGGGTGAAACAGAGCTAAACAGCCATTGTGCCTGCTATTGATCATGTTCGTTAGATTACAGCAAAATCGGCATTCGCAAGAGATTTCTTAGTTGTTTAATATTACTCTAAAAGAACATAAAATTAAGTTCATCATTTTTATTGTTAATCCTGGCATTAGCGCATTTTTTATAGACCACAGGTTATCTAACCATTGCTATTTGTTTCCAGCAGGTTCAGGGAGGATGAAACGCACACCAGCATCAGCAACAAAAAATCAGAATCTGATCTCTGACCAATCAAGAAATGCCACAGCTTCCTCAAAAGACAGCCAAAATACAATTCCACAAAATATTAACCTCACTACATACGAGACTACCAGTTTATCTACATATTTAGATTCACCATATCCAGAATGTTCTGAAGCAACTAATCTAACAGAGCCTTGGAGAAGATGGACAAATGGTACAGACACCAGACCTGGTGGAGACAACAGTGAGCAGGGATATGCGTGTGACTTGAGAGCCAACTTGAAATGGTTTCGACTTGCTGGCGCTGCTGGTAGGTATATCACTCTGTAGTGTTTCTAAAGAGCTAGTTTTCAATATCAAAGCTTAATTAGCGCTATAAGCCGTTCATTTAATTGGTGAGATGAAACAGGCTTACCTCCAACACATAGATTTGTTAACACGACTAACTTTTTTTCATTATCTAGTAAACTATCTTACCTTTAAAGCCTTTTACGTTCTATGTTACTACAGGTAATTAAAATTTTGCCTATAGGGACTCAGAAAATTTTAGGCACTCACTAATAAAAGGGCTAATGCAATGCAACCAAAACTTTACTAACCATTACACTGCGATACCATCGATATTAAGAAAAATCGACCAGTTTTATCTTTTTTCTCTGCTTCAGAGTTTTTTCTCAATAATGTGGGTATGGTCTTGAACTTCAGTGCCTCTTATATATGTCTAAGTATTTTGGCAAGTTAAACATAAGCTTAACGCAAAAAAATATGTTTTTAACATCACTAATGATACCAACCACAGAACATTTTATAGGATATAGAAAGATTTGGTAAGAGTTATCTCCCCACCAGATTGTCGAACTTTATTACATCTTACAGTCATTTATTATTCATCATTTATTAATTGCATAACTATTGTGTGTTGTCATCAGCAGTTGACACTTTTTATTCTATTTTCATGATTGATCATTTCCATTTGATCACAAGTTTGATACAAGTTTTAATCACAAAATGATAAATTTTACTCAACGAGCATAAAATAGTTTATTTATTGTATTAGTTATTATTATTATTTGTAACAATGAACGAATCCAAAAAAATCTGACTGCCAATTGCCCTGAAAGTTATATATTAAAACAAAAGTAAAGTTTACCACGTGTTTCGTGCACTTGGAGATATTTATAAAGGTTGATTATTATTATTTCTAGTTAGTTGCTGGTGTTATGGAATCTCAACTAATGATTCACGAAAACTAAATAAGGTCGGGGTTCATAATATTGACGGTGCGCCGCTTACATAAGCCATATCGGTACATCGTTACTGTGGAAGTAGGCTACATAAAGGGCGCACCACAATTGATTTAAGTTAGCAAACTTAATTGGACCCGAAATACCAAACTATGGCTCCACCACACAGTATTTATGAGCGTAGTTATTTTATTAATTTTTTCAGGCGACTAATCCCAAATATTTTTAAGAAAAACTTTCAAAAGCTTGAGCTTTGTCGACGACATATTTTTTGCTATATAAGTTGCTTAAAATGTCTCAAATCAGGGTAACAGTCAAGCAAGCTAGGATCTCTACGAAACGATAAGTTAGATTAGTGATTGGACCACTTCCTGCTGCATCGACAAAGATAATCTATAGACTGGTTTCCATTAGCATTTTAAAACTAAAACCTACGCATGCCGCATGCTACGTAAAATCATGTACTAAACATATCCTGATGCAGCTTACTTAACAAATTTCATCAATTTGTTAATAATATTAATAGTTAATAGTATTTATATATGTTTGCAAGCAATTTTGAAGTTTTGTCCGTTTTCTTGAAAATATGTAGACACTTTAAAGAGTTACAATTTTTTGCCTGACATAAGTTATTCCTCTTCATTAGCTGACAGTTTGTGTTTTTTTCACAACTTATATCGATACTGTCTTTTTCAGGTACCAGACTTTTAGACAAATGTCCCCAGTACGCCAGCTGTGGAACAGCCCACCCCTTATGGACAGAGGATCCGATACCTGACGCATTAGGAGCCAAAGTTACCATACATGTATATTCCAGACACCACGGAGAAGGCAACTGTAAGGGAGCTGTGTGGAGGATTGAAGTGCTGAGGTGTAACAACTATGACGTTATATACAGATATTTGGACGAATACTATGAAACATGCTGGGTAGCTTTCTGTGGTATGCGCGCTTAACAGACAATCGCTTTACTTACTTTGGTGTTGCATCCTTGCTCTTTTCAAATGCAGAGTCATCTTTAAATACCAGAGCAGCGGGCAAGTAAAATTTTGCATTTTAAAACCTAAAAGCTGCTTTTCAATTAAGATAGTTGGGAAAATTACCTAAAATAGGACAATTTTCACAGCTCAGGTTGAATATACTTAGTTTTGTACTTTTACCCAAAACGCCTCACAGAGTTTGATATACCAGACTTATAATAAGCTTCTGACACAAGTTTCTCTTACCTCAGGTACTAATATATTACTATACATTAAATTGTCTTTTACTCGGTATAGTGCACCGTGCAACATCGCTGTAACATGTGTCTCTAGCTGACTGTGTAATATAAAGCTAAACTTGCTGATTTTTAAGTTATTATTATTATTGGACTTTACGATATGTTATGATGGTAAAGAAAATTGTGATCCAAAGTATCCATGTCTATGTATTACTCGGTCTATCTCAGGAGATTCACCCTCTAAGTGTACGGAATTGCAAAAAAAAACAGCAGCGTTGTTTAAATAAGATTTGTGAGGTCAAATGGTGAAATACAGTTGAAAAACAAGCCTAGCATTCTTCATCTTTGATTTCCATGGTTTGTCTTATTAGTGTTATTCATCATTCATTAGTTGAGAAACCAAAATTAGTTCCATCTTCTGCTAAACTTTTACGTAAACTAGAAGTTGTCTTTCCAGCCTTAACTTTTTGCATCCCTTTATCTCATTATTCTTTTGCTAGTATGAAAGCTCTATGCATCTACCACAAGATTGTACAACCATGGAAAACTTCACTTGATCATTAATCAAATTAGCAAATAATGATAAGAAGCAATTGACCATATTGATTCGAGTTGAATGCAGGTAGCAAGAAGTTACCTCAACTGTATTGGTATTGTTTCAAACACAAAAAATTCACTGCTTTTTAAGATAAGTGACACTAAAAATAAAGTGGTTTATACCAAAGCTGCCAACCGAGTCGAAACTCTGGCTGGCTGAAAGTTGCTGTTTGTGCTTAGGAAACTCCTCTAACCGTGCCGTAAATAACTACAACAAAATCAAAGTTCAGCATGGTATACTTTTAATCATTTACATTTGGGTGTGAATTTCTTTCAGTATCCAACTCCCACAAAACCTCGTCTCATTACTGGCAGCTGCAGCATATGGTTGAACAGAGTGAGCTGGTTGATTGGCATGCGCTATCATCGCAATACAACTATGTGTGAGCAATGCCACCAGGACTGCCATAGTAGCAGTACTTGGTAATGCTTCAACAGGCAATCACTGTTGGCTAGTTAAAGCAGTGTGGTAACTTAGGGGATTCCCCTATAAAAGGATTATAGTAGCTGAAGACTTACAGGAACAAACAGGATACAAACAGAGAGTAGTAATAACTCAGTCAAATACCGAGGCTGTGAGAACTTACAAAGAGGTTGGACCTCCCTCAACTCCGCCCCCCCCCCCCACCGTGGAATGCGACGAAAGCAGGATCCTGCTTTTGAGCTGAAGGTTTCATAAACAACATCAATGTTGGCTATTTAATGCACGTGTATACTTTCCATTTATTTCTAATGCACTTCTTGATGAATTTTATTGGTAGTCACATGCTACGGGACATTTTACTCCTGTTAGTATCGCATGAAAGAAAATTCAAGGGTTAAGAACAGTACGTTGTTATGTAATTTTATTCTGCATTAATCTTTGTTCTTTATTGATAATGAGCTTTGAAATAAGTATTTTTTTTGATGTTATCTATGTGAGTCAAGAACACTACAAAAGGAAGTTATTTGAAGTCTTCTGGAACAAGTTTATGGTGTCCCTGAGTTGACAAAAACTTTGGATTTTTCCAAATGGTATCCTAACAAGCACAAATGGCGCGTTATAACTTCAAATGCTTCAGGATATCTAAGTATATCCTTGGGCAGTTAGATAGGCTAATGAATGGCCAGGGGTGTGGTAATGAGAGAAGACTACCCAGAGTGAAGTTGTAGAGAGCTGATAGGTAGGTGGTGAACCGAGTGTTTTTGGGTGATTTCTTCAACAAAAAATTGCAAAGACGTAACAACCAGTAGTTGCATGCTGTGTCAAATCAAATGATTAGACAGAATCCTTTTGAAATATGTTGTCGGCAAGATTTAATTAATGATTATGCCAAAAATATTGCCAGCTTTCATCCCCATTACAAGGCTTGTCTAAGAGATGAAGTTGCCTTCCCATGAAGCGTTACTTTCTATACAAAACACCAATTAGTTGTGTAGCAGATACAAAAACCCAGCGCGATCAATGAAAGAATATGAACTCGTTTAACAATCAATGCTCTCTTTGTCTGGAAAACACTCAGCGTAATGCATCATCCAATGACACCGTTTTTAAGTTCATTTTACACTAGGCTGTGCCAATGTAGTCACTGCGCTAGATTACTGCATTAACCAGCTACATGATTGACTACAGATAAATAAATCAGGGCTGTCATATGATCAAAATAGACATAACCAATATTCAGCATTTTAATCGCAAACTCGTGATGGATATAGACTGTAACCTCGACTTGTACAGATGGATCAATATTATAAATGCGATGGTAAGGGGCTGAAATTTATGCATACATGTTTTTGTAAAAGGCTGTTAAATATTTTCAGCATGCACTGAGATTATTTAACTACAGTAAAATATTGTTATATGTTATTATAAAGTTTATTTACTTTTTTAGTTTGTTTTAATTACTAATAACTTGATTGTTAGCCTTTTAGTAACGACTTATATGTTATATCGTAAATAAAACTGGCAGTAATGCCTGTTGTACTCAAATACAATTATGCTAGCTCGGTCCCCTCAGCTCACCCTTTGCCCGCCCCTTTGCCCGCCCCTTTGCCGGCCCCTTTGCCCGCCCCGTTGCCCGCCCCTTTACCCTTTACCCTTTACCATGCTTCACTCTCTTGTTCCAGTCCTTCATTGCTCTACCATTTCTCCATCTTTCTCTCCACCTCAATTTAAAAACTTACATAGGTGTAGTAAGCTAACAAACTTGCATAAAAAATGCTGAAAAGTTAATGTTGCAATCTAAGCACACTGGAAGGAAGGAAGTAATGTGAAGTAATGTAAGTCATTAACCAGGGGGGAAGCACCTGATCGACACTCCAGCTATTACATGTTAGAAAAATTTAACTGATTGTGATTTGTCTCCACCTACATCATTGAAAAATATGCTATTGATAACTTTACAGAAATATCCAGTTTGAGAACAGGTGTCAAGTTTATACTTTCGCTATACATCAAGCTGGTCCGATAAAATATCTTTATCACAGTTTTCGTTTCCTTCACCATAACAATTCGAGCGTAAATACGTGTTTGAGGTATTTGACACTTAAACTATAAAACTATTGTTGTCTCCATCTACATTATTATGGTTGAAAAAAACCAAGTATCTCTTGTTTGAGAGTAATAAAAAATTCATATCTGTGCCGTACAATGATTGAATACAATGAAAAGTCTTTAATACAGTTTATATTTCTCTCAGTATAGTGGTATAGGCGGTTACTTTTCCGGAATGGCAGATAAAATCACACACAAACGTCTTTTTCAATTGTATACATATGTAGACTTTGCAATCATTATTTTTCTATTATCTGTTATTAAAACTTATTGCCTATCAATCAAAAATCTAATATAATTACTGCACTATTTTGTCAGCGTTATTTGGTTATATTTTATTACCATTCATCTCTAACCACTAAGCTCTTTGTTATTCAAATATTAAACAAATTTTATATCGAGTAATTTTTTATATAGTTGACTTTTCTAATGAGAAGACAACTCAATACTGCTGTGACAAACATTACAGAATACATACAGTAAACTGCGTCTAATATACTATCATGATGATACCAGTAATCGGCTTCATCTTTAAATGGAAGTTGTGTTTTGGATCAGCTAGCAATCTTGGTATATTTCATCTATTTAATTGACTGATCCAACGGTATAAAAAATGAATAAGTAGTACCTAGCTGTATCATTATTACATAC
Organism: Cryptosula pallasiana; assembly: GCA_945261195.1. NCBI lineage: Eukaryota > Metazoa > Bryozoa > Gymnolaemata > Cheilostomatida > Cryptosulidae > Cryptosula > Cryptosula pallasiana. Next base: position 21,874,053 of record OX183134.1, on the reverse strand, counting down.
TTTGCGAATGGGCATTTACTAAGAGCGTGAGTTGACCATGTAAAATCCTTTTTACCTTAGGCTAAAATACTTGCCAACTACTATGTAACTAGCAAAATCTATGGTCAAACCAGTAATGCGCTCTGTCTCTGAGCAAAAGCACTGCGTGAGTCATGTTAGCAGCAACAACCTGGATAATAGAGTAGTAACTGTTTTGAGTAGGTGTAGCTTTCAATCAAATGCATTAATCTAAAAACCACCAGTATTGCAACGCAACTATCGAGGCATGTTGGTGACTTTGGAAGTTTTTTTCTAGTTGAGCTAACCATTCACACAACAGCTTTACTGCTATAACTTAGGGCCACCAGAACCTTTCACGTCTTGTTGTATAGTTGTGAACACACAATTAACTAACTTCTTAAATTAAGGCTCAGATTAATAGTAGTTGAAAGTGACTTTTCTTATTTGCACAATCACCTTAACAGTTTATTACACAACTTTATTTTCTTACAACACCAATGATTGTTTATACAATTGACGACCATAAAACAACTGCTGTTATTTAATACAGTGCACAAAAAACATTTATGTTTAAAACACTTTCTTTGACAAATTCGTTTGGTTGTAGCAGTAATGGATGTCAGGGAGAGGTTTAGTATGTAATGAATAGTTCTCCACTGATGCTTTTAACGCCATTGTCAGCATGAACATCTTTGCTAAAGACGGAGCTGGCAATGTTACAACATATTCTACAGCTCCTTTTCTCGAAAAAATCATTGCCATTCTTTCATAGGTGCCGTTATACAGCTCTAAAATCGGAAGAGTGGGACCAGACTGGCCAAACTTTTTTTCACAGCTAACTAGATAGATTCCCATATTTGACTCCGGGGTGTAGAACCTATCATTGTGCATATAGCCAATAAATTGGCGAGTTGCCGAGTATATGTAATATATGTTGTCGCCAAACAACCCAAATATCATGAGAACGCGTTGACCTTCCGAATTTCGTAATACCATTTGACCTTTGAGAATCTTTTTTGATTCCCCGACTTGAGCCTCATTGGCATACTGGGGATCCAACTCGGAAGAAAGAATGATTTTGTTTGTCTTCACATCAATGATGTCATAAAAGAACAGCCCCAGCTGTGCACTAAAACCTGCAGCTCTAATACGCATTCTGTTGAATGGTTCAAGGACTTGCATCATCTCCTCATCTGAGTCGGGATTTTCAAAGTCCCTCGAGAAATGCTCAAGTGAACTAACCGTTATTGTACCTATTTCTGGAACCGACATTTCATGAATTTGATAATCATTCATGCAGACTTCCGCAGTCCATGCTAAGATAATCTTCTTCATATCAGTAGCCAGTGATTTCGGAAATTGAACATCAACAACGGTTGAGCAACAGTTATTGTCAACCCTACCAATAATTACATCGGACGAATCTACAAAGTTATATATAGTTCCTGCTGCCTCACCACTTGGTACATCAATAATCAAGTTTTGTTCAAAAGAGCAACCAGCCATTGCCAGTGTTATCACTTCCTCATCCGCGCCTGATCTACAAATTATTCCAATATTACCAATTGTTCTGTTGCCTTCTTTGATTTCTGGCTCATCGTCAAACATTCCATTTGATTGAAACCTTTCTACACCAGCTGCGTCAGACGCTTTTAAAGTTCCATCGTTTTGTCCAACTTTAATGAACAAAAGAACTTTGTTAATATTAGTTGCGTCCATTAGGACAAGGACAAACGACTTTTCTGCTGCCGATGTGCTCATTGCTCTAAATCGAACTGCCTGCATGTTTTCAAACAAGTCAGCCATTCTTGTATTAAAATGAAAAACTAGCTAGAGCTTGAACAGTGAGGTATTTAAGCTATTAACATATAAATAGCTAGAATACCAAAGTTTTAGTTGTAGCTAGATTTGTTTTATTTTTCTCTATCCGCTTCCTTGTGGTTTCTAGTAATAAGCTTTGCAAATAAACAGGCGCAGATATGATTTTCAGTTTTTTATGAAAAATTTTAGTTACTAGACTAATTTTTTTCATGGGAACTTGTTATATTTCCATTGTAAGCTCTGAAAACAATTTTGGTCAATTAGAAAGACTCGCGCAATTAACGATCCATCAAAAAAATACGCATAGTGATCATTCAACAAGTGTTTCTACTTGGGTAACAAAAGTAGAAAAACAATGCAGTAAACCATTAATGTTGTTTATTCATGTAATTACAGCATAGAAGTAATTTCATAGTTGTTCATCATAGCTTTATTACTATCTTATATGATTTTTATTGAAATGTTATAACATTTTCAATGATAATTCATAACTATATTGACCATGACAGTGTGATAGATGTTTGTGCATGTACCTGTGAAAACCACTAGTCACATTGGAGGTACCAGAGATGCATGCACAAGAAAATTTGAAGTGCTAGCAGCCCTAAACCATAGTCATGTACTGGTAGCGCATCCGGCTGATCCGATAGTGCCTTCTGTAAGGCTGGTAGTGACTTATGCTATGCTGGTAGGCACCCTACTATCCCGGCACACAATGGTGGCCTCAACCGAAGTACCTGAAAGTAGCTTGGGGATCTGCACCACTCTGAATACAAGAAGTATTCTTTCACGAACTGAAGTTACCATTGACCTCAGGCTGAGTATAGCCCCAAAGCTGCTTGGAGATTCATCATCGGAAAATGGAGACAGGACTCCACCTCTTAGCCATTGGGCGCTTTATGCATTTAAACCTCCATTGTCTTACTACTCGTCTACTGCTTATATATCTGTTTTTACTAGTTTGATTACTTCCTGTCAATGTATGTTATATGATTATGTCAATTGATTCCAGTCACCCAGCCTATATAAATGATCGGTACACTGTTGTTCCTTGCAATAAGTCCTGTACTTGCCACAACTCTAGAGGATCGTTTTTTTGAAACTAATTATATGCAAATAGAAGCCATTTACAAGCCAACTCACTGTGTTGTTTGTTCGAGCTGTGGGCTCTGTGCCTGCCAGTTAATACGCCAGTAAATGGTCAAGTTGCCAGTGACAATAATGACAGTGTGTCCTTTGGGGAGAGATAGAATACTCAAGATTAGTGGTAATGTGGTAGATTTTTATACACCAAGTCTAAGAACAGCAACCTTCAAAGACCTATACCTGCTAGAGGATGTCTTTGAGGGACAGCATTGCGTTGGTACAACCAACAGTTAACTGGTCGTTCCTGTTGCCAGTAGAAGAGCGGGCAGTGCTGCCTTCCCTGTACTACAGAATTGACAGGGCCGGTAGTAGTCCGGTGATGACTTTTACAGAACCAGTTGTCACCCTTACTGAGCTGGTAGTAACCTTACTGGACAGGGTCAAAAGAAGGACTTAGCCTGAGAACTTGAGAATAGGCAAGGATCTATTGGGAGATGGGAGCGTACGTCAGCAGACATTGACCCATTAACACTGCCCTTTTATCTCTGGGCGCTAGTTCCACTTAATTAATTCCTATTACTGTTTCATCCGCTACTGTTTTTAACCATGTATTATCATTAGTTTGATTCACTTCCTGTAGACCTAGTTGATTATTATGTATATTCCTAGCATATGATTGGCTTATAACAATGATAGCTTCCTGTACTCCAGCCTATATAATGCTGGACCAAAGAGGGTAAGGAAAGAGTATACAGCGGAGCGATTTCCTTGACAAAGGGAAATTGTCTGCTCCTGTTTTTGGTACACCTAATGCTGGCACCCTATATTGCAGTATATTGAATAACCTATGTTTCATGATTAATTAACCATAACCCAAGCTTTTATTTTCTCAAGAATTTCTACAGCTTCTATCAAGTTAACTTGTGTCATTTGCTACTATATTTTATGAGACAGCCAATAAAAAACAGACTGATAAATATAGAGAAACTATTCTATGTAATTAGCATAAATAAGATGTCCAAAAATTTTCGTGACAATAAAACTAGTACACATATTAAGCTGGTGTGCCAAACAACAAAACTTTATACTTAACGTCAACGTCTAACCACATGCATGCAACAAAAACAACATAAAAATCACCACAGCATTACAATAAATGAAATGAGTATTACCAAAAAAAGCTCTTCGTAACAGTAGACATCGCACAACAATATATGTGCAAAATGAGGCGTGGTGGTAAAATGATGTAATCCTTAGTGTTGACTTTTATCTTGGTAGTCAACCACAGGGCTAATCATCTTGCTGCCTTCTTACTTGGATGTCATAAGTTCTCCAGGCAACTGCTACATATCAAACTTCAATTTGGCCTAGAAATAAAGAATAAATAATAGATATGTTGCAGCGCAGACTACCGTGGAACAAGACATTTTGTTTTGCATTTTAAAACGTCTAAATACTTTCCAAACTATCTGAATGCTTTTGAAAGCTCTCAAACCACCGGAGCGCTTTGTGAAGTGGTTCATACAGTTTGAAAACTTAAACCAATCTCAGTTTGCTTGCGACTAGTAATATTTTTTCACCCAGCACTGGCCAAAAAAGGTTTATATGAAGTAAAGGAAAATATCGTTCTTATTATTTTACCTGTTGCCATAACAATCAATCAATCAAAACTCTCCATATTCTTAAAAAAAGCAGTTTTAGAGACTTTTTATCCACCAATCGCATATGTGATTAAATGATTCCTATTACAACTATTGATCATTACACCTATTGAGTCATTTTACAGAGCTCATAAAAAAAGCGAAAGCTTGTTTTTTTGTCCAAAAACCATGCTTTTTGCAAACCTTTCAATGAGTTCAAAATACTTGAAATATTTTCAGAGCGTTTCTTACAGTTTGTGAATAGCTCATACTATTTCTAAAACTATTTTTTTTCTTTTCTCTTTCATCTAAATCATGGTAAAAATCATCTATACTATTTAGAAAACAATTGTACAGTTTAAAGTTTTCACAGTTCTTCAGCAGTAAATACAGTTTTAGTGCACGTAAATTCAACAATTACCAAGGCTGATATATTTACTGCATTTTCAAAATTACTTTTAATGTAAAAAATGCATTGCTAAGCAGATGGACTATGAGCATCATCTTATGTTAATTATAACCTTATTATAATTTCTTACATACATCAACAATAGTGGTGAGGTAATAGCAGTAATTATAACAACGACAATTATATAATTAATATTACTATATAGTCAACCGTAAAAATGATAATAATAACAGTTTCATTACATAATATTTCTTACATTGAGGATGATGATAATCATTTTTAAAATAGTTTCATATGTTAATGGTGAAGATAAAGCATTTTCCCACTAGACTGTACATGCCTATGGAGTATGCAAGCATGTGGAAAGCAAAATTCTGGTGGTTAGAATTACCTATGTAATCTATTGACATTAAAACAGAGTTAATCTGATCTGAGCTCTCAGATGGTTTGAAGCTAAATATAGTAGAAACCTTATATTGAAGCAGCTTTATCATGCAGCATATAAGTAGCTCTCAGGGAGCAAACCACAAAAGCAACTGACAGTCTCTATAATAATATAAGGCAAGGCTTGTGTGGTTTAGGAAGACCTGAACCATCCACAACAGGGCAGATCACCAACCACTATAGTAACTGTCTGTCAGGCCATCAACCGATTTCTTCTCTCTGCTTCAGACAACTTTGCAGAGCTGACTTGGTCATTAAATATCATCATTATTATAATTATTATTAATTATTATTATATAATATTATAAATAGTAATAATAATAATATCACATATTAAATAATAATATATCTAATTTATTATTATATTATTTATATAATAATGTGACGGACGGCGCTGGTACGAACAGTTACCCCCCATGTACTTTCTATTTACATTCTATTACTTCCACTTACTATTTTATCCCAGTTCTATGCTTACACTCTAGAGACAATTTATCTATGCACATTTATCCATCTTACCGTTTAACATTCAATCTTATATGTATGCCATGTGAGTGCAATCATGCAGCTACCTATGTACCTCCTACCCTGTTCTATTGGCACACGCTAGCCAATGGTTTGTGCTAGGTGTGGCCACCTTTTGTCTACATACTTATCAGTCTTATCAGTTATGTAATTGTTTGTATAAATATGTGTGTTCTAGTCAAATAAATCAGAGTCAGCTTGCACACTCTCAGAAGTTTCTTTGTTTCTAACAAATAACTTCACTGCGCACCATTACTCGAGTAGTAATATACAGGCAGATCAGTCTGGACCTCTGCTGGCCGAACTTAGCTTTGTCTAACTTCGCCTTCAATGTTCGACCTCTGCACAGCACTGAAACAAGACAGCCGAACCTCTGCTGGCCGAACCTAGTTTGACTAGTTCGCCCTTCAAAGTTCGAACTTACTACACACACTGATAACAGCTAACACAATCGGCAGCTCACTAGTAACTGAGACGGTTAGTCACCATTCCTCAGCCTACTAAGTCGACCTGTGGAAGGATTGTATTGCTAGAGCATTAGACACAGTTGCCATTACAGTTCGGGAGGTTGTGCAGGTAGGCCGAGCTACCACCTCACACCCCCACAGTGAAATCCTGCACAATAATATTATATTATTTATATGATAATAATACATAAATAATAATAATAATTAATATTACTATTCATAATTATCAATCATATAAATAATATATATATTATTTATTAATAATTATATAGAATTATTGCAATATATTATTTATATAATAATAATAAATATATATATATTATTATACATAATAATTAATAATAATAACTTATTATTATTATCATTATTATAATAATAATAATTATAAATAATAATGATATGTAAAAAGTAATTGATTGAAGATAACTCACTAACTAAAGAACCTCAACACAAATATTATTTAAAAGCTTGGCAGTTCATTTGTGTAGTAGGAAGAGAGGTGCTCGTTTGATCACGGACAGCTTGAATTTTAGTCCGTCATGGATGAATAATAATATTATATAATGCTACTGAAATGATGGTGGATGAAATATATATATAATATATATATTTCATCCACCATCATTTCAGTAGAGAATCATAATAGTAATGCTAAGAAATGAAAATAATGTGGCGGATTCTCACAGCAAGGGGACGCAAGTCTGAATACTTCTGAAGTTGCATCCCTTGGTTTTGGTAATCCATGTGACAGTATAACGTAAATAGCGAGTGATTACTCTTTCCTTACCCTCTTTGGCTGGACCTTGCCTTTACTTTTTGCACTTGTAAGTACTATCTACTCTCACCACTAGAGCAGTATAGATACAATTAATGTATTCATACCAGAGCAATCTGACTAGTTAGTCTGAGCCGCGGCTCCCCAACTAGATGCTAGAGTTGTTTGTAACAAGTGGCACTGGCTATTCTGGTGGTGTCCCCTCTGCAGAGAGGAATATTACTTGAGCTAAGTGCAACTTGGAGTTACCAGATCACAATTCACTACAGTATTTTGCGGAAACCAGACAAAAATTCATTAAAATAATTAAATCATACATTTTTTCAAAGTCCTAAAATTAACTGACTCAAAGGAACTCAAGTTTGTGCTGCACTTAAATGTTCCTAGACTCTCTATGCCAACCATGTTAAAATAAAAACACCATGAAATTGGGTTTTTTATAGAAAAAAGGAAGGAAAAACAGCACAGAATGTGTGAAAGCGCCATAAAGTTTGGCTGGTTAGACTTTTTAATAGTTTTGTGCAACTGTGTAAGATATTGTGCAAGCAATGGAATCTTAGTTCACTCACACTACCGCCCTTCATATACTGCCTTATAAATGGATTGTATGCTCTGGCAATGTCTAAAAGAACCGGGCCACTATTTAGGGTTTGCTGAAGGATTCAATGCCCCTCAAAAACAAAAATATTTTTAGTCGTTTTTCTGAGCCAGAAAAATTTTCATTTCCATGACTACTAAAACTTATTTATATTTAAAACACTGAAAATCACATAATAGTAGGTGTTTTCAAAGTATCAAAATTCAAAACTCACACTTTATTGACTTGATTATGTCACTATTCAGTGTTTGAAAAACAAGTTTGAACCTCCACACTGGGAACTAAATTAAAATAGAAGAAAAGTTGATCCTTTCAAAGAGTTGTAAATCAAAAGTGACCTACTCCAAGACTTTGTGGCTTAAAGTGCTATGTCATCCATTTTTTGCTGAATTAACCCTAATTTATCCATTTCCAACAATTTTTTACAGAATTTTTTTTCCGGAGTTGTGCTCTCATTAACTCTATGTATAGTATAAGCAAAATAGCTGCTTACTTGTACAATTCTTTGGTATCCAACAACTTACATACTGTAATGGATTTCAGTCTGGTTGATCCGAAAATCTACTCCACTCGAGTATTGTAGTGGATTTTACTGACTACTAACAGTGACCACTACTGCGCAGAGGTTCCCTTGATGGTGGCTACCACAGGCATGCCTCCAGTGAACACAACAGACAAAGACGGGAATCTGTTGGAGCAATTATATTGCTTCGTTGAGTGATTATAGATAATAATTAATAATACCGGCACTGGGTATTTACTACCCCGACCCTTGATAGCGAGCCCCAAGTCGGTAACGAGATGGCTACCATAGCCTGAAAGGCCAAATTTAGCGGTAGTGTCTCCAGAGACCACCTTCCGGAGCTGGCTACCCTTAGATACCAAGAAACATGGACCAAAGGCTGGTAAAGACTCAGAAACTAGCAGGAGATATACTAACCTATCACGGGCAAAGCTAGCCATTGACTCCGCCCCCTCCCTCTGGGCGCCAGTGTACTTTAAACCAGTTTATTACTACTTTATTGGACGATATATCTTACTATATGTTATATTAATTCCTGCGATGCTTCCTGTGCATGCTGGAAACTTTCCATTGATACTTCCTGTAACTCTGCCTATAAAACACAGAGACTTTTTGATATTCTTTGCATTACCTGACATGACATGGCTTGAGCAGCTCTCTTATCCTTGCATTGGTCTGACACCTTGTATTCTGATATGAATAAAGATTTTTACTATACACTACTTGAAAGCTCTGAGTGTGTATGTCTGAGCTGAGGGCTCGCTACCGTTGGTAAAGTTGATGGCTTACTTTACAACACCTTGTTTGTGCCATCCCGGCATGCTGTTGTTGGTACAGTTGTGGCTGCACAGAGTGAAAGTCTACCAGCACAACCCCCTAGCAGAAGGTAGTGGACGTCAAAATCCGCTACATTGGTGGCAGCGGTGGGATCTTTTTGCTACCTTGAATTCTGCTTCAACAGATCCAGCTACCACGGCTCTGTACTGTATTGTACAAGCCAGAGAGACAAGACACTCCTGCACTGCCGTCGAGTTCACTCCGACAGCAGCAGTGATCTTTGTGAAAACGCCACTACAAATAATGTTGAGTTCACTCGGTTGTAGAGACATACAAAGTCCTGTAACAGCTGGGCACTGCCATTTCGTATACCGACCCTGTCATTTTGGATATCTACCCTGTCATTCTTGATACCGGCACAGTCATTCTGTGACCGACCCTGCTACAAAATGATACCGACCCTGCGTCTAGAATGCTGGCCCTGTGTACACTATTACTGGTGCTTTACTTGCTAGTGCAGGCCACTTGCCACCTCTCAGTACCCTTGAGTGCTGACCTAGAGATTGCACAGACAGAACTGGACTCTGGAGCCCCTAAGTTGACTAACCATTGTAGACTATTGAGTTGATTTTTATCCTCTAGATGCAGCAATGGCAAACCAACGTGCTCGCAGTGCTGGCGGAGTACCTGTCATGAATTCGGAGTGGAATGCAATTGACCGCCTCGCCGACGCCCTACAGGCATATGCACACACACCATTCAAGCCCCCAGGGTTTGAAGAGACTGGCGATGTAGAGTACTTCATAGCTCGTTTCATGGAGATTGGTGGAGCCAATGACTGGCCAAGCAAATGGCTGTGCTGCATTGATTGAGTCGTTACTGGGTAACGCACTCGATTTGGAAAACCTCCACACCTTCAAGGCATATTTTCTGCCCTTAGAGTGAAGCTTGGTTGAGCCTCAAGAGAAGCCATGTCTAGACTGGCTAGCCTCCGCAGATTGTATAAGACAACTCTGCAAGAAAATGCAAATGAAGTATAAAGGTTGGTGCACATCGCATACGGTGACCTTAAAACGCGACCTATGCGGCGTATGATGCTTGATATTTTCAGCACTACAATTAAAAACGCGTTCCTGCAGCGCCACCTCCTGGTCATGCAGCCAGCAGACCTAGCGCGGCAGTATGCGCAGGCAATGAGTACCTGCAAGTGAAAACCCCCCACTATGAGCAACCGGCTCACATGGACAGTGGATGAAGAAGTAGAAGAAGAGAGGAGAAACCCAGCCACTCACAGTTCACTACCTCCAGCACCCCCTAACTTTTCCGCACAGAAAGTGTACCGAGCCACAGAAGATACTTTGCTACTGATGGCTCAGTTGCTGCAAGTGCTAGCAACAAAGACAAAGTGGCTGAAGCAACAGAGGAGCTCTACCACTACACCACTGATGGAGACCCCACCCACACCACGGTGTTGGAGCAGCGGAGAGTTGGGAAATATGTCGGAAATGTGTCCCAGACCCAACTATCCAGTCAAACAACCAGGAAACAGCCAACGCCTGCAGTAGAGTCTATCTATGGCAAACAGGTGGAGCACTCTTCTCCTCAGAGTGAAAATAGCTGGCACAGACCATCCAGTGTTCGAGCGCTTCTACCAAGCCAGTCACTTCCTGTCAGGAAAGGTGGTCGGGCAGCCAGTGTCAATACTGACAGTTTTTTCAATATAGTAACATGCTTCATTTCCAGTGAATGGACAGTGGGGAGATTGGCAGGGATATACAGAGTGTTCAGTAGAATGTGGTGGAGGAATGAAGACTAGAGAAAGGCAATGTAACAACACTTTACCATCTAATGGAGAGAAACCTTGTAGCGGACAGGGTAGGCAAAGAGAGACCCTTGTAATATTCATCAATGCAGCAGTGAGTGAATCTAACGATGTTTAGCAAAGTGGTAACAACTGTCATTAAAAATCAATTTCATGTTATATTTCAAACATTTTCAATAACGATTGAGCTGATCTCATATCAATGAAGAGTATAGTTGGTGAAAGAATTCATCAACATCAGGAAAAAAAATATAAACCATGTTTTCGGTTCGCTTGTTGATTATTGGAAAGAAGTGAGTAGAAGAAAGATAATGAGGCTTCTAAATGACTTTCCACGTTGAAAAACTTGTGTCAATGTAGACTAATACTGTTACAGTTGCAGCAAATGGAGAGTGGAACTAGAGAAAGATAATGTGACAATCCTCCTCCTTCAATGGAGGATACTTCTGTAGTGGACAGACCATGGATGTTATTCCATGTAAAAGCTTTGCATGTACAGGTATTTATAATAGACGAACTTTAAGTTTGATATTAACTTTGTGTGATATGAACAGTAAGTACTGTCCACTACAACCATACAGCCTACCCAAAAGCCAGCACAAGTCCCGACAAATAATCAAGGTGCCATTTCAAACCTCTTCATTAGCTTTATTCTCTCTTTTCTCGAGATGCAAATTTCCCGGAAGTATTTGTCTTGTCTTCCGTTATCTATCACTGCTGTCTTCATCATCATTGAAGGCTTATGTATTCATTTTAGTAATTTGTCCAGATCTCAAGTTCTCAGGGGTGAATCTGAACTCTGACCCCAATTAGTTCCGGCTAAACAAAATTGAGATTAATTTTTTTGGAAAATGGAAATCTTGAGTATATTGTTCAGGCTATAAATTCTAAAGGAGAAGATAACTCTCATTTCTATGATTCAGCCTCCCATTAGATACCTTTACTTGGAATTGAATGCTGCAACGTTACAGCGGGTTCTCAAACTACTTATAGGGCAGAACAGGCCCTTGAGAACATGTTAAGAGAAGAAGGAGGATGTGTGTGTGTGTGGTGGAGGGGGGGGGGGGGGCAAGGGAGGTGGGCAGATGTGCAAAGTTTTTAACTTTGTGTGTCAACCAACTTTGTAGGAGTTTGTATCTCCTATGGGCGGCGATAAATTTCTCTAAGCAGGTGTAGGACTTGGCAACAGTTGAAAGTTTTGGTTGGAGTATGGTGCAAAATAAAGGAGTAGAGTAGCAAAGAATGATTCCAAGAAATAGTGAAAACCAATCTTTTCAGGTAACTTCACTACGATAAACTACCACCAATACTTCATGCGCTGCAAACAATATCATAAGCCTTCTCTTTACTGCAATTATTGTGGTTAAGGACTGCGGTTAAGAATGGTGTTAAACATTGTGTTCATTCCTCAATCACATAAAACAAACTTCACGGGATACAACTCATTACAACAAATTGAAACTTTCATTTCTGAATCAGAAAAAATTTCATTAAAGGACGGTCTCATAACAAAGGAATAATTGTCAAGGCAGTTAAAGTGTGGAGTTACATAAAAATCATGGCGTGGTCATGAGCGTAATTGTATTGAGTCGATGAAGACAAAAAGAGTATTCGCGACCTCTGTTCGCCGAACACATAGCAATAAAAATAATCACACCGGCATTAAATTTAGTCAATAAATAAAAATTTTGTTGGAAATTCGTGGTTCAAAAAAAATTAGCTCACTGAATAAAAAACACAATCAATTAGCATTTGTTTATATTGTTCGTAGGTCACGAATAAAACCGAACACTAAATAAATAATAATGAGCAAGTTGGTTTTTTAATTTTCATAGACCGGGTTTATCTCCTTTGACAAGTAATTCGAAATGAATGCAGGCATTCCAAGTTTACTAAGTTGAAGGGCAGTTTGGCATACTATTCCAGTTTGTAGCAGCTCAAATTTTATTACTTTTTTGATTATTTGGAAAATTTGGAGTTACCTTCTTTATGGCTTGTTCTGTAAACTATAACATTTCATTCAATATTTATGTTGTTCTCAACTAATGTTCCGTTGCATACGTGACATATTGAATTACGAACACCTACAATTTTTTTTCATTTTGTTTGATGAACAGGTCGCGAATACTCTTAATAATTCTGGCAGTCATTTTAATAAGGCACTAGGCATAGTTCTGGCTCAGCATATACATATAGTTGATAACTTAATAAATAGCATTGTTTTAGTTATTTGAAACTGGCAGCAATGTAAAAGTTTTAACCATAATTTAAATTGTCCTAAAAATGAAGAAAAATAAATGATATGATATTTGTCTCATAGAAAAAATACTTTGGTTAGGTCAAACGCAGTGCAAGGAGTTTGTGTTACGCAGCTGTAAGAGGAGATAACTCATTAATACATGTGACTAGCTTTAAACAACAAAGATAGACAACTCCCACATATATAAGCATCTTATTCATAACTTTGCTGCGCTGTTGGTAAAGGTGTTTTTTTCTCACTAGAACAGCTGTAACTTTTATTATAACTATAATTAAAAGGCTTTTGTGAAACGATAAGTCCCTTGTGTTGATAGGAACTCAATGTCATTAAATTGTTTGGGATTCTGGTTAACTACAAAGAGAAAAATATTCTTTTTTTTTCCAGTTTAATTGCACCATCAGAAATTGTTTACAATTTGCCTTCACTCAACTGCAATTGGAATAGTTTACAGTTTTTCAGGAAAATCTTAATTCTACCCTGACAGTTAAAAGCAGTTTGTATTGCCTCAATCCCGCAATTGCTCACAGCTTCATTTTAAATCAGTTATCTATAAAACATTTGATACGATTCAATTTTCTTAACAGCTTTGCTCAAGTCTGAAATAATATTTATGATTTTGAACTAAAATATTGTATTCCTACTTATTATTGGTTAGACCCTTACATAAAAAATTGGTCAGTTAAAAAAATGCAAGACTATATAATTTTGTTAGACGTGTTACTGAAATACATTGAAGTTATAACGCCTGCAACTGCATCGTCATGCTGTCTTCTTGGGCAAAATAGAGTGAAATATGAGGCATAGGCATAGCATGAATTCCGTAGTGTTGATAGGCTGCGATAAGGCCGTATGTGATGGCACCCGCCTTCGCTAAATCAGTACAAAGAGCGCCAAAGATGTTAACCATCACGCAGTCGTACCTGTTAAATATTGACATCAGTGGAGTAAATCTATTATCGTAGATGTCATATATTCTGTTTGGAGTGTTTGGGACTCTATCGAAGACAGGAATCACCCTGGGCACAACATACATTGAATAGTCTTGTCTACCAGTCTCTGTCTTCTGGTATATTCTACCATTCAAGAAGAATCCAAGTAACGTGTTGGTTTTGCTATATATTTCCACGTATTCTTCTGTATCTAGAACCGATGTTGTCTTGAAAGCACATTGTCCAACAGCATTGTATACATTGACGCAACCTTCAGTGTTTACTTCGGCCGTGCATGCCACAGCTTGAGTCATTAAATCTATCATATTGTAGTAAATGAAACCATCGGAGTTGGTATACCCAGCTGACCTTATGTAGAAACTATTAGCTATGCATTGAGAGATAACTTGGTCATCGCTTAACCATAATCTCATCGGTGGATCGGGTAACTGTAATTCTGGTGGCCGACGAACGATAAAAGACATAACTACCTTTGGAATCATAAAAGTATGCAGGTTGTATAAGCGTAAGGATAAGTTGATTGATAATACCAGTAGTAATTTTTTGATGTCTAAACAGAGAGATGCTTTTTTAAAATGAACATCTACAATATTGGTGCATGTTGCAAACGGTTTGATCTCACAAATTGCCTCTTTGTTGTGATCTGTTACCTCACATAGAGGGTGTCGCCGATTCACTTTGTTTATGTTCATTTCCATAACATGCTGAGGATTCGCAGACCTTTTTATTTCAATTATGTCTGTGTTCTGTTTCGGACAAATAGACCCAAATTCATTTCTTCCTAAGAATACAGTCAATTGGTTCAACAAAGGGTTGTTTGCTGATATCACTTCAGAGCTCAATAAACTTAGTATCGTCATCCATTCTTCACGCACATTTAGGTAAATTTGAGCAAACATTAGAATGTTGCTAGAGTTTAAGGCATCCATCAAGGAAAAGGTGAATGTTGAATTACTGTATGAAGAACTTTCTGCCCGAATTCTCACATATCGAACGCTTTCTAGCATTTGTTTTATTGTTTCTTGCGGATCCATTTTGTTAAAAAGAAATTAATACTAAAACAATGTGATTACAGAAAGTTCGTTCTCCATAAATGATGTCATCAGATATTGTGTTAAATTAAATCATGGAAATAACTTGAATTATTGCATGTGATCACACAAGAATGGCTCGCATGTGGCTGGGAAAATAAAGGCGTTTCTGAATAAAGCTGTTTTTTGTGTGAACATTATTTGTTCAAATAGCTGAAAATTGATGCTAATTGATGGTTTGCAAAAGTGAATTGCATAAAAATACAACCTTTCTCTTCAATTGCTTTGGTCTTAAAAAAACGTATTTTATCGGATTGTGCGCATCACTGGGTTTATAGGTATTTTTGAGTTTTCATCACGTTGATATGACAAACTTTGATTATAGTGTGTAACTCTCAAATGATCATTTTTTACAGCATGGTTAAAAAACATCGAGTAAAGTTCTTGGAATAATTTTGAGTTTTCTGCTTAATGTAATTCATTCATCTCATGTTGCGGTCAAGCACTAGAAAACACACATCAGACACTGTTTCCTGTTTGCAAGCCATCAATTTATTTTTGCTCAACAATTGTTTATTAACTGTCACATATTTAGTTAAACAATGGCAGTTTGATTAGTAGGTCTTTAAAAACTAGTTAATCTATGAAAAAAATAAAATCGAATTCGTAAATGTATTATGGTGTGACTAATCAATGTACTCCTCTAGCTAGTTCCGCAAAAAAATAATTTTGGAATTTATAATTATGCGTATATCTTTCTTTTTTAGTCGTTTTATACCAAAAACACGCATTAATAAATGCTTTGTGTTATATTAAGTCTAATTATTACCCTATCATTGTAAACATTTGTTTTCACAATAAAAATAAATAGTTGTTTATTGTGGATAGCTGATGCCAGAAGTAAATGGGCCAATTTGGTGAGAAAACTCTTTGGAGCAAACAACTCTCTGGTTTATATTTGCGTACGCCACTGCACACATAGACAAACAACAAAATTAGTATTGATGCTTATGTAAAAATTTTGGCAAAGAGCAGGCCGATAATCAGGTGGTTGAAAACGGCCGTTAAGGATTGAATGTAAACATAGAGCTTCACTGACAATTTACAGATACAGAGTTGTTTGCCCTTTCAGATATCATTAGAGCTGCGTATTCTTCCAAGTATGTCATATGTTCTCTTGACATGTAGTGGCCTGCTCAACATTTTAATTATGTTAGGTCTCGGACTACAGAGAACTTCAACATAATATTATTTTTTTATTAAACTCATTTTAAAGATAATTCTCTTTTTCTAACTACTGTCACTTGGTCAAATTTTTCTGTCCCTCCTCTCCTGTTCATGGCTGTGAGCAGGTGTCTTACACTGACAGTTCCAACTTACCATTATTAGCTATTGAGTGTAATGTATTATTGTAACCATTATTCCTAAAGAACATTAAATGTGGTTGGCTTTTGGTTGGTTTCATAAAATCCTATAATTTTGACTAAAAGGCAGTAACCTTTGACTTGTTTCCATTTATGTCTCCCATTCTCTCAACTCTGGGCTGTTCTTCCAGTGCCAAACACAGTTGATTTAATCATAGAAATATATTTTTTCATAACTAGTGGTTGAGGCACTTCGACAGAAAATAAGTATTCCAGATGGCTGCATTCAGTAGAAGTCTAATAATTACATTTTCAGGAAATCTTACTTGCACACACTCTAGCATGGGTAGTTCTGTACTCTAACATGAATAGTTCTATGCTCTAGTATGAGTAGTTCTGTGCTCTAGCATGAGTAGTTCTATGCTCTAGCATGAATAGTTCTGTACTCTAACATGAGTAGTTCTATGCTCTAACATGAATAGTTCTATTCTCTAGTATGAGTAGTTCTGTGCTCTAGCATGAGTAGTTCTATGCTCTAGCATGAATAGTTCTGTACTCTAACATGAATAGTTCTGTACTCTAACATGAATAGTTCTATGCTCTAGCATGAGTAGTTCTGTGCTCTAGCATGAGTAGTTCTGTACTCTAGTATGGGTAGTTTTATGCTCTAGCATGAGTAGTTCTGTGCTCTAGTATGGGTAGTTCTGTACTCTAGCATGAGTAGTTCTGTACTCTAGTATGGGTAGTTCTGTACTCTAGCATGAGTAGTTCTGTGCTCTAGTATGGGTAGTTCTATGCTCTAGTATTGGTAGTTCTGTACTTTAACATGAACAGCAGTTCTGTGCTTTTGACATACTTTAAGAAACAAAATATAAATGTATGCAGCACTCACCACAAACTTATGCTAGCTTGCTTTACAATATAAAAAAGTATTTCATGGTCAATAGACATCTTGAAATTTACTGCTAGTTGTTACAATAACTTTTTCAGCCAACCTCAACATATGAGATTGTAGGTATTCCCTGGTCCATTTTAAGCTGAAAATTAGATTTGTGAGGAATTCATTGCTGCATTCACTACTCCACTGAAAATAGGGTTTATCATATAGCTGGCAAAAATTTTCAAGCTTTGCATTTTTGATACCAAATAAACCGCAAAACTGTTTCATTTACTGTACACAGCTTGGTTTTATGTAGGTTTTTCCATTTTAAAATGAAAATTTCGACGAAATAAAATTTAAATAAAACTGTTCTCAACTTATTTTACAAAAAAATAAACTCCGTTAAAAGCTGGAGACTTCGAGTTTCTGTCACTGTAAATAATCTCCCTCTGCAGCAAACAGGTTTGTGAGTGGACCAACAAAGTCAATCTGAGGGCCATACAAGAGCTGTGGCACATTAACCCACCAATGTACTAACCTGAAATCAGTAACAAACAGGCTAAATAACTTGTCAGCCAGTTAGCAACACTCCGCTATCCTATCTGTGTTGCAGCAAACAACTTAAAGAGCAGTTGGCCTCTGTTTCATACCAAAACAAACCTGTGACTCAAGAACCCACAACAGTGCTTACGGAAAACTAGCATTGTGCTCTTTCAATCAGTATCACTAATATAGCAATGATGAACACAAAGGTGAAGAGATAAAAAGGCTACATCTATACAATCTCAGCCTTTCATGAGCTGCTCTGCCAGAAATACTTTTTCTAGCTTTTACTACATAGTCTAATTATGTAATAAACCATACTAAACATGCAATAACAATAATAGGCATTTTCAAAGTCTTAGCTTGTTAGAATGACAAATTTTGTTCAACTTGTGCAACACTCAACCGACTATTTTATAAAAAAACACCATTAAAAATATTGCATTTATTTTTAACAAAAAAATTAGAGTTTTCTTTTCATCATAATTTAGTAATATCCCTTGTTATGCTCCAGCACTAAAAGACACATTTCAAGTACTGTTTCCTGTTTGAAAATGAGCAAATTACTTTTGTTCGCGACCTATTTTTACATCGCGCCCAATGCTTAGCTATAAATAGCAGATCGATTGGAACGGTAGCTCTGTGCAAGCTTTCAGGTTCTCACTAGGTAAGTGATGAAAATGTAAAATAAACAGAGTAAATATATTACACAGTGATCTATTACTTTACTATAGCTAGTTCTGCACAACAATAAAAGTGTTTGCATCCTACGTTCGCCAAGCAAAATGCAATAAAAATTATCTGATTGGCAATGAGTTTAATTGATAAATAATGGTTTTGTTCAGAACTCGTGGATCAATCAAGAGTAGTTCACTGAATAACAAAGTAATCAACAAGCATTTATTTATGTTGTTCGTAGGTCGCGGATGAAACTGAACACTAAATAAATAATCATTAGCAAGTCTAATTCGCTCCTTTTAATATACTGGTCTTAAATTCTCAAAGATGCCATGATGTAAGTGTTTTGTTCAAAATACTAAACAAAGAGCAACTTTAGATACTATCTCAGTTTGTAACGGTCCGGTTTTTATTTTTTATTGAATATTCTGAAGTTTGTTTTTATCTTTTTTATTATTCATTGCATAATCTGTAAAATTTTTAAACTAACTCTCCATTGTATCTTCAATGCATTGACTTACGAAAAACTATTGCTTTTTTTTTCGTTCATGAAATATGTTCCAAATACTCCTTTTAATCATTATTTTCGATTTATGGTAAACCAAAAAATCCGCATTAGCAAGTTGTTTGTGGTTGTACTTTATTTTACTGCCACCTTACAGCGATAAGTATGATATTTGAAACTAACAGTAGATAGTTATTTGCCGTGAATATCTCATGTTGAAGTTGGGTAGACAACTCTTCAAAAATGCCCATTTGTGTTCAGCTCTCAACTTTGAGCTCATTGTTTAATGTCAAACTGAATGATAATGCATGTTGGAAAACTGGCTATCAACAAGCCAATAACCTGCTGGATAAAAATTGTCATTGAAGACCAAATGTCAACATTGAACACATTGAAGAAGCCCATTTGTCTACTGTAAGAAACCTACCTACACAGCAAATATGTAAATATTCTAATGAATTAGACAATCGTCCAGTAGCAGCAGATGGATTCTATGATCAGCTAAATACTTAGCTGACACCAAGTGTGGCTTGGTCTACTTTCATAGTCCTTAGCTGTTAATAGCCTTCGAAACTGGGCTTTTTAACATCTGGTGGTACATATATGTTGGGTAGAAGTAGCTTAGAAGCTGTGTGATGCCAGCACAAAGTAGTGCCTAGAGCCGGAATAAATGGTCGTAATTTGTGTTAGAAAAGTAATAATTAATAACTTATTATATCATAATAAATGTACCTTGTGACTTACTGAAAAGGCACCATGTGCCAGTGTTCAGTTCATATAGCTTGCCAGGGGCATTTTTAGGGATAATTTATCCATCCACAGAAGTCTATTTAAACATAGATTCTATCACAGAGCATTACAGTTATGCAGAGCAAAACTCATCAGGGAATTAATGGTATTCATGGTGATGGACACTCCTTCTAATGACTTTACTAATTTCTAATCATTTTTGAGTGCCAGGTAGAGAGGAACGCTCGCTAAGATGACAGGTAAGGAATAGATACTGCTATATCATATCGTTCTTTGCAAAACCTTAGGTACACTGTGGCAGTTAATCTAGGTGACACTTGATGATATCTACCTTATTAGGTTCTGTAGAGTTTACAATCACGTTTTATAGCGATGTTTCTGCTTCATGTATAGCATTACGAAGAATGATACCAATTAGGACCAGAGTTTGGTAATAAAATAACAATGAAAATGTGTTTTTAGTTAGAAGAACTGCAAGCTTATCTGAAACGTAAGTTTTGTAGCAAAGTTGACATGGATTAAAAGAAACTAGAAAATAAAACTGTTCAAGTTAGAGTTGGCGATGGCTTTTTCGAAAAACTAAAATTATACAAGTACCTAGCACGAAAAGGGAATAGAATTAGAAAAAGCAAAATAAAAAAAATTAAAAGCATCATTCCATATTATTGGTTAAAGCGGTAAGAAAGTCTGCGTACGTTTATAACTGGAACAGTGTGGTACACAGTTACTTCTGAAAATAGCATCAAACCCATTTTACTTGAACCATGTAGAGGGATGATAGCAAAAAAGAAAATGTAAGAATAAAATGGAAGGTATCAGAAGAGTTTAATGTGGTAATGAAAAAAATTCAATAATGTCGAAACTTTTAATCATTTAATGTTGATTGGTTATGGCACTCTATTAATAGAGTGATTTTTTAATCATAACTATGACAAATAGTAATTAAACTCATCAGTTTGACTTGTGTTTCATCTTCTAAGGATCTCTTTCTGTTCAAGTCTTAATTCTAGTCATCCTTTTACAATCACCAATCAACCATCATTACATATATTATCACTGAAGTCTCTGTCAAATGATTACCTTTCTGTGAGTCCAACTTCTTTATGTTAATATTTCAATCACTTTTCATTTTTTTTTGTATAGTCAAGATTTCTCCTAATCCCTGAAGAACATAAACGTTCAAAAGTTCATGTTTAAAACTGGTGATCAAACTTTTTATTCTCAGAAACACATTTGTTGCCACTTTTTTAATAATGATTTCTATGCTAGCTACATAAATAATGCTTGCAGTATTATTCGTAACAGTGTGGTTGTTTGTCATATCATGAGGTGGCATGCATTAAAAGGTATAACTACTTGTGATATACAGTCACTTGAGACTGATTGGCTCGTGCTGAAATACCGGAAAATTTGAAAGTTGACATGTTTTATGTTGTTAACTTTATGTTTTATTGTTGGGAAGTGAGCAATCAACAATATCAAATGATGCCGCAAGCTTTCAATACTTCCTATGATTTCAAGTTGATCATTTGGAGGTTTGGAGCTCATTGTGCTTATCAAGTTTCATGTTCTCTTTTCTTTCAGGCTAAAAACGTATTTCTTTTATTGTCAGCAATTCAAATGAGATCATTGCGTAGGTTTCATTGCGATTAAATGTGATGCTTGTATTTTTGTTCCGGTGTTGTTTTGCCATTATTTAGTTCTATCCTAATGGCTTATGCTGCCTTGAGCATATATATTTTTTTTGTACTTTTGCTGCCAACTTTTACTGGTGATTATTAGTGTTGGTATTTTTTTTAACAAAGGTGTTTTTATAAAGCCTGCTGATGATGTGTTCAGTATGAGTAATGCAGCACGTCCAGTAAACCTTTGAATAGTCTGCCTCATTGAATCTTCAAGTTTTTATCACTGAGTAGTGCTTAGCCTAATAAGCTGTTAAATAACATTTTACGTTTTCGTCATTTATGGCTCGGTGACTTTTTGGCTTCGCTTTATTTTATAATTTTCTTTCACCAAGCGGTTTATAATACACTGAAGTCATGGTAAGAATTTTTACTGTAGCTTAAACATACAAACACTCAGGGTCATGGGGCATAGCCAGCTGCACTTTAATAACTACTACTTCAACTGAACAGAATGACATGGGATTTAAAACTGAATAAAAAATAATCTTTTACAATTTTTTATTGCGTTTTTGCACAACTAATTACATAGAAAAAGTGTTAAAGAGAAACAGCAATAAATCGTTGCCTGATTATCCAAAAAAGTGCAAAGGTCAAACCTTTGGAAGTATACTACTTATCGTATCAGATCGTGTTAGTTCAGTTAAAGAAGTTGGAGCAGTCAGTGTCAGTAAGTCTCAAGCTGTTAAGAAACTGATAATACTGTTGTGCAGAGGCTGGAGTTTAGTCGGCAGAGTTCAACAGAGAACATTGGGACCCTACAATTCTTTGAGAAATTATGCACAAGTTTTAAGCTACTGTGGACTCCTCGGGAGACCAGAACTTTAGATTTTGTATAAGGTCATTGTTGGATATTGATGTCAGTATTCCACAGAGGGTTATAGCTCACTCTAGCCTTTATTGGTATTTTGGTGTTGTTGGTGTAATGGTAGTGGCGGCAGCGACTAAAACCAAGGGCTAGTCATGTGTTGAACCAAAGTGCCGAAATGGAAGTTTTGTGAATTAATCTACTGGTGAATAGACATGCATTCATTGCTCTCTCCCTTTAAACCTGTTATGTAACACGGCACAGTCAGCATAGGACTTGATATTGTTAATGTCACTACACTCTCTGCTGCATATTGGTAAAGATGAAGTGTGTGAAAGGCTTTTAGTGCCGTGTGGACTCTGGAAAGCAGTGGATAAAGTTGTGTATGGAGTGTGTGGATCCTGCATGGTGTGTAGTAGTGGTGTGTGTTGTGGTTATAAAGCTATATGAACTCCGTGTCCAAGCGTTTTGATTAGATAAACAAGAGGTATCATAATGACCCTCAGGTTAGGAAGAGATACAGTAGTGGCGGTAGAGATGTGCATAAGGGTTGTAATGAGTATAGCAGTTTAAGCATTAGAGATGGTAGAGACTATAGACCGTAGAGGGAAAAAACTCTCTCTGACCAGTGAAAGAATGAGTTTCTTCTTAAAGGGTATTGTAGTGTTTTTCCCCTTTACACTACCAACACAACGGCATCCACTTGCTTCAACTATAGAGAACTAGAGTAGAGACCAGGCCCCAGACGAATAATACAGAGTTTCTAGTAATAACAATATATTTGACACATTCTATTTAGCGATATGATATAAATCTAACACAATCCACAAGACTTCTGCGTTCCTGATCCACAGCAATTTTTTTTTATAGGAAGTGATCAGGAAGGCTCACTCCCTTATTAGGGTGAACAAATCACATCTAACAATACAATGAATTGTCCAATTAATAGAGGGAAATGATGAAGTAAACATTTGGCAACTAATCATAAGAGTGCACGCATGGCATAAAAATTTGCAAGTCACTCTCTTCTCCCTATTAGCTCTTGTTCCACTTCACTGCTTCAGCTCTGTGCTTGTACTTCAGAAGGCGCATATGCTCGTCTGCGTCTTAGGCTTTCCTTGGTGGCCATTTTTGCCTGTTAGATCTATGATTGGCAGCCATGTTGCCCTGTTAAGTCCATGGTAGAGCAGCTATAGCTGGTAAGAATTACACATGCCTTGCATCCAGGGTGAATACAGGCCCTGGATAGCCAGTATCTAAGTTACACTAATTTTGGTGTACTTTTAATTAAAGGAGGGGGCTCTGATGACATAACACTCTTTTCTTTTTAAGGGTAGCAAGGGGTGTAAATTCATGGGGGCTGGCGGGAGCGGGGAGGGTTTGGGTCACTGGCAGCACACAAATCTCCCACAGTATAATGCAAGGTTCAAAGAATCCCATAGTCCCATGAACTGCCAGGCTCACTTACTATGAGTAGAAGGTCATGGCAGTTTACTCTCTCTGCAAAGAGAGATAACCGTTTTAAAAGTAGATAAGTTGAGCATCAAGTTCATAAATGTCCTAATGTTAGACGATTCTTATGTGATCAATGTAGACACACTTCACCAAACTATAAAACAAAAGCAGACGTGATAAAAGTATAGTAGTTTCAGTAAGGGTTGCGATTGTTTGCTTTGTGAAGTGTTGCTGGTGGTACTGGTTGTAGAAAATATAACATCAATCCTTTCGTCAATGTAAATCGTCAAGAGGTAGAGCTTGTACCAGAAACTTTTGCCCAAGTGTGCGTGGTAACTGAGGCCATTGGCTAGTTTCTGAATTTAAAATCACATAGATCTTTTAATGATCTCACATCGGTTGGTGGTTTCGGGCTGAATGTTAGCGCTATGTCAAATGGTTGCAATAATGGCTTTCCCAGGTCTGTAGTGACATTACTGTGTTATGAAAGGGTACTTTATGAACCTGTTTGGTTTAAACAAAATCAGAAAGCGTAATCTGATTACAAACGGTAATGGGTTATATGTCGAAAATGAGTGTATGGAAGGTGTACGGCAATGCATAAGTACTGGTATTATAAAGGAAACTGTGGAGCTAATGAGATTGCTCAGATCTAATGATAGTAAAAATGCCCCATCAATGCATATGGCCGAAAAGGCTTCTGCAGGTAAACCCGCATAAGCAGTGCCTGCACCTAAAGTGGAACGCTCTTGCTTCTGCAGTGAGGAGTTTCAGACCTTGTTAAACCTTCAGACCAGTACCAGTTGGGTGCTACATGTAAAGGTGGTTGATAGCAGCACCAACGGTAAAGATTAGTTTATGTTGTATTGGGAATATACCAGGAATGTTGGTCTCAAGAAATTTCTATAACAAAATACGGTGCAAAAAACTGCACTAGTTTACCTGAAGGAGAATGGTTCAAGGGGAGATGTCATAAAAGCTGAGCCAGGAAAAAAGAGTTGTGGAATAGCCTTTGATGGAAAACCTCCAGGAGAATGGTTAGGTTTTGGCCTAAGATCGGCAGCGTGATAGCAAGCTTACTATGAGGTAGAAAAGGTCAATTATATCTAGGGATGCGTTGTTGCAGTAATCTAAGATGTAATAGGTATGTATGTGGTACTCCTCTAGGTATCAGTGATTTCTTTGTAATAGTTGGTTCATCACCGTGGGTGTAAGTTTACTCAAAGTAAGTTGATGATGCCAGGGTACTTTCGCTATACGAATGTTTTGTCTAAATCAAAAATGGAGGCATGTGGGATGTTGATAGCTGTATGCAGCAGAGAGTTATAGGTCACTCTAGTCTTTATTGGCTACTAAAGAGCAAAGGCTAGTCATAAGGTGGACTGATGAGCCCCATTTGTAGATTTTGTGAATTGATCTTGTTGTGAGTGGATGCACCTTTACTGTCCTCTACTTTCAAAGCCATTATCTAACAGTCGTGGCCAAATTCTTATCTACCACTTAACCTGACCGTGTCTAATAGATGTCCGTTTTACCTAGTTATATAAACGTTTGATAGAATACTGCTTGTGTTTATGTTTTGCTGCGCCTTTTGGGCAATCCTACTTAGCATGTTTCATAAACTATGAGTTTTTGTTAACATCAGCTTAAATCTAAATGGCTATTCACCCAAAAAAGCTTAGAAACGTTGCTCTGAAGTGTGATGTAATGTACATTTTATGTTGACACCATCAGTAACCTTGTTATTACAAAATGACTGATGAATTTTGTGTTTTATTTATAAGCTTCAGCTGCTGAGGTGATGTTACACAGAGACATAAAGGAGTTCACACAGTTCTTAGATATTCCATCAGAGATAGAGGATTCTCTACTACAGCCCACACTAAAGGCTGTCAATCTCATCCGAATGGAACAGCTACTGGAAATGATACGAGAGTGGCTCACAAGTACCAACCTTCACATAGCAGAATTTCAATACCACCAACATGAAGCGCAGCATTTTTTCAACCTGCTATCCAAAAAATCAAGGTACTTTTTTCTGAAGATCTCAAATGGAGGGATGAATGGAGCACTGCATTATGCAGCTTACCATGGCCATGCGAAAACAGCGTTGTGCATGCTTGACCTGCTGCCGGTTGAACAGAAGCTGTCAGTCATCAACATGCGCAATAAAAGAAACCAGACAGCATTTGATGTTGCTGTTGACAGAGGGAATCAGAATATTCTAAATGTTCTGCAATACAATGCAACGGTACCAAAGTTTCTCTTGAGGTATCAGGGTAGGTTATTTGTATTAGATTGATCTTTTTATTGGATAGTTTAAATCTAAGGGTTTGAAAAGCCTCATAGTCCATGGCATGTTGTTACGTACACAACCAATTCAGCTTCAGAAAATCTGGACTCTTTCAAGTCCCATTGAACTGCTAAAATATCACAATTGTATTATCGTTAATTTTACATTGAAAAATACTCAAACATTTAAAAAGAAAAAAAACGTAAATTCATATATTGTAATTTTTTTGAATAAAAGTTGATTATTTCTTGAGCAATATTTGGTTCTTTAGTAAAGTTTCTTTTTACAAAATATTGGTAAATCAAAAGTCTCTAGTAACAGCTAATACATCGGCTCTAGTTAATAGATTTACAAGTTTTCAAGTTTATAGATGACAGAAAAACCTTTTTATACTTAAATGGTTGCTCATTTTCAAACTTGACATGGGTCCGTTATGTTAAGTGTCAACTAAGACCGGCCCGAACCATTTAAACTAAGATTTTAATAAAAATTTGGAGCACTGAATACCACCCTGGTCACTTTGTGAATTGAAGTCGTGGGGAAAAATTTGATAGTTTTTTATAGGGGAAGTAATCAGGCAATCAGGAAATCATTGGCTTTCAACTTAACAATTTTCTGTTATTTAAAATCTGAAAATTCAATGCCCTATTAATTGTAGTAAAAACAATGGAAGGTCCAATAGTTGCCCAGGAAAAAGATGCGCATGTTGAAAGTGTTATGGAGGTTGTACGAACAAAGAGTGAAGCAACCACTAGAGATGAGTGTCTTACACAGCTAATACTACATATTGTCTGGTTGGCTGTTCATGAAAGTTTAGTCCATCACAACCTGCAGAAAACTACAGGCAATCAATAAACTATATTTAAATTAACATGTGGCATTAGATAATATAGCATTCCCAGAAGTAATAGTGGGTTATCTGCGGTAAAACTGAGTTACTTGTTGAAAAAATTATTTTGATGAAAAGTCAAAAAAAAATTATGTATGAGCGAGACGTTTAATTTCTGCGTATGTTAGTTCTGCAGAGCACAGGGTAATACTCAGAAATTATAAATGCAGCCTCTGTTGTACTTTTTAATGAACCCAATTTTTAACAAAAAGTTTGCCATTCACCAAGCACAATAATCAATTAATGCTGCTCTTTAACATTTTAATGTTTTAGAACTGCCATCATCTATTTCCAAGCACGATGTTTGTGGCTCACTAACGATCAACAACTACTCTATGCTGACATCGTTCACTAATATGGTTCATCAACAGATTATGGCTGAACTGCAAAGCTTGTTGAATGGACTCAAACACATCAGGATGTCACCTTACTATCCAAACTGGTGAACTGGAAAATATCAACATTATGATGGATGCTCGAAAAAATCGAATGGTTAATGATTCGAAATAATGCAATGTATTTTAAAGTTGATTCCATTATAGTCCAAGTTTTTATAAACAGCAGATTACTATTTTCTGGATAACTAAGCTCTGACATTGGTTATAAATGCATGCTTTTATGTATATATACACACTTTTTGTTTTGACCAACTGTGTTGAATTTTTTAAACTTTGGTGTGGTTGTTAATTGAATGCATAAACCTTTGATCAAGGCTGGAAATGACACAATAATTGCAACAACAACAACAATGTCAACATCAAGCATCAACCAGAAAATGGTAAATGTTTTAAAAATTAGTGGTAAAGTGGAACAATTCATCATTCATCATGGTATTCTATACCAAACCTCTCGCAGGTCCCAATGTAAGTTAGTACCACAGTGCTAATATGTTATAAGGCTGATGCCCACAGTATTTTATAACTATCCAAGACTAATTTTCTGCATTTTGTAAACTTTCTACCTACAAATGCATAAACCAAAAGTAGTCAAATAAGAGCAGGGATGCAAAATACTGCAATAGTTGTGCCCTTTTTCAGATTGTGGTTGAGCAGACCAGCAACATTTTCTTCCTTCCAAGAATGACTTAAGTTATATCTCTTTTTCAGCAGCGCTATTTTAAAAGAAAAACGAGATGGTCAGGTAAATGAGAAGTATCATTGATATTATTAGTCTGTAGGCGTTTTCGGTGTGCTCAACACGTACATTCAATCCTCAATGGCAGTGTTTTGTCATGGGATTATCAGCCCCTTTGTAGCAAGTTTCTTTCAACGTGCATCAAGGCCCATTTTTGCGTTTGTCAACGAGTTTACGGTGCACGTTGGCTAGCGAACACGTATGAAAGTCAACTCGTTGGTTTTCCAAAGGAGTTGTCTTCTCACTAATCACAGCACTGTACCCTTTTGTGGCATTATAACAACAACGTGCTATCAGAAGTTATGATTTTTTCTCTTGTTTTTAATGGATGTATTATTACTTATTATTAATGTCATAGATTATTATTTTTAGTACTGTCATTATTATTAATGCTAATGCAATCACTAATGCCAATGATAACAATATTATAACTTTCATTCATTATATTTTTTATTATCTTTATCTGATAAAATATATCATTTTATTATAACAGTGAATAATTGGCACAGCACACCATTATTATCATTAATTAATAATTCATGTTTTTGCTTGTTGCTGTCATTATTATTCATCATTGTCCTTATTATTCTTATCACCATTATTATCAATAACAATACAATTTGCACTTGGAGCTTTCCTGAGTTTTAATAATACTGTGTATAAATAGCAGCTGATGCAGTTGTTGTGGGGGCAACAAAATCTCGCAATGAAAAGCTATTTTTCAATCCAAGAATTTAGGCTAACAAACTTACGATTGCGCGGCTATATTTATGACTGATGACACAAAAAAAGAAGACAACTCTTGCAAAGTTTTGTAAATTGTACGCACTCACCTACTCCTATAAGTTATCGTTCGAGGGATAAACGCGTTGATCAAACTTTCTCAAACCTACGCAATGAGACAGCAAAAACGCCTGATGGTGTATTTTTACTGTAGCTAACTTTGTACTCCGAGTTCTGTTGAAAGGGAAGTTGCCGGTAAAAGCTACAAGAGTGTAGAGAGTTACAGTCACTGCGGATGGTATGTGATCAAAGCAATGGGTTTCAAGCGTGGCACCTAAGATGAGCACATCAAATTACATGTCTATTGCTACATAGCCTGCCATCACATATCTGGCAATGAGTGTGAGTTCACTTTTCTAAGATCACAGCTATTGGAGGCAACACTTGAGGGGTCTAAAGGTTAGGGATTAGCAGTGGTCTGCAGGACTCTTCATCATGTGTTATTAAGAAAACATCTAAATTGACCAAAGCTAATTAAGCAAAGAGACTTTGATTAAAACAATGGCCCATTCAATTTTAGTTGTTGTTGGTAGTTTTTGTAAGTTTCCTTTTACAAGAAGAGTGCCTGCAGTGGCTCTAAAAGCAGTATGCATTCACTAGTTTCATGGCTGGCAGTGTAATACTCTTTCTTCTGCAAATGATATTATCTCGTGAAAATATGATCGTTCAATCATTCGTGACTGTTGCAAGTAAAGTCTCCAGACAACATTTTAGCTTGGTCTTCAACTTTGAAGGCTCATAACCAGACTTGTAATATCACTTTATCTGCTGTGATCAGTTGGCTAACACCCATCATTGTGTGCCAGTTTAATGTGACTTAACTTGAAAACTAATCAGCAGCTTGATCTTTGACATTTTTCCATTATTAGATTAGGTCACAGTCAAAAGGAGAGATGCGAGCTAATGTTGTGTAACTGCCATTAGATTAATGTGTATTAGTAACGAAATCATTTATACTAACGTTTGTGGATTCCAGCGAGACTTTAGTTGAATTGTTGCCTGCAAAATCAATAGGCTGTGGAGTAAATCATAAAAGCTCCAAGTTGCAAACATTACCAAACCTTAATTTTCAAACAATTTTACATCCAGGCAAAATCCTACAGGCTCTATATAAAGTATCAGTACTTACTTACTTGATACTTGAAGTGTAATCGCTTCTTCTTCTGAAGATTCTAGTGATGTGGCTGGCTCATATATCGTTTATCGCTCTGAATCGTCAACACAGGCCAGGGCAGAACAAACGTCTGATCCTAGCCTGCCACGTGGGGTGCTGAGAGTAGAGGAGTAGAGACACGGAGGCAATTCCACATCTTGGCTGTTGAAACAAATAAGCACTTTTTGTACAACTCGGTGTTGCAGTGAGGTATTAGGTACTGCTGGTGGTGTCTCCGAGTGCTGCTCTGGTGAGGATGGGGGTCAATGTAGTCTGAGATGGTGGTAGCTATTTCTCCAAAGTGCATTGCCCGAAATAAGCCAAGACTTCTCCTCTCTCTTCGGTGCACCAGGGTTTGCCACTCCAATTTTTCGAGAAGTTTGGTTGTGCTTGTCTGATTGCCTGTTCTAGCAACTGAGTTTTATAATTTTTCCAATGCGGCAACCCCAGCTATCTCAAATTAAATAAAATTCGAGACAGGTTACATCTAAAACAATTACAGATCGCTCAGAACAGTTTAATACTCCATAAATATGTGATGTAGATTCTTGAAATTTTATTACCACCTTCAAAAACTTTTTACAATCGTAACATATCTCAACATGCTAATTTTGCAAATAAAAAATAGTGTTGAAAATTCTTAGCAATTTTTTAGGAACTTTGAGCAAATATTGTTTTCCTTCTGACACAATCCTATCTACTTTTCTGACTGATAGTCGCACACAAATACTAAAAAAAACCTGAAAAAAACCGGTGCTACAGCTTTCCAAAATCCTGTAACTACTTTTCCATCACCTGTATAACTCTCCAAAATATTATTGAACTCTTTAGAGTCTTTTAGCTACCTATTATATGCATTTGTTTTGGGTCTTGTAGCTACCTACCATGTGCTTTTGTTTTGAGTCTTGTAGCTACCTACCATGTGCGTTTGTTTTGAGTCTTGTAGCTACTTACCATGTGCATTTGTTTTGAGTCTTGTAGCTATACCTACCATGTGCTTTTGTTTTGAGTCTTGTAGCTACCTACCATGTGCATTTGTTTTGAGTTTTGTAGCTACCTACCATATGCGTTTGTTTTGAGTCTTGTAGCTATACCTACCATGTGCATTTGTTTTGAGTTTTGTAGCTACCTACCATGTGCGTTTGTTTTGAGTCTTGTAGCTATACCTACCATGTGAATTTGTTCTGCAACCAAATCTTCATGTACCAGCAACATTACACACCAAGTGTCCAGTGATACCCATGCACCTTCATTATGAATAAAACTTCGTGAATGAGATGGTTTAATATGGTTCAGCCAAAATGTGACCAAACATTTAAAATAAGCACAGAGTTACAATAGGGGTATTCATAGGCTGGATTGATGAATATCTACATTTATTCAAGTTTCTTGACAACATCGGTAGGCAACAAATGCATCAATCTATGAGGTTACATTTTGTTATATAACAAAAAGAAACAACATCCTTTGATCCGCATCAGATAATGAAAATACAGAACTTCTATATGCCGGGAGCAAGCCTAATTGTTTTCACATGTGTAAGCAGTTCATCAAAGACATTACTTCATTGGTAATTCCTTACTGGTACTCACAGCATGATGCTATGGGAATACAACAGTCTGGCTGAAAAAATGATTTTGAAATAATAAAACGTCACATAATGTAAAATGTTCCAGTAAAAAGGCTTTTTAACATTGAATTTAATTCTGGTGTCAGTTTGGGGCATTAATGCTACTATTAGAATTTATTTGGCATTTTATATTTGACTTAGTGGGGCTTGGCTGGAGTTGTACACTCATTACAATGTTTAGTCAAAGTAACCACCACAGGGCATAAATAGGTGAACTACAGTACATTCTATTGACGCATTTACCAGCCCACGCAGTCAAGAAAGAGCAACCGTGATGAGACTACCATGAATGGAATAGCTCTCTGTCCCAACTAAAGGTTATCAGCAGCAAGTTCTGCATATAGGCTACAATTATTATGAAATCATATGCTTGGTTTCTTCCCAATTTTACACCGGTTACTAAGTTTCATAAAACATTTTACTGGCCGCAAAGACGTGATAAAATTAAAATAATCTACAGAGGATAACTGAAAAGCATCTCAAGTTTTTTGGTGAGTTTTTACATGTTAAGTTTTACAATAGCAGAAACATTTTCAAATTACTTACGAATAATTGCAATCACAAGTTTTTTTGATAAAGCTTTTGGCGGCGCTGCCAGTTTTAGTCTAAATTTTGCAAGTAAATTTTTTAATGCTAGACCCTAAAACTTAGGGAGGGTTTATAATCAGTTTGCTTAACAGTATTGAAGTGTAAGAGCACTTTGTTATGTGATCAGCTACAAATGTAGTTCCAACAAAATCCTTATAGTATTAGAGAAATTTGGTTTTGACTGTCTGAGACTGATGTTACTAAAACATCCAATGGTTACTCAAACACCTAACCACTAACCGCTGAACATTAGCCATTGACAAGTGGGAGACCTACAGTTGGGTGGTGATTTTGTAACCTGCAGCAAATGACAACAAGAGATGGAAATGCCTGTAGTTTGTCTAAATTAATTTTTTCAAAATTATGTTTCTGCGCATATCAATAATACTATATTGTATATTAATGTAATGGAATTGCATAGAGCAGCCATGATATTCGATAGTTGCTGCTAGCCTAGTAGTAAATTGAGTGAGCAGAAGCAGCAAGATCAAGCTTAGTGCCGAATCTTACCAGGCAGAGCAGACGATTGAGGGACCCTCAGATGAGTCAAGATGAGGCGCTAAGGATTGCAGCTATGGACTGATGGTGACGTCATATGGCTACACTATTGTATTAACATTTGAATTATTTGGCGGCTAGCCAATTCAATGCCCTAGGTTGTATTATTTTGTATATTTAATCCACCCCTTTATGATTAATATTTCTATTGCGATTGTTTTTTGTCAAGCCGATCAGGTATTGCTATTTTCAACTGTTCTCTTTTTGCATAAATGGAGAGGCAAATCGCCCTATGGTCAAAGTTAGTTTAGCTTTGTTTGAGATAACGTCTAATTGCTAAGAAAAGTGTTTTCAGCAATTTCTTCTACAGTCTTAGTGTGTGATCTAAGGGACGCCAAGTTTACTGTATGCTTCCGAGAACTGTTTATCCGGCAAGCTTTTGTATATTAATAATAATAAAGTAATATTATTCTGAAACACGCGTATTTAATGTGGCCGGTTGCCTGTAACACTAAGTTCGCATACCTTGTTCACCGAATCTGTCAACTATGCAGAACTCCTACAACAGAGAGCTTATACTACCATCCCGTAGCGCCTGCTGTTTGTATTTATTACCTTCTAAGCTAAAGAACATTACTACCGTACCTGTAGCACCCGATAGTTATAGTTAATTGCCTTCCACAGAGAGCCGACGCTACCAGTCTGCTTGCACTCTGCATTACTGTATTGCTACTACACACAATACCGGCAACTCCTAACAGTGTCAGTGAAAGTTATTTGGAATAAAAAAAAACACATTTGACTTATGCAAAAGAATTTAGACATCAGCGTCAAAAATGCAAGCTTCTCTGTTACAAATATAACATATAACATATAATATCAAAATGTTCTCTAAGCAAAGTTGAAGTTTTTTCATTTCCATTTTAAAGGTAAATCAATTGAATAAAAAGTAGTTGTAAATATCATACTGCTGCATCCATATCATAATTTACAAACTTTGTTCATTATGCTATGGATGCAGCAGTGTGGGTCCAATTCTGTAGGCAAGTTGTTGTTCTTACTGGCATTTGTGGCCTTCATGAATGGCTAGAACTCAAGTACAAAATTTTTTTGCTATTCAATAAAAAAAATAGGAAATGAAGACATTTTTAAACCATATTCTTCTGATGTAGCCACAAACAAATGCTGACGCTGTAGACAGACAATTGAAATATTTGTTGTTCTCACAGAATTGTCATTCATTCTTCTATCCATTCATCTACCCACGCACTCACGCAAGCACTCACTGACTCACTAACTAATTCCAGGTTTGTCAACACTCATTTTAAGAGCTGCTACAATATCTTTGGCTTTTTTCATTTTATTACAAAGAATACAAATAGCAGAACACCATAAAATTTTTAAAATATTCATCCATCAATCTTTTCATTGCGATAAAAAACATTCATCAATTTGATAGCATACGTTCATTTACTACTACTTTATATGTGTGCTTCCATGTTATAATCCACACTGAATAAAAGGCCAAAATAATTTTATTTGTGTACGAATAGTCATAGGCTTGATCAAAATTTATAACCTACAACTGGATAACAGAAGAATTAACTTGGGCTACACTTAACGGGAAACTCTAACTCTCTATGTAGTGCAAAATAAGTACATTATACTTCACATACTTGCTTGTATGCAAATGAAAAATTGCAGGAAAATTCAGGCCTGGCTGAATCCTGGATTTTTTTAAGCAAGATTGGAAAATAAGCATCCGGTTTGGCAAATCTAAAAGAGAAGCAATGATTTGGAAACTTTTTGTTACTTCCTGACAGCTGTAGTGGATTTTGGGGGTGTAAAATCATCTGCTGAAGTCGGTAGCAATCCGACGGGTATTCTGCTACCAGTTGTCTTTATCCTCGAGACAACAACAGGTCGGTACTACACCGAAAGAGGTGTGAGGGAGTATGCTCAACTCCATGACTAGTAAAGAGCCCTTGGCTCAGGCACACAACTCAGTG
Organism: Cryptosula pallasiana; assembly: GCA_945261195.1. Taxonomy (NCBI): domain Eukaryota; kingdom Metazoa; phylum Bryozoa; class Gymnolaemata; order Cheilostomatida; family Cryptosulidae; genus Cryptosula; species Cryptosula pallasiana. The sequence goes on along the minus strand of OX183134.1, from coordinate 21,839,283 downwards.
CAGTTGAGTAAATATGCATTTATTCCATCAGAATATAAGTGAATATAATCCCAATACAAACTGAGTTGTTATGCAAAGTTCCGCCTTTCATAAGCGGTTTACAGGAAGTAACAGGAAGTAACAGAAAGTAATATGAGTAAGCAACCAATAGTATAGGAGTATTATAGAATGCACAAGTGATCAGGCAGATATAAATTGCAAGCAAATCAAATAGATTATATAGGGCTAAATGGATATGGCGCAATAGCAGCAGGTGGGGTTACAACTCAGAGGACCAGTCACAGTCCCGCCCACTTCCTGTTGTTGGTCTTTGGTCTTTCTTAGCCTTTGCTCTCTGCCTTTCATCAGGGTTACGGGTGGTTAGCTCCTGGATATGGCCTTCTTCAATTATACTACTTTCTACCTCTCAGTCTATGTTGACTCACTCCCTGTCGGCCTGGCATGGTGCATACAGGGTCGGTACTGACTCATACAGGGTCGGTACTGACTCATGCTTAGGGTAGTTCAATTGGGTATCAGTTATTCTAGACATTCTGGTCATCTAATGGCTATAGTGAAGATTCCAGAATGTGGGTACAGAATGTGCGCAAATGTTAATGACATTAAAATCCACAACACAGCATCATGGGCAGAGAGTGTACTCAGTGGGTGAGAATAAAAGGTTGCTTGTTAAAAGTTCTTGCGGATTTCTTCATTTACTGTCATTATTTAGGTAGCAACGGTAGCTTTGTCTGAGCAGGTCATATTGTTAAAAAATTGGTACTGCATTAAATAGCATTGGCAGATCAATACATGAAGTGTTTAATTGCTCATGAGTAAGTTTTTGTAGTAATTTTGACCTTTTAATAAAGCAATGCAAAAGTTCATAGGTTAGTTTATCTGCTTTTCGAAACTACAGCTCGGTCCATAACTAGAGGTCTCACTAGATTATATTAAAAACGTTTTCGATAGGTTGAATATTTTGAAATCTTAAATCATTTTATTTGATAAAATCTTTGATCACACAATTAGAAAATGAACCAAAGAAAGTTTCGTCAATCAAATAAATGCATGCGCTGACAGTATTGTGAGTGTTTAACATCAACTTATTCTAATAGAGCAACGAGACCAATCTTCATCTTTATATCTATGAATGTATTAATTTGCCAAAAAAGTTCAATTGCTATATATTGTTGTAGATTTTGGTGAAGGTTCAAAGTAAACTGGTTGTTCGCTCACCACCCCTTGAGATTTGTGCGCTAGAATTCCACACAAAGCCATCAGTAGACTGCTGTACAGGTGGAGAGTTATACTGTGCCGGTGGCACAACTTGCAGGGCCGGTACTGACCCCTGCAGGGCCAGTATTGACTTCTCACTGACCCGGGATAGAGATGGCTGCCATAGTGGAAGATTCGCAAAGTTACCTAGGAACCCACTTTTGAATAGAAACTGGAAATACCCTTTTTCCGATTACCAGACACAGACCTCAAGCTGGACATAGCCTGGGAGCCCTGCAGAGTAAATGATTGGACAATAGCTACTTGGAACCAATTACATTTAAATAATATTCCTTACCTTGTTTGCTAATTATTTATGTAACTCTTTTTATTAGCTTGATTACTTCCTGTACAATTAATCTTATATGTTATATGCAAACGATTTCTTGTCAGCTTACCTATAAAAGGGCTGATTCGGCTGATGTCCATAGCATTCATTCATAGTCTCTTGCCAATCACTTTAATGGATAGCCACCGTAGAACTTTGATACTGGTAAATAAAGCTACTATTCAAACAGCACTCTGTGTAGTTTGTCTGAGCTGTGGGCTCTGTGCTTGCCAACTGATCCGGCAGTAACTACCTAAGTTTTCACTGTCATACCGGCACAGGGTAGAGAGGTAGAATACTCGTGACTAGTTAAATTTGGTGGTAACAAAACATAGTTCCATTACAATATCTAGCAATAACTGTCTTCAAAACCCTAAAAAATGAACTGAAATCATCAGGGATTCGCTAATTTCTGGGGTACACAAACTGGTTTTTTGTGATGGCGGCCTCTTTATGAAGTTAATGTACTAATTTCGGAGATGAAAATGATAAAGTTTCAGACTTTGGCACAGTAGAATGCAACATAGCATTTTAATTTCTGTAATCACTCATAAACAGTAGATAAACCCACAACAACTGTAATTTTCAAAGTCTTCAGTGCCCAAAAAGCATGTACTGTGGAACGGGAATTAATTCATCATTTTCATTTATTATTGCTATCAAGTAATAAAAAAGACTGACATTTGATTTGTAGTAGTTTTTCCCCTTCTACCAGAAACAGCTTGTATCTCTTGGTAGGGTGATGAATCAATGCCTGCCCTACCCTGCCTCTGTTACCAACCTGGTGACCAAGGACTGGCCAACCCAGTCATCTTTGGGCCTTATGCCTGCCCTACCCTGCTCCAACTACATGCCTGATTGCAAACTACTGGACAACCCTGTCACTTAAGACTGTGTTGACGATACCAAACACAGAACAAGTTAGTGACATCTGCAACAATCCTAGAATCCTAGTAATCCAAGATAACAGAGATTCATCTGGTTTGAGAATATGTTTTGTTCTGAGCTCTGGGGCTCATGTTTAACTATTTATATCGCAAAACATATAGCGCACAGTGTGTTACCAATTGGAGTACCATAATCGCTCAAGCATAACATACATCAATGCGGCAGTTTTTGTCCAATAGTGTGTTAGTTATGTCTTTAACTTGTAGGTGAGCTTGATCTTCTCCTAGCAGTGGTCTCTACTAGCCTATTCTTCTCTGGGTTTGTAATCTTGCCATTATTTTTGTACAGGTATAGTTACTCATCTTAATGCCAGCAAATTCCCCCACAACATTAGCATTGCTATTTGCTAATGGTAAACAAAGTCATTTATTACCATTAAAATTGATGTTATTAAACTTACAAATAAAGGTAACTAGACATTGGGAATGTTCTTTGAGTATGGACAAGAGTGTTTTAGAGAAAATATATAAAAAAGTTACTCAGTTCTATGTTAAGTGCACCAACGTATTTGATTGGTGGATTCACACACTCAACAAATTACTGCATCATATTTTCCATGATAAGGTGCATTAAAAATAATTTAAATTTTACTAATAATATGGTTTATCAATAAACATACAATCATCAATATAGACTTTTCAGTGCATCCCGCAGAGTATAGGACTGCACAGGGCCAGAGTAGAATCAAGCAGTAGGGATTCTGTAGTCGTACAATAGTGACCACCTCTATACGACTAAGATTACTAGACTGTGAGTTTGACAACACTGTTTTCTTATTTCCAGGGTGCTGGGTGCATTGCCACGACCTCTCACATTTGCACTCCTCAGTTATTTATAAGAGTAGCCTGAGATTCTAACTCTGCTGACAACAACATCATTTTCGAGTAGCAAGTGAGACAGAATGAAACTTTTAAAAAAATAAATTATTTATTAAACGTTTCAATTTTCAAGTTAGCAGTTTAAATTTAAATCAGAAGTTAGAATGTTTTTTTTTTATTACGGTAACAGGCCTGATTTGTCCATTACTTTAGTTGATGTTTGAGTTGAGAGTTGTCTTTTCAAACATATTTCAAGTATTTGTTGTGGGATTGTCTTCTCTGAGTTTAGCCTAGACTATAAGAAATTTATTGGTTTACGGCATTCCACCTACCGCCTCCTTATTGCAGATTCTATGCAACTCGGTCTTAAAGCTAGTCTAGCTAGCCACAGTTTATTATGTTTTAACGCAGACCCGTCAAGAAAACAAAAAGGTGAAAGAAAATATCTTCATGTTCCCACTCTGAACATGCATTGCCTGGCATAATGACTTATCTTTCATGGCAGTTGGGTTGATGTGAGCACTGAATCGTAGTGGCGACGATCAGTTGCTACTGATCGATCCTATTATTATTATTATTGTTTTGTTATTATTTTTATTGTTATGATGATGATTATTAATTAAATATTTATTATTATAATTATTATTTTGAAAGTTTGTTGGTATAGTGACAGTCAGTGACAGTCATATATATCATAATAATTATGATATATATGACTGTCACTGACTATACCAACAAACTTTTAAAAGATAATAAATAATTGTTATTAATTAGTTTGCTTCTATTATCTGTTGTAACTAAAACGACACACTACATACATACACAGTAAATACCGTGTAGTGTGTTGTTTTAGTTACAACAAATAGAAGCTAACTAATTAATAACAATTATTATTATAATAATAATAATTAATTATAATAAGTATCAATAATAAATAATATTGTTACTTATTAGCTAAAATTTTATTAATAATTATGGTAATGAATGGGGGAATTATCACCAGAAAGTAGTACTAATAGTAGATTAAAAAGAATTTGGTTATTTACTATTATCATCAGTGAATGATGATGAAGAATGGTTTTAATAATAATAATTATAATCATAACAAATTTTAAAAGCTACAGTCAGTTCTTTGAGATAAAATTGACTTTTACTACTGTTTATCCTAAACAGTACTATTAAATACAATGTTATAAATGCTTATAATAATGTTATAAGTAACATTGTAGTTATTCAGTATTGTTGTTTTATTAATATTACACCTCCTAGTGTTTATGATCATTGTATTATTATAATTATTATTAATATAAAATTAAATTGTTTAGCGCTGTTTTCTTACTATTGCTGTAAAAATAGTAAAACAACACTAAATAAATATTACAGCTGATCCTTAGTAAGTTTTGATAATTATCATTCAGTTAAACATTTTTTAATCCTAGTTACTGTGTTAGTGCACAACTTCCTTCATGTTAGTCTGTGATGTTTTAGATAATTCTAGTCTGTAGAGTAATTTCTTGTTAATACAACGACACGTAACTTTCCCATGTCACCACACTAACACTTTATCAGAACAAGTTTTAGATATTGCTTTTAGTCGAAAAAGTGCATCGGCAGCTGTCAGATTTCCAGGTAACTAGCTATGTTCACTCACTCGTAAACACAATCACATGTTATAAAAGTTATGGTTAATGAACTTTTTCCATTTGCTAACCAGTTCTGTATTTCTTATGAAAGCTGAAACAGCAGCAGCTGGATCACATAGCGGGATGATTGCAAAACTATCCTAATAACATTAAAATTTGTCATAGACAAGTACTTTTATCACCAGTTGTTGTTATTAATAATCATCGTTATTAGTCATAATGACGGATGATGAATAGTAGTTGTTCTGGTAATAATAATTTGATTCAAGTAACACTTATTAGTATTAACACAATATGGTTCAGCATGCTGCTCTATGATTATTAGTTTCCCAACATTAGTTGCGTTACAATAATGCTGTTGGTCTAACTGGTATAATATTAAAATTGGTCAGGCATAAACCAAAGGTTATTCCAGAGATAAATTAGAATTTGGTGCTAAAATTGTTAATGGTAACTGTTAGTGGTAGCAATAAGATGAAAAAATAATTGTCCTCCGTCCCAGCCTTTGCAGTTATGCTAATATAATAAACATTGCTTGTGACATGGCTAATGCACAAATGCCTACTGCAAAAAATTACTGTGTCGTTTTTGAAAAAGATTCACAAAATCAAAATGAGTAAGTCACACTACTATAAACAATGTATTATTCGAATTCTCACTTAAAGTTTGTAGTTGCATGAGAAAAAAAAGTTTACGATCATTTTTAGTTATACTTTTAGCTGCATATGCAATGTGTTTTCTATTTCTCTGGGCTTTGCTCAAAAGATAGTAAACAAACTGCTTTTTCCTCATAAGAAATTGGCTAATGTTTAAGTATATATTTTTAGGAATGGTTTTGCCCATCTCATCTTGCACCCATGACGCTCTTGAACTAGCTATAACACAGAATAACGTAGTATTTTTTGTTATTATCATCAAGATTACATTGTTATTTATCATGTTGCATTTTGAATATTGCTCCATTTTTGATAATTAAGACATTTTTTGTTTACAAATAATGATGGTTTTGATTACACTGCCTAAAGCTACGTTCACACTATGCGATTCTCGGCCGAGTGGGAGGAGCGAAAATCGGCTCGCAAGTGTGAACAGTAAAATCTTAACGGTTTTACAATCGGTGGCAGATTTTTTTTCATCGGGCAGTGATGGCTCTCTGTACGACTATCGGCCTGTCTAGCCAATCAACATCCACATCACAGCGTTTCAATTTAATGCTTTTCAATAAACTTGCAGCTGCTTGATAATTATTATTTTAACCAATTTTAAACTATTTTTAATAATTCCCTGATCAACTGCAAGTCTTGTTTACTAGCAGAATATTAAGGTGGGTATACTAACCATTGTCAATATAAATAAAAAACAAGAACCAGCGCCATGATTATAATAAATAATTGCATTGAAAAAAGTGATCATTTATTTATTATTCATTATAATTAATTGAGTATACTACTTACCATTATTTATTATTATTATTATTATTTGTAATTAATTTCTTATTATTGATGAGTGAAGAAATGGTATAATTTATTTAGATATCTGATAATATTAGCTATATTATTAATAATAATCATTAATAATAATGTTCTGTAATTATCAATTAAATGCGGTATCTTGACAACATGTCAAGGCCATACAATATCGGGCACAAAAAATCACAAGTGTGAATTCTTCTAAATAATCGGGAGAGCAACTCCCGATTCCTCCAGATAATCGCATGGCCGAGAATCGTATAGTGTGAACGTAGCTTTAGTCGTTCTGTTTTGTACTACAAGGGTCATTTAAATATAAATTGAAACATGCAAATTTTTAGCATAGTATTATTTCAAGTATTTTTTGCAAGAATTCATAGCTAGAACCAGTAGTAGAAAACTCATCAGGGATGCATTCAAACAAAACGTGGCGGCAGCTGTTTTTTGAACAAAATTTATTATTTTTTACATATACAAGTACTATTTTATTATGCATAACTGAAAAGCGTGTGAAAAGAACTTCAGTTTTATATATGAATTACTACAGATACATTAATACGTCTGCTAATAAAAAGGCGAACGCGCATCATCTCGTTGAAAATAAACAATGTTCGAAGAGTGTCCAAAACTTATGCATTCATTGCCATCGCTATCGATTGAAATCGTGCCCCGCAGTAGCTTCAGGTGCAAACAATTATTGCTACATCTCAGATGCCCCGCCATAGTAATGCGTGAATGATCTCCTATTTTTGTTTTCAACTTTTTATTAGTTATTACAGTTAAATTTAGTTTCAAACCCCATCAATTTACTATCATATCCAGCCGAGTAATTAATTTGTCTAACAAGGGTTGTTGGTGCCACGCTAGATTGTTATAATTTTCAATGCCTCAAGGTAATTTATTTGCTTTTGCAGTTGTTAAAATGGTCATAATCACTTATTATAATATTAATAACAAGTAATTTGGTATGATCCATGGATATTAATATTTTTAGTTTTTACCAGTCAATAGTTGCTGTAATTAGACGCTGATCAGGCGATTTATGTTAGTTTATCAAAGTGATGCCCTCTCTGAGTACATACTGCCTTCCGATGTTGTTTTTATTATAATAATCCCACATTGATCCGACTGTTAGGCCTACTATTTTTATCACTAACAACATCATCAACTCATGAATAATAATAATAATATCAATGACTGTTGCGAGTATTGTTATTATTACTTCTGGTTGATAAAAATCATAATTTTTCTTGCTTTGGATAATAAATACATACCATCCTTATTAACAATTAGATAGGTATTCTCATCCCGGAGCAAAAACATGGAAAGTCTTTTCGTATGGATGTTTAGAATGAGAGTTTTGCCTTTTTTTCTAAACTTACAGTCAGAATATTTCAAATAACTTGGGACTCAAAACAAGCAGACACTGAAACTGCATTGACTAGCTAATACTAGAGCGTATCAGTTTTACATTCAACTAACTCTAAGGCTTAAATCGTGAACTGGCAATTAATATCTGAAGTGTTCATAAAACTATTCTTTTTCCGCACCTTGAGAAATTGCCGAAGATTTCAAGTTAATTATTTCCGAAAAGTTTTGATTATATTATTGCTGTATCATTGATTTTTTTAATGTGAAAAGCTTGTTGTATCTAAAACTCACCAATAGCATTCTTTTCTAAGATAATTTCACGGTTTGTTCCAAACCACTAGATTTCTTCCAAAGATTCACATTCACTGTGAGGCAACTCGCATATGCCTGACTGATTTTTTTTAGGCTGAAGGGTTATCTTGGACTTATTTGACAATGATGCACACAGCTGTCCGGTTTTCACTGATTCAAAAATTTGTTATTCAAGCATGTTGTGAAAATACTCAATCATGTAGGTCTTTGTAATAAATCGGTACATTTTGTGTGTTTTGATAACATAATTTATGTTTTATATCCGGTGACTGACATACAACAGCACCAACAAATGTTTGAAAAGTACTGATTATTATAATTATAGCACAGTTTAACAGTAATTTAGTTATTAAGTAAAAAAAATATATATGTGGTCAATAGAAAAAAATCTCTCTGTAGCTGTACCATTCTTTTTCATCAGAGTCGTCCACTGACATATATTTAGTCATGCAAATTGAGGAAATACAATTAATACTATGTGACAATGTTTCTTTACGATTTTCAGTTCTACACAGTAATTAAGCAAAGCCTGTCACTTGTTTTTATGCTCAATTAATTTGCCTCCCTGAGTTTCCAGCATTTCATGAAATGAAGTAACAGAATTTACTGTAGCATTTTTTTAACTTTATTCTCATGTGATTTAGAACACTGTGATGCTCAAACTTTTGATCCCATTACAACAAACAGGTATTGCTTTACATTTCGATGCTATTCTTAGAAACCCAGAAAAGATGTTTTAAAAACTTTCATGTCTGAGCTACGTTATAGTTATTATTATTAATGACCACAATAAGAATTATTAATATTATTATTAGTCATAATTGTTAATTATTATTGATTATAATATTTCTTATCATTATAATCAGTAAGCAACTTTTTCTATAAAACTCAATCGAAATAACACCTTTTATTGTCAACTGATAAAACAACATTTTTTCTCTATTATATTTTATTATTTTCTGTACCAAGTTCACGTCGCTCACTATCGAGCTGGCACTGGCAAAAGGAACTGTATGCTCAAAAAAATAGTTCAAACTAAACAATTATTTGTAACTTGAGTGATTCAAAAGTGACTAAGTTGACCTCGACAGTCCTGTTCCACCCTATAAAGTTATCTTACTCGACTCAACTTAGTTGTCATGTTGCTTAAAGGGGATCAAAGGTAACTTTTGCTAGCTTGCATCCAAAGAAACAACAAGATAACTGATTCAAGAGGATACGCTCACCCTTGTGAGACACTTTGCAAACAGGAATCATAAAGTTTACATTTGGTGTCAAATAATCATCAGTAGGTCCAAGGTCATGATAGCTGGTTCAAACTGACTGGAATAGAGTTGGTATACTTACAAAGAAGGCATTTTATTATTCATGAAAATGCGATTTGGTGTCAATAGAAGCATTTTTAATTTTTTTAAAACTATCTTATTTGTGTTGCAATTTATCAGAAATGACCCACATAAATGTATGCTCCTGGTTTAATAAAAGCAATACAATCGATGATAATAATTTGTAATCACAATTTCTTTCAGTACACTAGCTAAAGAAAAAGTTATGGTATATTAATGTGTATCTTATCATCTACATGTCTGAGTAATATTCATCCGTCATGATTATTATCACTCGTCTGCCAGAGTGCTCTCCAGATGGTCAAGAGGGGCGGCACGCCCTAGTGACTTTCATGGCTGCCCTAATTTTTTTTCAAAAAACAAAGAAAAGTTTGGTTAGCACAAGCTTTTAGCATCATGATTGCTGATTATTTTCATTGCCTTGGGATCTATTTTATTTACAGTCTTAGGTGGGAGCATTTATGGTACATCGTCTCACGCTCGGCTTATGATTCTGCTCTTTCAACTCAGTATAATAATGGGTCGATTACCTTGTTTTCATAATCATGTCAAAACGATCTAGTTGAACTTTTTACTATCAGTCTGCTTAGGCTTCAGGTGCTTGTTCCATTTGATTCTTTTTTGTAGCTTATGTTTAATAATATTACCATTATTATTACATTTAATTATAAATTGGATTTCACAGAGTCCATCGAAGTTAAACTATCACTGTTGTACTTATTCTTCCCCCTGTTTTTTTTTCTTTTCAATAAAAGTATTATTAATACAATTATTATTTACATTGTTATAAAACTTGGCAGTATAGTTATACCCTCAAAGGTTACTGTAGTCCATAAATAAAAATTGAAAAACAACCATTATTAATCAGTAGATATTACAATCACCAACGTTGGAGTAGTTTGCTTTGAATGACAATAGAAGTTATTATTTATTACGATACTTATTAATAATTTTTGCTGTTTATTAATAAGTTTGAGTTATATTAATAATTTCTAAAAGTAAAGTCAAATTTCATTATTATTTTGCTATTTAATAAGTTGTGATAGTTTTTTATGATTAACAGCAACAAGTAGCAAGAGACAACACTGAATGGTTAGCATTCATTCAATATAAAAATTTATCATAAATAAATATTTTGTTTATTTATTACTTAATAAAAAAAATTATAATGTCATTTTGTCGTATTGTATTTATACATAATGACAACTACATACCTACATAAACTGACTAAATATTATTCCTGCCAATCAATGCTATTATTCAGGCCTTCTACCATACTTTACAGCATTCATTAATTGTCATTCATCACACTTTTTGTTTTAACTGCATATTAATTTAACTTTGCTTGTTTGCCTGTTTGTTTGAGCTGCGCCTCTCAGGCAACCCTAACGACGCTTCTTATTTCATCATGGATCATTCCTATACGATTGCTTTGCACGATGCAATGCAAACATGTAATTCCGTTGATGGTTTTAATCAAAAGAGTTAGTTGCCACTGCTCATTTTCTACTATCTAAGGGCTGTGTCAGATCTCTTTTTTTGCACTTTAAAGTAATTGAAAACTAAATAATTAGAGTGATACTGACAGTCTCTTTGATGCTCTTAATCATTTCATTATGGTTATTATTTTTCTGGATACCTCATACTATGAACAAATTAAAAGCTGTCGCTATACCTGAATATGTTTCATTATGATAACAAAAATTATCGGAAGGCTTGTTTGTCATATGAAAAATAATTCGAGATAATATACCATATTTTCTGTTGTCATTTTATAATTCTGTGTCTTGTTAGAATTATTTAGCACCCTCCCCATGCCTTGTTGTTCACCTAATATCATTTATACATTTTCTAATTAATCATAAACTATTTGCCATTATCATTTACTATACAGCAGCAACAAATATGTATACAATTTTTTGTTATGATTTTTCCTTAGGTTTTTGGTTGGAATAGGAATAGGATTTTTTATTATTAATAGAATAGGTTTTTGTAGACTGCCATTATTTTCAATTATTCCAAGTTCAGAGTTGTACACAGAAAATAATTTCTTAATACAAGTTTATTCATCACATCGCTCTCTGGCTACGCATGTATTTTTCTGTGGGTGTCAGCAATACGTCTGATCAACCGTCATTTCTCTATTTATCAAGTTGCTCCAGCCCTTAAATATTCAATATCTTGGTCAACCTATGCAAAGTAACAGCCATAAATTTGAAAGGTTGGTTCTGTACAGTACACACAATTTTGAAATAGTCAGGGTACTTCGCAAATAAAATTTTCTGTGACTGGCAGAAACTGTGTAAATGCATTCACTATAACGACTGAGCAACTGCAACTCGGGAGTTTTTGATTCCTAAAGTATCTTCACTCTTGGAATGTACCAAAGATCCACAGCTAGGTATCAACAACCAACCTTAAATAATAACAGTCAATGCTGTGTTAACACGTTTATTCGGCTATATCAGAAAGCGCAGCTGATCTCTATAAATTAGTAATTATTATTATGGGTTATTAGTTGTAATACCATAATTGTCGGTACTTTTTTCAATGATCATTGCCATTAATTGGTAAAACAATTCACCGATTGACAACGATCTAAAAAATTGAACCAATGAATCCTCATTTATTTGTCATTATGGTTAGCATCAAAATAATACTAATTTATTAATTAAGATAATTATTATTAATTAATAACGATATTTCAAGCTGTCATTATTGAAATTGTCTAAAATCCATAATATTGTCATATTATTAGTTGTAATACCAATTATTATTATTGTATTGTTGGCAATAATCAAGCATTTTAGTGCAGCAAAAATGTGTAAATGCATCTTTCTTTTGTTCATTGCAACAATTTCAGCTTTGTTATTGTGTACCCGAAACACTCAACAATTACAGTGCAGGTATTTTGGTATCTCAATACTTATTCTCCCATGTCTGGTCTCTCCGGCTATTTACTGCCAGAACCAATTGTTATGGAAGTCTCTTTTGACGGTTGAGTGAATATTGAAAAGTCCATGAAGATTAAATTTGAGAAACTTTTGGTGTAATCAATTGTTTGTTTTTATACTTGTCAACCCAAGTGAATTTGTACACCAGTCGCAAGAGCTTATTACTGAATCGGCTCATACTGTTAACATTGCTACTACTACTACTACTACTGCTACTGCTACTGCTACTGCTGCTGCTGCTGCTGCTGCTGCTGCTGCTGCTGCTGCTGCTGCTGCTGCTGCTGCTGCTGCTGCTGCTGCTGCTGCTGCTGCTGCTGCTGCTGCTGCTGCTGCTGCTGCTGCTGCTGCTGCTGCTGCTGCTGCTGCTGCTGCTGCTGCTGCTGCTGCTGCTGCTGCTGCTGCTGCTGCTGCTGCTGCTGCTGCTGCTGCTGCTGCTGCTGCTGCTGCTGCTGCTGCTGCTGCTGCTGCTGCTGCTGCTGCTGCTACTGCTGCTGCTACTGCTGCTGCTACTGCTGCTGCTACTGCTGCTACTACTGCTGCTACTACTACTGCTACTACTACTACATGTACTGCTACTACATGTACTGCTACTACTACTACATGTACTGCTACTACATGTACTGCTACTACATGTACTGCTACTACATGTACTGCTACTACATGTACTGCTACTACATGTACTGCTACTACATGTACTGCTACTACATGTACTGCTACTACATGTACTGCTACTACTACATGTACTGCTACTACTACATGTACTGCTACTACTACATGTACTGCTACTACTACATGTACTGCTACTACTACATGTACTGCTACTACTACATGTACTGCTACTACTACATGTACTGCTACTACTACATGTACTGCTAGTTTTACTCTTCTTGATACTGCTAAAAATACTGTTAATAAATGGTTGGTGCACCTATCACTAGTAAGTTACTACTAGTGTCGCTGCTATTCCTTTAGCTACCACTGTTGTTACTACATTTAATAATAATGTGACTCCCTTCAATGATTCAGTCATTTCTCCTTTTACGACTACTGCTGTCACTTCCTTCGCTATTATTGTTGTTACTGATTTTACTGTTACTGCTAATAGACCCTTTACTACTATACTACTGTTGTTGCCATCTACCACTGCTACAACGGCCAAAACTTGTATTGCTACTATTCCTTCTACCCCTACCCCTTTTTTGGCTATTGATGTTGCTGGAAATATTCTTCCATTACTACTACTGCTGCTGCCGCCACCACCACTACCACCACCACTGGTTTTTCTTGTTCAAAGCTAGTAATTGTTGTCCGAAAAATGTGATGTTGCCGCATTCTTATGGCATTTTTGTTCTAACACTGCTTCTTTGATAGTTGCTAATACAAAAGTATGCAGCCATATCAAGAAATTTGTGGAGAGTTGAAACCGCTGCAGTTATGCCAATTATGTTTACATGAAAGTGTAGAGCAACACAACTTCTACCATTTCATGTAAAATATTGTCAGTGCAACAGTTTCTTATATTACATATTAACAATCTGGTGCAAAATATCCGAAAAAAAATAATAAAAAATTGAAAGCTATCCCAGAAAAATTTAACTGATGATGGCACAGTAAGCATGTGGATCTGGTTTCTTTTGATCAATTTTTATTTTTTATTTAGTCTGACAGTTTTCTATCTGCAAACTTTAATGTTTCAACATATCTTATATGCTTGGTTGGCAGCTAACCTGTTTTAGATATGTCATGTATAATTCAATAAGGAATTAGTGACAGACTTTTTCGATCATTGGTTATTTTATCTTATTGTGATCATTTGTAGCCTGAGTCCAAGTATGCTGAGGTAGGTGAAAGGCGACCTCATCCATTGGCAAGCAGTTCTCTAAAAAACAGGAAGCTGGGGCTATGATAGCATCATGTCACCATTCATTGATTTTTAAAGCCTTGAACATGGAGAGGGGAGAAATTTACGCCTACACATACACCCATACACACTACAGGTAACTGGAAACTTGCTTTTTATATCATGATAAGACCTTAAAGTTTATGTGATGAAGTTTTCTCAAAATCTCTATTGAAAGCTGACATGTTGAAGTAAAAAATGACATAAGTTTGCGTATTTGCTACCAATCATTGCACTTATTTATGAATAATCAATGGTTGATATAAAATATCTTGGTTTGAAACATTTTCATGCAGAAAATATGATGAATTTAGAGAGTTTTACTGCTGTCAAATCAGTTGCCAATTTATTCTTCAGCTATTATACAGTTTTATAAATTGACAAAACTAAAAATGCCTCCAAATACTTTGTGGTCGGCGCTGTGTAGTACAACTAGCATGCAAACATAATGTAATGTACCAGGCTGTTGGTATTTGACTGCAATACAGACATTTTTCTTGTGCTCACTTGAGCTTGTTTTGGCTGTGATCACTCTTTTCGAATTTTTCTACAGTAACAGGTGATCATGCTAAATTTGTGTATTTTCGTCAATCTGCTCTTTACACGCATGTTTTGAATTCTGAATACCTGTCTTGTTGAAGAAATGCTTCCCCCAGGCAAAGTTTGTGGCTCTCGGAATTATGTGTCGTTACTCAATCTGGCCGCAGGAAGTGGACCCAGTGTTGCATCAATGCCCAAAAATTTTTTTTCAAGTGTTTTGCATGCAAACGCCCATAATTGAAGTTGCCAGGTTAGCGTTTTTAATATGAATCAGCAAAAGGGTGCGGTTGATGTATTATTTAAAAAAACTATATAGTGGCTACAAAAGACAATCAATACCCTGGTAACCATACACTCGTTGTTTTTCGCATGTCATTTTAGATGAGCTGCAAGCGGGTGTGTGACCAGTGGTGCTGGGTTGAGCACTGGAGAGACCACTGAACAAGCTAACAGTTATTTGTTTCGCTTGGGGGCAATAACTCGACATATGACTAACAATGGTAGGTGCAAGTTCACAACCTACTCTCGATATTACTATCACCTCAGCTAATCTCATATTTTGTTTCTATTGCTCGCTACTTCCACAACATCACAACTACTAACGCGTTCAAAAACGATATGACTGTCAGTAGTAAGATTGTAGTAACAACGCTTCATAGTTCTGTCAACCTGGTAGTGAATTAAAATATTAAGTCAATTGAATGTGCTTTGTGACGGAGATTAATGTATCATGTCAACTGTCTCTGGTAAAATTTTTTATTACATTGTTGATGTGATGATTATAGTCTAACGGAACAAAGCATGGATTTTGTTGCTTTGAACATAGGAAGAAGGCAGCGAATTGAACAGGCAGCAGGGTCATGGAACTTACACAAGAACATTAAACAGCCCAGACCACTTTATGTTAACATTCATAGCGTTCGTTTGCAAAGCTACTTGCTTTAGGTGCTGTGTCAGAGAATTTTGACTGAATTTGGCTCAATTGCTCTATTTCAGCTGTTACATAATTATTCTTATTACGGTAAAAAGCGTCACCGTATAGCTGGTGCTGACATCTTTATGTAACGTTTTTTTCAGTTGACAACTAGTTTGATCCATAAAATTTTTAAATGAGTACTGTTTTCGTCCTAGAAAGATGAATAATGGTAAAAGTCGATAACTTTTTTGTTTTTTTATTGCTTCACAAAGCTGCTCAAAAGATATTTTATTATAAAAGATGGTCGAAAAACATTGTTTTTGTGTTAATTATTAATGATAAAATGCACACACTTAATCGATTTTGGCAAAATTTGATATCAAAATACTCCTCTGTTTGTCACAAATCTCAAATAAGTATTTTTATTCGTATCTGTTTCGATTCATTCTTTGGCTGTTCACCAACTTCAGTCAAAATTATATGGTGTCTCATATTAAAAAATCTGACTCATTACAATGTTACAGCAGGCTTTCATATTATCGTGTCTTCTGTACCATGCCATATGTGTGCATTGACAGCTGCAAAATCTGTGCAATTTCAGAAACTGGACAATATACTTAATCTTTCAGTGCGAAGCCAACATCTTGTCTCTAAATACTGAGTTGGTTGAACTACAAGTTCTCAATCGAGGAGTGGATATTGGAGAAACTATACGCAAACTGTCGACCTTAAAAAAATAGTGAGTTTGCTTTAGTGTTCATGAAAGTTTGTTGGATGTGTTTGGTTGAAGTAATATTTATCTACTCCAACAATTATTTTGCGGTTTGAGCTAATGGGTGAAATACGTTCAATAGCATTTATGTAAAGGTGATAATGTTCGTGTTCAATGGCTCCAGTCTCTCCTCTCCAGTTCCCCAGCTCCTATTCCTCAATCCGAGTGTCTTATCTCTAGTCTTACATCTCTAATCTTACAGTTCTAATCTCTAGTCTCTCATCTCTAGTCTATCATCTCTAGTCTCTCTCATCTCTAGTCTCTCTCATCTCTAGTCTCTCATCTCTAATCTCTCTCATCTCTAGTCTCTCTCATCTCTAGCCCCACATCTATAGTCCCACATCTCTAGTCTCTCATCTCTAGTCTCACATATCTAGTCTCTCATATCTAGTCTTAGATCTCTAGTTTTTCATCTCTAGCTAGAGATGAGAGACTAGAGATCAGACACTAAAGATGTAAGACTAGAGATGAAAGATTAAAGATGAGAGAATAGAGATGTAAGACTAGAGATGTGAGACTATAGATGAGAGACGAGAAATGTGAGACAAGAGAAGTGGGACTGCAGATATGGGACTAGAGCTGTAAGACTAAAAATGAGAGACTACCGATGAGAGCTGTACGACTAGAGATGAGAGACTAGAGATCTATGACACACATGTCTAGTCATACAGGTCTAATCTCTCATCTCTAGTCGTACAGCTCTCATCTTTAGTCTCTCTCATCTCCAGTCTCTCATCTCTAGTCTTACAGCTCTAGTCTTACATCTCTGATATCTAGTCTCTCTCTTCTGTAGTCTCTTTCATTTTTAGTCTTACAGCTCTAGTCCCACATCTATAGTCCTACATCTCTCGTTTCCCATTTCTTATCTCTGTTCTCTAGTTGTACAGCTCTCATCTCTAGTCTCTCTCATTACTAGTCTTACAGCTCTAGCCCCACATCAATAGTCCCGCATTTCTCGTCTGACGTCTCTAGTCTCTCATCTCTAGTCTTACATATTTAGTCTTACATATCTAGTCGCTCATCTCTGGTCTTAGATCTCCAGTGTCTCATCTCTATTCTCTCATCTCTAGTCATACGTGTTTAGTCTTACAGCTCTAATCTCTCATCTCTAGTCGTACAGCTCTCATCTGTAGTCTCTCTCATCTCTAGTCTCTCATCTCTAGTCTTACAGCTCTAATCATACATCTCTAGTCTTACATCTCTGATCCTACAGTTCAAAATTTTCAACTCTAGTCTCTCATCTCTAGTCTCACAGCTCTAGTCCAACATCTATAGTTCCACATCTCTAGTTTTACATTTCCAGTCTCTCATCTATAATTTCTAGTCTCTCAGCTCTAGTCTTACAGCTCTAGTCATACATCTCTAGTCTTACATCTCTGATTTTGCAGTTCTAGTCTCTCATCTCTAGTCTCATTTCTAATCTCACAGCTCTAGTCCAACATCTATAGATCCACATCTCTAGTTTTACATCTCTAGTCTCTCATCTCTAATCTATCATATCTAGTCTCTCATCTCTAGTCTTACAGCTCCAGTCATACATCTCTAATCTCTCATTTCTAGTCTCACATCTCTAGTCCCACATTTATAGTCCCACATGTCTGGTCTCTCAAATCTAGTCATACATATCTAGTCTTACATCTCTAATGTCTCATCTCTAGTCCTACATCTCTAGTCTTAGATCTCTGATCTTACAGTTCTAATCTATCGTCTCTAGTCTCTCATCTCTAGTCCCTCTCATCTCTAGCCTTACATCTCTAGTCTTACATCTCTAGTCTCTCATCTCTAGTCTTTCAGTTCACTCTTACGCTTTGGTTTTATAAATGTAGTATTTCAAGATCGGTAATTTTATGCTTGCTATTCAATTTTGCTCTCTAGAAACTACACCATTGCAAGCAAAGATTACTGATGCAACGTGCTGCATACAACGCTGGAAGCATCAGATTCTGAAGACAGCAGGTAACTGACTCTTTTTAGCTGTACCAGTTTGAATTTTTTTTAGTTGGTTGTAGCATGAGGAGTTATTCTTATCCTCAAATGCTTTAGCATGAGAATGATCCATTTATTGTGCTATATTTTAGATTCCAGTGAAGCTCGTGGTAAAGTTAGAGCAAAATTACGCATTCAGCATAGCAAACTGAGAGATTCAATTCAGGATTACCTAAAACAAATCCGGCATGTCCATCTGATAGCTTTGATCAAGCCGTTGGCACTATGATTTTTTCTTGGTCAGCATCAGCAGGTTCGTTGCTATTAAATTCATCGATGTACAGACTGTCACCTCCATCTAGCCTCATTCCTTTGCAAAGATGAGATAATTCACTGTCATTGTCTTCTTGTTTGTATTGATCAATTTTACTGTTTTAGAACTACAGCTCACTCCTCAGTTGTTGAAGCTTCTTGAAAAATGTTATCTGGTCCAAAGAACTAAAGAAGAGCTGAAAGTCTTAGAGAGTGGAAAAAGAAAAGCTACTGAAATATTCGAGTAAGTGGCTCATACAACACTTGTAAAACCACATTCACTGTGCAATATTTCTCCACCGCTGTCATAGAACTTATTTATGTGGACATCGAGTCTAATATTTTGTTTAGGCAAAAATGTTGGATAATTATGATAAGGGTACAAGAGAAGAACAACAAATTCACCGGCCACTTAAGTTGTAACGTGAAGGCCAGTGTGTACATGATACCAAACCTATCAACAATAAATTAAAATGCTGACTCAACAAAGACACCTCGAAATAATTCTGAAAACAATTACAAACCTAACTTTTTATATTCTTGAAATTCTGTGCACAATGACTGTTACTGGGATACCCTCCGTCTATGCAAACAACCCAAGATTTTGCAACTCCGCTTTACAGCCTTATTTAGGTTTTTGGGTATTAAAAACAAATTGCGTCTAAGTCAGCATCTATTGCGCTTTCAGTATAGATGAACATAACCAGAGCACAACTCCAGAAAATTCTCCTTTGCATAAATCATTAGAAATAGGTTATTTTAAGATTTATTCAGCCCAAAATCTGTGATATAGCGCTTTAATACTACTTTTGCTGCACCCTTCACTACTACTGATATTACACCATTCACTACTGTTGATGTTAATCACGTAAATACTATTGATTTTTACTCCTTTTACCACTACTGCTGTTACTCCCTTTACTACTACTACTGATGTTACTCCCTCTATCACCTCCACTACTCCTACTGGTGCTGCAACGCCTTCTACCACTGCTTCTACCACTGCTGCATTGCTACCACTACTCTACTCCCTCTACTACTTCTGTTAATTTTATCACTATTACTGCTGCTACTATTACTGCTACTACTATTACTGCTGCTACTATTACTACTGCTACTATTACTACTGCTACTATTACTGCTGCTACTATTACTGCTGCTACTATTACTACTATTACTACTGCTACTATTACTACTGCTACTATTACTACTGCTACTATTACTACTGCTACTATTACTACGGCTACTATTACTACTGCTACTATTACTACTTCTACTATTACTACTGCTACTATTACTACTGCTACTATTACTGCTGCTACTATTACTGCTGCTACTATTACTACTGCTACTATTACTACTGCTACTATTACTACTGCTACTATTACTACTGCTACTATTACTACTGCTACTATTACTACTGCTACTATTACTACTGCTACTATTACTACGGCTACTATTACTACTGCTACTATTACTGCTGCTACTATTACTGCTGCTACTATTACTACTGCTACTATTACTACTGCTACTATTACTGCTGCTACTATTACTGCTGCTACTATTACTACTGCTACTATTACTGCTGCTACTATTACTGCTGCTACTATTACTGCTGCTACTATTACTGCTGCTACTATTACTGCTGCTACTATTACTGCTGCTACTATTACTGCTGCTACTATTACTGCTGCTACTATTACTGCTGCTACTATTACTGCTGCTACTATTACTACTGCTGCTACTACCAGCACAGTTACGACCACAGCCACTACTTCTGGGGCTGTTCCAACGATAGTTGGCTACAGCTCTTGATCCAATCAAATGTTGACATTTTGTTTTTGCTAATTAAGTATTTATGACATCGTTTTCTAAGGTGAACAAAAGTCAATACTGGCGCAGAATTCATGTATATTTAAGATACGGTTTTGTTACACCCTTTTACGTTTTCGTTCCCTTAATGAAAAGCAACGTAGCTAAACTGTTTTTAATTGATGAGTGATTTTCAAAGATTTACGCAACGAAATTATAGGAGACTCATTTTAACCTGTTTTGTGTTTTAATAGCTCAGAAATCTGTGAGGAGTTGCCCTTTCTTTAGAGAGACAAGAATGTAGATGGAACGGGAATAGTGACAGTTTATCTCAACCAGTTTGATTACCAGAAGAGTTTACGACCAGATTGAGTTATAAGAAAGGTTATCCAGGTTTGTTACTTTATTTTATTCTCATATCCTTGCTCATCAGTTTCAATATGCATTCAGAAGAAAAAACTTCCTGTTAGAGGGTTCAAATTTGCGATTCGGACACATAAAAAAGCGGCAATGGTTTTTGTATTTTTTACACATTGCTTACATGATCCGATCACGCTCAGGTTGTGCGTACTATACCAGTAAATGTTTTTCATAGTTTCCTTGGTAGCTTGAAAGAGTAAGGTCTTCCAGTTTGGTATTATTCTATTAAGAATAGTGTACTCCATCGTTCTAAATTATCACCAATTTATGACCGAAGGCTAGTTTTATCTTTTTCAGTTTTTTAATTTTGTTTTTTTCTCTATTAGCAACCAGCAATAGCGCATGGGCGTTCAGTGGATGCGATTGCTTCTTTTCTTTCTAAACTTTTTTATTATTGACAGATCTTGAGCAAATTGAGTTTGAAAACGATGAAAACGTCATGTTTTATGCATAATGACCAGTTTTAGTGAAATTTCGAGCACGGTATGTGTAGTTACTCATGCATTGTAGTAATGATTAATAATCACTTATTATTACCGAAATTGTCCTTTTTTTAATAAAACTTTGTTTTTATTACAGAGTTTTAGCACAATTTATTTTCAAACGGAAGATAAAACATGGCCTAGCGCTGATATTCACCAAGTTTTAAAATGATTGGAAGAGTTTAGGTTTACTTATAAATTCTTTCAATTTTTGATTATTTATAATAATTATTACCGAAATCAGAAATATTTTCAGGGTTAATTTTTTTCAGTCAAAGCAGCCACGGCTGTTTAAATAAGTTGGGTTTTCAGAATTCCCATTGTTTTTTGGTCTTTGACTCTAGTTTTTGTGATTATCAATCTAGTATAACATTGTTAATTATTTATCAATAATCACCAATGCTTTTTATTATTATTAGCAGCAACACAAATTTGGGGCAATTAATTACAGTATTTAAAACGTTTAAAATAGCAGAACCACAAAAACATTATCTTAGCAGTTTTTTGTTGAAATTCAAGCCTTTTAAGAAATTTTTTCTCCAGGGCATAAAAACTAATTAGTTAGCCATTACTGGTGTTGCGCAATGGCATTATTGTGGCTTTTGATTGAGGTTTTGTGGTTTAGTTTTTTAAAGCAAAACCTGGAGAATAACTAACATTTTTGACCAATATTTTGCCATCATTCATTCCAGCATTTTTTTGTGTCTCAGAAGAATATAACTGTAAAATATGAATCCATGCTTCGCCTTCATTTCGTGGTCTTCGGCCATGTCGCAATTGGAGCGTAAAAGTGACGATGGAGGTGATTTTTCTGATTTTTGCTGTTTCTATGATATTGCCATTAGCAATATCTTATCTTTATTCTGGTATTTGTTACATTACTCTAGCTGCATTAATTTAGTCTCTAGAAAATAGTGAAAAAATGCAATAAACCACAAAAACCACAGGAAGCATCGAGTGAACAATGTTTTAAAAAAAAGAAACTCCTATCCTCAGATACTGCAGCCATAGACTTCGATAATTATCTATAGTTGTTTGATTGTAGCACCAATGCCAATAACGGTAGCTTATTTGAACTACTCTCTGTGTCATCTTTGAAATAAATGTCACCATTGGGTTCGGAGGTGATATTTTAAAAGTTTTTACATGATAGAAGAAACAGTGAAAATTTGCCATTGTTGATGGAAAATAGACCCCATTTATGTTTATATATTTGTGACTGCAATAAACTGCATCCCCAACCAAGTTTTGGGTTTCGTTTTTCTAGAGCGGTCTATGCAAAGTCAGCGGTTTTTCTTTTCGCTCGATAAGCTGCCATCATGTTCCCATTGGTATTCATTTGACGTTGTTTCCCAACAAAAAGTGGGAGGCCGATTTATTTATACTACCAACAATTTTGGCTTTGTTGCAATGGCTCTGCTAGTTCTACTAACTACTATACACCATATATAATATTAGTATGCACCTCATTTTTAACAACTATTATTTTCAATTTTTTTAGTTCTTGTTGTGCTTTCTTATAGTTGTAGTATCATCTTCCTCTGCAACTGCTTCAAGTATCATGGATTTACTTCCTTATTTTGGTTTAAAGAGTATGGATAAAACAAAGTAAAAGATTTCATGCTCAGCGTGTAAGTATTCATTAGGCGTGTTCGGTGTCTCAACGCGTTGGTTTGAGAAAGTTTGATCAACACGTTTATCCCTCGAACGATTACTTATAAGAGTAGGCGAGTGCGTACAATTTACAAAATTTTGCAAGAGTTGTCCTCTTTTTTGTGTCTTCAGTGATAAATATAGCCCCACAATCATAAGTTTGTTAGCCTAAATTCTTGGGTTTAAAAGTAGCTGTTCATTGCGAGATTTTTGTTGCCCTAACAACAACTGCATCATCTGCTATTTATTATACAAAAAAGTGTTATTAAAACTCAGCAAACCACCAAGTACAAATTGTATTGTTATTGATGGTGATAAGAATAATAATGACAATGATGAATAACAACGACATCAACAAGCAAAACATGTATTATTATTAATTAATAATAATTAATAATAATCATAATGGTGTGCTGATTATTCATTCACTGTTATGTTATAAAATAATATATTTTATCAGATAAAGATAATAAAAAATGGAATGAATGAAAGTTATAATATTATTATCGGCAATAGTGATAGAATTAATAATAATGAAAGTACTAAAAATAATAATTTATGACATTAATCATAATGATAAGTAATAATACATCCATTAAAAACAAGAAAAAAGATCATAACTTTTGATAGCACGTTGTTGTTATAATGCCGCAAAAGGGTACAATGCCGTAATTAGTGAGAAGACGACTCCTTTAGAAAACCAACGCGTTGACTTTTATAGGTGTTCGCTGGCCAACGTGCACTATAAACCCGTTGACAAACGCAAAAATGAGCGTTGATGCACGTTGAAAAAAACTTGCTACAAAGGGGCTGATAATCCCTCGACAAAAAACTGCCGTTGAGGATTAAATGTAAACGTTGAGCACACCGAACACGCCTATTAAGTCAAATCTCAAGGCGTGTTGAAGATTTGGTAGCAAATATTTTTTCTAAGCTCAATGGATTTCTTAAACTAAAAGCTCAAGGTTCTTTAGTTATTTCTTCTCCATTTTTACAGCTATGATCAGCCAAAAGTAACAATTTTTATTGTAATGGACATTTTCTTTTAAATTTACTTTTGCTGAGGAATTCACACGCATTCAGGTTGGTTTTTCTTGAATGCAAATTAGTTTTTTGGAACAAGTTAGCTTATTTTGCTATTTCATTGTTGGCTTTTGTGTTTGTATAATTTGTTATTGCTGACTGAAGCTAATTGGTGATGCCAAATTATTCCAATCTAATTAAGTATATAGTTACTGGACATAACGATTCACTATAGCTTATCGCATGCGCTTTATTGTAGAACAAGTTGTTTTTTTGCAGAACAAGCCTGTGCATTGATCTGAATTCTGTTTTAACTATGAGGATGGTGATGACGACAACGACGACGATGATGATGACAGCGACCCTGGTGCCTATGATGACGACAGCAGCAAAGCTGACTCCCTAACGAAGAAGTTTCTGTGTGGACACAGTTAATTTTGATACATTTGAGACAGTTTCCCACTCAAGTCACTAGTGGATAATGCTGTCCTCAATCACATCAACTATTTGCTGCACATTGTAGTTGTATTTGTTGTTTCATTTTTCAGCCTGTTCAATGTTTGCTATCTATTATTTTTTTTCGACATTTTCATTTTATTTTGTAATTTTTCAAATTAGAGCAATTGCCGCACCTAGAGCGCATGGGTACTGCAATCATCTGCTTCAAAATCAGTTTGATCGTGAAATTGGCTTGGAGGCTGGATAGAGTAATTGAATATGTATAACATCTGATTTAATCTTGTTATGAGAAACCAAATTTGTGTTTTAGTCTGTTCAATAAAACATTAAAAAAAAGCCGCTAACGTGCCTCAAAGAACTAACAAATCTTATGTTACAGGGTATAAATTTACACCTTACTGTTATTAAAATTCTTCCTGAATTTTATTTTTTCCGCTAGAATGACATTTGATAACTGCTTTATTTGTGTTTGTGGGAGTTGTCTTTCTGTATGAGGCAACTCGGCAAACAAAGAATTTTTCCTCAAGCTTCCTTGGTTCATTCATCATCGTAAAATTGAATTCAGCATCTTGCAGTTGTATTTTCATCAGTGTAACCGTGAGCATTGACCGTAATTTTTGTCGGAGCAGTTACAAGTTAGCCAAACATTGTGTCTAGTCAGCCATTCCTCTTTATTGTAATGGAAAATGTACATTACTTGCTACCCGATTTCTGTGTACTGCAGAGGTTTGATAATATTGATAGACGGCAAAAGCTTGTCAGGTTGCTTGAGGCCTTAATGGAATAAAAATCTAAATCAGCAAGGTTCAAATCAAAGTATTTGTTCACCGTAACTGAAATAATGTCATGATTATGCATTACAACACCTGATTATCTGTCACACTTCACTATCCATCGTCTATTTTATCAAGCTTTCAAACAACAAACACATGTGGTTACAGTTAGTTCAAAACACAATATTTTATCCCAGTCATAATTCATTAAAAAAAAAACCATTGTCTTCATTTTGATGTTTGCTTTGTTTATCTATTGACATAAACATAAAAGCCTAAATTTGTTTGAAGCCATTAAATTTGAATATGCCCATCTAGCTCATCAATGATATGAATTATCAAGCTCTCTGCAGCATTCTGTTTAATACATGAGGCTTATCACAGTCATTGATGGGCTTACAGTTTTGCATGCGATGCCCAATATGTTTACAATTACAATGGCTTGGGAGATATTTTTTCAGTATGCAGTCAACTATCATAAGGAAGATGGATAACGGTTATATAGTATAATGGTGACTGATTATAACTTATATAACATTTAGTTGTCTCCCTGCATTGCACTAATAATATATAAGTTATATTGGGTCACCATTATACTATATAACCAGTATCCACCTTCCCTTAGATAATCGTTGATGCAGTCAAGGGTTGTGTATAATATAGGTTTCATATAATTGCTGCTTATGCAATGTTTCCATCTCAATAACAGCAGCCAGCGTACATTGATTCCACAGATTATTAAACTGATAACTAGGCAAGCACAGCTTGAAATGAACAGAAAATTTTGTGAAAACAAGTACAGCACTGGGGTCAGCTTTCAGTAGTATTGAAGTTGCAAAGTTGCTAAAATGATGATTAATTTTTGGCATAACACGATAGTTCAACCTGAGCCCCCCCCCCTGATACCGGTTTTTTTTCTGCAAGCTGTCCAAGGTCTAAACTGAAACATTTCCCTGTCATAAAGTTATGAGTATAAAAAGGCAGCAGTTGCTTTATTGCATTCACTTCAGCTGTGTTCAATGGATGCTTAGCCACTGTTTGTGTACTGGTCAGTCTCAGGCTCACAGTTCAGCAGTCCACATCTGAATTTCATATAGCTTATTATCACTAGGAAGAAAGTGTTATGTAATAGTCTGTATTAGAAGCCTACCCACTACTTGTTCAAACTAAACAGATCATGTGAATGCTAACAGGTTGACCATTCACCCATTACTAACAGGTGCAAGTGTCAAGGACATTCTTATTCAGGCTGTTTTCAACTGGCACATTAAAATTACAGCACCATTGTGATTTTTTTCATCTTTAGGAAAATATTGATTGCGAAGTAACGTAATCTTTTTAATCTGTCTCAAGCCTTCTAAAAATTAACTCTAACTTACTGTAACATATTTGGTTTTATGTTGAGTTTTTACCATTTCATCAATACTGTGTTTTTCAATGCGAAATACTTTCTGCATGATATATGGATGAATCATATGTAATATATGACTAGAAAAAGATGCTCTCTCACATGGCTGACTATTTGTAAGCTGCCAGCTGCTGAAGATTATTTACAACATGAAGAATCAGAAGTGTAGATTGAGGCCTTTGAGGCCATCATAGCCCCAACTTTTGTTCACTGACATAAACTGTAGGCCAACATATGATAAGGTTCAATCGCAACTGTTTGTCAATGATAGCTTCATAGCCACTTAATCTACTGTGGTTGACTACACACACCTGTTCCCAGTGCAATCAAATGCTGTCCTAGCCTTGCTACGATCTGTTTCTTCAATCATCCCACAAAACTCTGACTTTTTTGAGTTAATTACATCGAGTAGCTGGTATAGATTGTGTTCAATACTGAACAGGAAAAACAATCAGACATTTGCAGAAAGTTTGCCAGTTGGGTACAGGTCAAAAAGCAAAGGTAAAAAACCACTGGAGCATGTTTATAGCTAATGTATTTGCATTTTAGCTTGCTTACGAGGCACGGTGTGACAAAATAAAAAAGTTGCATAATCGCAGTAGGAACTCATATCATAGCTTACAACTATATTGTGCTACTGACTAACTATGAGAAAAATAATGCTTTCTACCACAAGTAATGGTTTAGCAATAACTTCAATAAAAAAGTTTTTGTTTCGTTTGACAACATTGTTTCATAATATCTAAAATTATTTTAATGCATACCCAGCTCCTAATATTCTTGCGCCATTTTAATTTGTGAATACTTTAAAAATCACAACAACAAGAAGACGACCTATTTTATATTAAATATTAGGTATTTTTTATATAGTCATTTTCCATTAGCATGATCCTTCTCTGTTCACAACTGTTTGATGCATCCTAAACAATTTCTATGAAAATAACTGATGTAAACTGTTTTGTTTTCAGATTATTTAAAACTTTTATCACTTTATCTCAACTAGATCAACTGTGATAACTTGCAATATCTGCCGAAGTTCAGTATTATCAAACTATCCGTTAGATCCGTTGCAACTAATGGACAGTCTGACCGCATATAAAAATACATCTATGCTTCCTCATTTCTTTTATGAATCAACTTTATACTTATGAAGTAAAATTTTTGCTGCATCATAATATCTATTTTAGCGTTAAAATGTAAAGTTTACTTGATCAATGATCGCAACACCGCTCAGGGTTTACACTAAACACTTTATTTCAATAGAAATATTATATTTGATTAAATGCATCGCGAAAACATAAATTTATTTTTGGAATTAAAAATTTTCTGTATCATTAAAATCTCTACCTCTTAATTCTTTGGTTACCAAATGCTGTTTCTTTTATTCATAGTAAATGGGTGCAAAAACATTAATACTTTATATTTAGCTTTGGATATTTACAAGCTCGTTATGTGTGGTTGTCAAGGGCATACTTGTGGTGACCATTCCTTTGTTATGTGAATAGGCAATGGCAGTTATATGTACACTAGGCCAATAGACCCCCATTTCACTGTCTGATGAATTACACAAAAACTCCAGTTTGACTTTTAGGTAACATGCACTTGACTATTTCCTGGCTGGCTTACATACAGCAGAATTTCAAACCAGACGGACAACTCCGAGTGCTCAATTGAGTCAGGTGGCAATCCTTCGAGCTAGACTGAGTGATCTAGTCATGTTATACAAGTCTGGTCTTCAGTGAACAGTGATTAGCTGAAATAGGCTAAAGCGCGTTGTAGTGGGTGACTGAAAAGTAATTGATGACAGCCAACCAGTCAGCGACCTGGTCAATGATAAACTGTATGGGAATTAAATTATTTACTGTGGTGTGTTCGACTCCTCATCTGACTGAAGTCAGGTCTGGTGTAAAATTTTGTTGTGTCTGACAGATTTTTGTTTGTGTTTAGATATATTATGGATGAGATATTTTTCATAACTGCCAAGACTTGTGCAATGGCCGCAACTTGTATCATGCTGCTATTGTTGTGGAGAGCTACCAACATTTATACTCATCATATTACTGACATCTTTAGCATGGCAACATGATGTAAAATGTACGTCTGTCTTTCTCAAAGGTATTTTTTAAATAAACAAACCAGCCTAGCCTTAACCTGATTTTTTTCACCTTTATGTACTAGTGGAAAGTTCATTTGGTAATGTGGAAGTTCCTGTCGGTGTGCGCGCCAGTTGGCGCCAACCCACGCCTGTCGGTGTCGCGCACACCAAATAATTGTCAATATTCCACGGTTTGCCGCAAGTTTGCGCGCACACACATTGTTGCCACGCCAATGTTTCGTAGTAGTCGTTCGCCCACACTCGCATGGTTTAAACTCGGCGACGCCCGCTCAACGATTTATTCAATAACCCCCTACTCCTGTTATTGTAGTACGGGTTTTTCGTGAGCGATCCAGCAACAGTCATATTTTTCCTCTTTTGGCTAGGCCAAGGTCATTTTCTTCTACAAATTTTTTTCTTGTCATTTTCACTGCTATTATTATTTGTCTATTTGCATTACATAGGAAATAAACTCTCTATCAAATAAAACCAATCTCCAACCAAACAACCTTCTTCGCTCCAACATTCTTTATAGTCAAGGACGATAAAGATTTGGTCATCATTAAACGACACCTTACCTGATCGTCGTTGTGAGTAGTAATAATTATTATTACTACATAATAATAATAATAATCAACAACAACTTATTATTATCATTTATTTATTATTACTATGATTTTTTCATTTATTATTTCATTAGTTATTTGTTTATTAATAAATAATAAGAAGCTATTATAGTTATTTATATTTTTCATTTTACTATTAGAGTTGTCATGTCAGATCCATTCATTCATTATTTAGTACTTTTATTAATACTTATTTTTATTATCATCATGACCACAGTGAGCCATGTATGATAGGTAACAAGCAGGAATTGTATTAAAAAGTAATTAAAAAAAAATTTACGATAATAATATATATAATACAGTATTATATATATATATTATATCATTATTCTAAATTTTTTTTTAATTATTTTTAATACAATTCCTGCTTGTTACCTATCATACATGGCTCACTGTGATCATGACTACCACCACTTATTCATTTATTATTATTTTTTACTATATAAATAATATTGTTGTTGTTGTCATGTTTTTTTTCTTATATTCCTTTTTTTAATATTGATAGTGGATGATAGTAACTCATTCGTTATTATTATTGATAATTTTACCATCAATTCTCATTATTATTAAATAATTATTAAACATGGTAAACATAATATAACTACTGTCACTATTCGTTATTAATTATTGTTTGTTGTTGCATTTTTGTTATCATCATCAACTTCAAGTCCAACATTATTTATTATTATTACTTTGTTTAATTACGAATGGTAGCAATGGTGAAATATTTTTGTTGCTTTCCTGTATAGAAATGATGAGTTAATCATATTTTGATAGTATATTACATGTTATAATAATTTTTAGCAAGTAATTTTTATGAGAATAATAATTATTATCAAAAAATGATTATTGTTATTTTCCTTTAATTTAAGTCTGCTTTTGTGTTATTCATTTGCATTTTGTTGACCTAGAGTAGCCCTTTACACGTTCCTGCTCTCCATCCACCATACGATGTTCTCCATTCAATATCCTCCTCTCCATCCATTGTATCATATTCTCCGTCCACTATTCCTGCTCTCCATCCCCAAACTCCTTGCTCACCATCCATCATGTCCTGCTCTCCATCCATCACCACCTGCTCTCCATCCATGATCTTCTGCTCTCCATACACAATCCCGTGCTCTACATACACAATCCCATGCTCTACATCTACCATCTTGTGCTCCCCATCCACAATCTCGTGCTTTACATCTACCATCTCGTGCTCTCCATCCGCAATCTCATGCTCTACATCTACCATCTCGTGCTCTCCATCCACAATCTCGTGCTCTACATCTACCATCTCGTCCTCTCCATCCACAATCTCATGCTCTACATCTACCATTTCCTGCTCTCCATCCATCATCTCCCGCTCTCCATCCACCATATCATACCCTCCATCCACTATATCTTGCTTTCCATCCACCATGTCCTGCTTTCCATCTACCCCCTGCTCTCCATCCATCCACCATCTCATGCTCTACATACACCATATTCTGCTCTGCATCCATCACGTCATACTCTCCATCCATTATATCCTGCTCTTCGTCCATTATATTCTGCCCTTCATCCACCATCTCCTGCTCTCCATCCATCATCTCCTATTCTCCATGCATTATCTCCTGCTCTTCATCCACTATGTCATACTCTCCATCCACCATGTTCTGCTTTCCATTCACCTGCTCCTGTTCTCCATCTAGGATTTCCTGCTCTCCATCAACCATCTCCTGTTCTCCATCCACAATCCCGTACTCTACACCCAACCTCTCTTGATCTACATCTACCATCTCCTGCTCTCCATATATCAACCAATTCCTGCTCTGCTCTCCATCCATCCTACCCCTTTGTTCATTTCATCACTTACTGATTCTGCAACTAACACGATGGCAGATTTTACTGTCAAGCATTTTGACAAAAATCACTTCAGTATGATACTCTCCCCATTTGGCGCGGTTTTCCCTTCTTCCAAGTCTCACTCTTGGCCCTCACTTTAGGTTGGCAAGCCTGGCGAGGGATTTGTGTTTATTGGAGTTTTTAAACCCCCAATGAAGGAGACTCAAACATACGGTGTGACTTATGTTGGCGTAGTAGTAGTAGGCATTAATTTGTAAATTATTATTAAGTATAATAATTACTAATAATTATCTTAAAATATAATAATAATAACTGGTTAACTGCAAGTCTTCCATTATTATTACTGTTGATGTTAGCAATGACTTTGTTGTTTACCGCTTGATGATGATCATTAAATTTATAACAATTAGCATCATTATCATCAAAAAATAAAATTTATCACCATAACAATAATGATTGTATATATCTTTATCACTTGCTTTATTCATCACCCTACTTACTTTTATCTGAACCCTACGATGTAATATGTTCATTACTATAATTGTTTTACATCTACTAGTTGTAAAATGTCTGATATATATTATGACAGTACTACTTCATTAAAAAAGACTTGACATCTTACCACACTCACCTCTCAAACAAGATATATTATAAAACATATTTATTCATATCATAAGTTCTCACGATAAGACACTTCCTCCTAAACAGACAATTTTTCTAACGATAAATAATAATCAATTGTCATTGAATTGGATGAGTAACAGCACTTATGCTGCTCCCAATTTTGAGAGAATTTAATTTAAACTTATTTAGGTTGAAAGGTGTTCAAAAATGAATGCGGAGTTGTCCTCTTGTCGGTAAAGCGATTCCTATGAACGCAGTTAGCACTTCCTGGACAAATTTTTTTCCTGAAGATGCAACAAGTTAAATAGAGCCATAAAGCGAGTTTTTAAAATTTTGGCTATTTGTATAGAAGTAGAGCCTTCTAATTATTGGCTATGTGCAGAAACGTTTGTGATTACGAAATTTTTTTTCAGTTTTTTATAGTTCTTTTCAAAAATCAGATTTTTTTTTTTTTATGGTAGAGTTGCTATTACGAACAAACCAACATTCATGTGACCGTGTTTCATAATAAAACTCCAAAAAACTAATGGATAGTTTTCATACAAAAAAAACATATTAGGTCTAAATTTATTAAAACATACCATAAGTATTTTTCATAATAAACAAGATAAAAACGAAAATGTTGTTGAAGTTATATTTTCGGCGTTGTTTTTGTTTCACATTAATGATACTAATTAAATCTAAAAGACTTGTCATCTTTCTGAGAAAACAAAATGAAAAGCACTAAATAATAATGAAAATTTTGAGAAGTTCTTTTTAAACTGAAGACTCATGAAAATTTTACGATTACGCGTTCAACTTTCTATGTAAAATTATAATGGAACTACTGCTTGCAGATATCCCCTTCTGTCGACCATGCCGCTGTAGACCTCCATAGGCCTATTGTACATTTTGTTGCTGCAAGTAAATTTTCTCAATAGTTTTACAATACTCAATGAGAGAAAAATTCTACGTTCAGAGTCTGTCTGGCAAAGCCCTTTCTATGCCCTTTATAGGTGCTAGGTATGTGTACCTACGAAAACTTAATGATGCATTAACCATCAGTTTCCACACACCAACAAATCATCGATGTTTGTAGCCAAAACTCAGTGCAATTAATCTCTTGTAGTGTTTTAATTGCTAGCTATTGAAATTGATGAACTTTTAATTCGCTTTATTTGTATAAATTTATTTCGGCTCAATACAACTTCGCAAATTGTTCACTAAAAGCTTTGTTTCTTTACTATGTGTCATAGTCTTAAGATGTACTTTGTTTTATGTAGTATCAGAGACCTAGTCAGCACAGTCCAGACCAGATAGGTTGTTGGCCTAGCATCCTCACTGATGTAGCCATCATGACCACTATTTCGTGTGGTTGCAATCAGAAACAGACAAGCGCTTGCTCGCCAAAGACAACCATTAGGTCCTATTATTCAATGGAATATAGTAATCTGGCTCGCTTAAGTTTGGTTCAGAAAGATCATCATTCATTCTATACATTGTAAACCCATAAACAGGTAATTCAGTATTTTGTATGTATCTTGATTGATATGGTGGCCCTGAAGTTTATGAAATTCAACAATAGAAAATGTGTTTTCATGATTTCATTATATCTTTCTTGATTATAACATTTATGATATACATTATGTATAGAAGTTGCGAAGAAAATGCAAATCTGTTTTTTTGGTTGAAGAACGGTGCTGTCTGTCAGCTGTTCAAACCTTAGCACAATAAATCAGGTGGTCGTTAAACTGCTTGGACCATTTCAAAATTGTTCAGGCCTTTTCATAAATCGTCCATACTGTTTCTGAAGTGTTCAGTTTAAAAATTAGGCAGTGATTAGAAAATACTGTTTTATTCGAAGAAATTTCATGGCTACCAAGGGTGATATTTACTCATTGAAAGCACCAAATTCCCTTCAAGATACTTTTCATTAGGCGTCTTGATGCATCCTCGCAAGTAATTTCAAAGCAAAGAATCTTGCCTACTTCAAAAGTGTTTGTGTTGTGAGCCACCATAATATTCTAAATTTCGTTGCTATGTTACTATTAATTGAATGAAATTGGTGAACAATATGTAATTTTTTTCACATTACTCTCAATTTTCAGACTAGACTTACCTATCAGTTACATAACTTCATGATAGATTTTATTTGAATATCATTTCGTCTTCCGTATACCATTAGCTTTTCATCTCCGTTACAGGTATCCGCGTAGCTGATATTGAGAACTGATGCAGGTGACGAGACAGTACATTGGTAGTCAACATTACTAGCAGCATTAGCTTGTACTACTAGTGGAAAGGGTAGAATGCAAACTCACAAGATTAGTTTTTGTCATTGCTGTTAAAAGTAATGCCTTCATTTTGAGATTGATTTATTGTCAGCAGTTGCGTATGTTTCCGTGTTTTTCTGTGCATTGTCTACCCCCTCAAAACATTGAATGAACCACCAAATACTTATTAAATATGTAATTATGTTGAATATTGCATAACTGTTGAATGATTTTTCTAATATTTTAATTGCTTGAGATATTTCCGATTCAAATATTAGGAGCTGTGAAACCTTTCCATTTCACTCTGCAATGTTAGTGTGGCAGTTAAATACTTGTGACTTTGTGCTAATTGCGTTTTGTTCAAGTCAATATAGCTGGTTATAGGAAATGCCATATCTGTGTATCCGATAACGCGTCTGTTATGTTTTTGTTTTATATAGAAATTAAACAATATATTTTGTAAACAGTAGATGTTTGATATAATTTTTCACTGATTCTTTTACACAATTGATATAATAAGATCAAATATATTATAAAATAGGATTTTCGTGCGAATTTTGCCGTTTTATTTTCACATATGACACTGGTTAAATACTTATGCATGAGCGCCCAAGTGACATGATTCAAATATACCCGGAAAAATACAGTTTAGTAACATGCAGAACGAAGCTCTGTTCAGTGATTGTGTGAACAGACAACTTCTCATCAAGTATTGATTAGATATACTGAATAAAACTAGTCAATTTACAAAAATTGTTAATTGCTGAAGATAATAATCACAAATTGTCATTTATAAACCATAAAAAGGTTAAAGGTGCATGTACGTCAAACGCCAAACAGAAGAAAAAACGATATCAAAGGGGATGCCACACGAAACAGATGAGCCAATACTAAAATATTTACGAGCATGTCCGTAATCAAAAGCATAAACATATGATTGTAAAAAGGCTGTAAAACGTAATAGAATATGCAGATGTTCTACATTCAATGGCAGATTTTGAAGTTTCTTTTCGATTGGAAATTCCATCCTATTCTGTAAGTGCCATTGTCGATCAAGCTTGCAAACGCCTAGGGAGCATGCCTCTGTTACTGTTATGGTACATCCTCTGTCTGAAATGACATAAAAAACATTATGAATCAAAGCAAGATAATATGGTGACATCAGTTGGTTTCACAGCTGTAAATAAGTGCCAGAAATGAGACGTGAACAGGGACCTGGTGAAAGCCATATTTCAACTTCTCATGCGACCTGATAATCTGCACTTTATTATGTCCAGCAGACAATTATAATTTCATTCATGTGCTATCATTTGAAAGTTTTCTGTTTAGTTGAAATTAATTTTTAATGATGTTTATTTATGCGTAACTTCAATACTAGAAGTAATTATTAAAAATTGTATATTTTACCCAAAACAATAATAAAACCGACAATAAGAACAGCTACAATGAAATGTTATTGATTATAGTAATAATAATTGCGCTGCATAATGGAAGTTGTTCTCATTTATCAGTTACATACTGAGAGATTGGTCCATGGGAGATGTTCACGATTAATTATTATTTCAGATTCATAAAATACGCAATAAAAACAAGTAGTGACATTAGATAACTATGTGTTATGTAATACTGATAATGTGCCTTGGATCTGAAGTATTTATATTATATTACCACAGGGCCACCAAATCTACGGATATGGAGCATCATTAATTTATGTTAACAAAGTTAATTAAACATATATCACAGGATTATGACTTTGCTGTATAAAAATTATGTCAATTAATTTAATTTATTTTTTACATGTACAAGGTAAGAAAATATTTCATAAAAAACGTTTTAAAGGTTATATGCTGATCCCTGTCATCTTCTTGGCAACGTCACACTACTATGAAAGCTGTAGTAAACGCCTTAAAATGGAATAAAAGGTAAGTTAGTTATTGTCTTCTAATAATAATTTGTATCATTAGTAGCGTGATTTCGGTAGCATCAGTTTGGGTAGACAAATACCACGAGATCTATACTGAGGAACATAGCAAAAAATGTATAGGTTTGAAAAACCTGCAAAGCACAATACGGTTTGACTAATATCTTAATACAGGTTAGCCCATGAATAATACTTCCTATGCCTAGCTGACTAACAGCACAATTGACAACAGTTTTAATATGGGTTTCATTTTAAAAATGTAAAAGTTTTACAAAACTCAATTTAGCCAAGTTTGTTAAACAATATCGTCAAATATGTCTACTATTTAAACATTAGTTTAAAATCAGAAAGCGCGATACAGCTTTGCATAACTTCAAACTAAACATTCAACATAAATGGTAAATGCTTATTTCTTTGAAGCTATTGTCTGTTCTGGGTCGAAGTAACAAACTGGCATTGTAGATGTAAAGCTAAAACTTAAAATGTTTTTATGATATAATACATACATAATACTGAAAGTATGGACACTTTGTTTGCATTTCAGTACGGCGATCTCTAAATAAATGTCAGAAACATCTTTATGAACATTCTGCATAACTCTCCTTGAACAAATTCGCTAAAAGAGCACACTCTTGGCTCATTATTGGCGCATTGATCAGTTTTGGTTAGAATTCGTTTTAATTCTATGCCCAAGCTGTTGCTCAGACCAGGTATAATGTTATTCCGAAATATTCAACTGCTATTGGCAAAAATCAAAGTTGTCTCGATACTGGATCAAAAGAATTCAATGGCTGTAAAAACCCAGCATCATTGTAATTTTTCCAGATTCACGGCATTGTCTCACAACATTACAATTTTAGTTATCGGAAAGAAAATCTCAGTGTGACAAAGATTAATCAAGCGGTTGAGGATGAAAATACATCTAATTTGTCTCCTTAGCCATGAGGAAGAATTTATGCACAAATATCAATTCTTCATAAAAAATTACAAGCAAAAGCCAAAATGAAACGCGAATGAAGTATCCACACTTTAATGCTATATATATGAAACAATAAAACTTGTCTTTAATGGGGTTGTGACTGGGGTTATCCCCCTTATAGGGGGCGCTGTGCACATCACACCGGAATTTGTTAAAAGTTTTATATAGAGTACAATGCACAAACACGGAATTATGATGTTTCAATTAGAATAAACAGGCTATCGCAATGCGATTGATATAATTGAACAAGCCACGGAGTTTACAGGGCTATAGCAGATTACACGTACATAAGTTTTTAATCACACAAGCGTAGCTATAGAGCATAATAATCATTAAATAACCACGATGCGGTCAGCGATTGGTACAGTAGTTAATAAATACTATAAGACACCAGCGATAATTAATTTATTTAGTGCAACGTTTACGTGTAAATGGATTGTCTGGTATCTGTGCGGGAAATAATAATAATACAAGTAATTAATCATTAGCATCTATCCACACCTCTATGAAACTATTATTATAAATGACAATAAGAATTTAATGTGGAGATAATTTTTTATCATAACTGATTTATTAATATAATAACTATAAATAATAATAATATAAGTTGTTACTAGTATAATTATTATTTATTATTATAAAATTATAAGAAGCATCACATTAATAATTATTATTATCGTAATAACAATTCAATAATAACCTTAATAATTACAATAGCAATCATAAACGGTAGAATCATAATTATAAATGATTATAATAAATAAAAATAAAAAAATTACAATAATAACTAAATAAGAAAATAGTTAGAATGGTGATAACAGGGGCATCAGAGGCTTCCCGGAAAAGAAAAGGGAGACGATGCGCCCGTTACTAAATGTGTTAGTAATAACCTAGTTTTTTCACTCAGTTTGAATGAAGTGGGTTTGTGATATTGAACCTTTTGCAAGCAACCGGATATTGCTACGAATAGCTTTTATTACAGGACGCATCGTCTCTGTTACTTTTTTCGGCAAGCCCCGGAGTTTCGTGGATAATAACTGTAATAAATAATAATTGAAAAAACTGTAAAAAAATATAAATCTCTGTTGCTGCAGGTAGATTTGATGCTGCTGTCTTTAAAAATAGTATAAAGTGTTTTTAGGGACATGTCATTATAGTATACGATTGACAGCGTGGAAGCTATCAGGAAAAAACTGTCACGAGTCTGCATGAAGTAACTATATTTCATACTACGAACGATGGTAACTTCCGGTTGGATGTAGAAAGTTCAAAGAGAGATAACTCTTAATGTCACAACACCATTATAACACCAGTTTGTTACTAATCATGCATGGCTCACTGCGGAAACTAAATGAAAATGATATTGACAGCAAAAATCATCAATTAGTGATACTTTTCTTATAAGCTTATTCTTATTATTAGCATTGATTAATATTATTCAGATGTCGTACCTACTTCGCCCATGGGTTATTAATTATGATAATTATTATAATATTATTTTACTTTCTTACAGCACAGCCTGAGACTAAAATCAACTGTAACAGACCTGAAATCAATTATATCTTAAAAAACAACAAATTAAAACAAAAACAAATAAAAACTACCAATAAAATACTAATGAGATATCATTAAACAGTATTATATATTGTACAGGAATTTGGGGTGGAGTGGTAGCTGTCACCTGTACAGCGGCCCACAGTAGTGAGTGTAATGCAGGCAGTGTAACGTCTCGCCTCTAGCAGGCCCAAGGTCAGCAAGCTAGACTGGTCGAGCAAGATTTGCAGCGTTGCAAGCTCGTAAGCTATACACAGTGAGGAGTTATCACAACTACCTCACTTTCCACTGATTTCTCGTTCGGAAGAATAGCTGCGTAGGGTCGAATTAGCAGGTGGAACAATCGTTCCAGTATCACACGCCCGAAGGTAGTGTGCAGTGTAAGTCTTTATTAAATGATTATAACAGCATTTATACAAAAAGGATTGCATCATGTTTACAGCAAGTCAGCACAGACAATAGATAATCACGCCTACTTGGCCTGATTGGCCTATACAACAAAAGAGGAGGCAGCACTTCGCTATGGCTGACTAGAGATGGCCACATGGGTTTGTTGTTGTGAAGTGCTGCCTAATACGCAATACAATATAATATATAAGTTGAATAAAAAATAAGTAAAACAGGCTGAAGCCGAATGACTGTCACATAGAAGCAATATATGTTGGATAAATAAGTGTAGCAGGCCGAAGCCGAATGACTGTTACATAGAAACAATGTATATGAATAGATAGGTGTCGAAACGTCACCTGGTCGACTTGTATTAGGGCAATGTTTGTGTGATTCCCCAACAATATTTTACAAATAATAATAATAATAAATATTCTTATCATCATCATTTCATAAGCAACTAACATAGAATAGGACTGTTATAAATAAATGATCTTGTTATAATCATTGTAAATAATTATTATTATTGTTATCATTCTATTCCTAAGTCAGACAGTTTTAGGTATGCTTTATTTTAATAATTAGCATATAAAAACAAATGCAAAAAATAACAATTACTATTATTATTATTGTTAATAATAAATAATAATAATGAATATCTTATTTC
This sequence comes from Cryptosula pallasiana, assembly GCA_945261195.1. Lineage (NCBI taxonomy): Eukaryota > Metazoa > Bryozoa > Gymnolaemata > Cheilostomatida > Cryptosulidae > Cryptosula > Cryptosula pallasiana. The sequence continues at coordinate 21,799,503 of OX183134.1, read as the reverse complement.
CAGTAATAATAAAATTAAAACTAAGAAAAGGTTGGTAGGATGATTAGTAAACAGTAGTAGCTAGATAGGTAGGTAATAGTAAGTAGTAGTATGATTATTATTCTTGTAACTTCTAAGACTACTACTACTACCTGCAACCAACTACTAGTAGCACTACTACCACTACTACCGTAGTAGTAGTGGTAGTAGTACTACTAGTAGTTGGTTGCAGGTAGTAACTACGTGGTGATTTCAAGTGCTAAAAATCATATTGATGTTAGGAAACCTAGATTTAATAGATATTATCTTTAATCCTAAACATAAAATAATAAAATAAAAATAATAATTCTAACTTCGTTATAATCATAATAAAAATAAGAAAGAATCTCATCATCTGTTGTCGTTCGTCGTTGTTGAGAAGAATGAGAAAAGTAATAAAAATTACCACTGCTTACCAGGGTCAACTAGATGTTAAATGATGATCAATTAGATTTCTAATAGTTCCTTGACACTAAAGAAACTTAGAGATGGTTGTTGGTTTTATTTGCTAGAGGGTTTATTTTCTATGTAATGTAAATGACAAATAATAATAATTGCAGTGAAAATGAGAAGAAAAATTTTGCTGCAGAAAATGACCTTGGCCTAGCCAAAAGAGGGAAATTATGACTGTTGCTGGATCGCTCACGAAAAATCCGTACTACAATAACAGGAGTAGGGGTTATTGAATGAATCGTTCAGTGGGCATCGCCGAGTTTAAACCATGCGAGAGTGGGCGAACGACTAATGTCAAATATTGCCGCGCCTGTTGGCGTGGCAAAATGTGTGTGCGCGCAAACTTGCGGCAAACCGTGTAATATTGACAATTATTTGGTGTGCGCGACACCGACAGGCGTGGGTTGGCGCCAACTGGCGCGCACACCGACAGGAACTTCCACATTACCGTTCATTTTTAGTGAAAGACATTGAATTTTATCAATGGTCAATTTCAGAAGACTAAATAGGCAACAAGCTGGTTGAGTTTACTTACACTGTTTCATAATCGATCTTAACTGTCATCCATGTTTATTTCGCTCTACTGAAATACATCTCTTTCAATTTCTTTTTTTTTTCTAACCCATACGTGCTCAGGTATGCTTTCAATAGAACGACCAATTGAAAACAACATATCATATGATTTATACGCTGGTTTTACTCAAAATATGAAGATTAATCTTGTAATAAGCGAATTTTTTTAGAAACTCCTTTTACAGCAAGTACTGATCATAAGGTAATCAAACAGGGGTTTGTTTCCTTTGGACTTGAGAGCATTAACGGTTGAAGTTCTCATTCTTTTCAAAGTGTGCTAAAGCGTTTCGAACAAATATAAAAAACCTTGAGAGAAAAATCACCAGAAACATAGCAGGCGAAGGTAATATTTTAAGTTTTGTGTGTTTTAGAAAGTTTGTGGTTTTTGGTTTGTAAAATACAAAACTAGAGATTTTTTTTTATAAATTAACCGAGGTCAAAACTATCAAATTAATGTAGTTCTATTGCCATAGTATACGGTAAGAGAGTCTAGATTTAACTAATACATTGCTAGTAGGAAAGTTTGTTGAACGAGAGGAGTGCCAATCAAACTTGGGATTAGTTTATCAACTTTATTGTCAAGTTCATTCAATAAAAAAAGTGATTTTGAAATGAATGAGACTAGCTTCATAACAATGAAGAACCAATCCAGTAAACTAAGATTATTGCTTATCATCACTGATAAAACTGGAGTTGTCAGCCCTAAAAGAGACAACTCCTTGCTCAATGCAACATGAATGTCAAGTAAAAGATGTATTGCGTTTAACTGATACGGAGTGTGTGATTTTGCATTGTAGGTCATTTATCATAAAACTAATATTATTCTGCTCCGTGAAAAAAATACTTCTGCTACATCTTTGGCACTTTTTTGAAATATTTACTTCTGAAATTTGTTTAGACTGATCAATAACTCATTGCAGTAGAAGCATGATCTGCTCCAAGTGTAAAAATTTAGGAAGAAATTTTAGCATCGTTTGCGGATGCCAGTTTTATGGTATTTTACATAAAAACTGGATCAATATTTACAAAATAATTATAAAATAAAAATACACTTTGAGTAAAACTAAGAGCTTAGCTGTCAAAGGGTGCACTGTAACACATATTACATAAGATTAGGTCTATATGTCACACTTTCTACAGTTTCAAAAATTTCGGTGCTTTTGCCTTAAAAAATGAACTCTGAATGGTGAAAATCTTTTTAAATGAAAAACTTTAAACATTTTTGGCTCATCTATTTTGCTCACTTGTGTACTCAAAAGATCTATTTGCTAAAAATGATCCATAATGGAGGTAGAAAATTTTAACGTTTCCTTCATGGGTTTGAAATACTGAAGTTTACACAATTGGAATGAAGTCTGCGCTGTTAGGAGTATAAACGCAACGAATCGCTAGTGTTTCCAGAACCAATAACCTAAACAATGTAGTTGTCTCCCCAAAAAGAAGACAACTCCGCTATAATAGTTGTTTCCATCATAATTGTAGCATGCACGTGTGTTTCTGATAAAGGAATGCAAACTAATAAGAACTTCTGAGATTGTAATTGGATAGTTCTCCTCTCTGTAACAAAAAGTTGCTGTTGGAATTTTGCGATAAGTTTTCGACTTTCCTTTCAATAATCTGTTTTTAAATGTTTCTATAACAAATATTGCTATCTATTAAAATAAAATGTAATCAAATTTTTATATATATCTAATAGGCTACCAAGTTTCACAAACTGTTTCCAGGATTAAATGATGCTTGAGAAAGAATGCTACAGTCCCCATTTTAAAAATGTTCCAATGCATGTTTCCCAATGGGCTGTTATGTTTATTTTAGATTATACATTTGTTTGTATTATAAATGCATTGTCACTTCTATTCACGCATTCTCTACTCTTTTCACATGTAATTGCTCGCTTGTTTTCACGGAAATTATTGCAAAGTCATCAGACCAAAAGTTGCGCTGAGTAGGTACAAATGAAGCTGACATCAAAAACAATCCAAGTGTTAATGTAAATATTTTAACTTAGTGACTGAGTTAGTTAGCTTTGCTTGCATCATCATCGCAGCCTGAGTTTTAACTAAGTCTGTACTTGTTTCACCAAAACAGTGTCTGTGTTCTAGAATCATCTCCCTCAGTAAGTAACCGGAGGAGTGAACTACAGGGTAAGATAAGTCAAGATGAATGCAACTCTATGAGTCACCGGCATTTGATACTGTGTATTGAGCAGATTTACATTTTGTCTCACCCAAAATATGCTTGTTAGTGATTGGTTGGCTGAGTATTAATAAGCTTCGGCTAATGCCTAGATAATGAACAACAAGTGGATTGAAGTTTGAGCATTATCATTGAAACCTTAAACCATTGTGATGTGGTATCAGAGGCGTATTGAGTACCCCCGACCCCCCGAACATTCGGGGGTCGAACTCCCAACCCCCTAACGTTAGGGGGTCAAATTTGTCGGGTATTGTTTTGGTTTTCGGGGATTGATTTTTCTCATGATGATTGTTTGGAGTTATCTTAGCATTACAACATGAAACATAAACCTAGCCCAACTACATGCTTTACTTCTTTTGTGGATTGACCTTGACCCACCCTTGTGATAAAACAATAAATTTATCAGTAAACTAACAAGGCACATCATTGGCTCATGAACATATGGTTGACCAATCAAATAAATGAATATTCCTGCTTTTGAATAAAAGTGGAAAAGCGGCTCTACTGTAAAGAAATATTCATTTACATTATTATGATGTGCAACAACATGCAAATGAAGCTGCTATGCAACAACTAACAACTGTCTGTATGTGGCTTGGTGGTTAAAAGTATTATTACTACTACTGTAACTATTATTCTAATAATTAATAATGATGATTGGATTTTCTCCCACTTCACTACTACTATTATTTATAATCATTAGATTATTAATTATAAATTATTATTATATATATAATTATTATTTATTATTATTATTATTTATAATAATAATTATAAATAACAGTTAATAATAATTTGAAGCAGTCAAATTATATTATTTATTATTATTATAATGAAAAATGATAAATAAATATATATTAATGATAACAATAAATAATCAAAATAATGAAATACATATAAATAATAAAGTAATAATAATAATAGTATAGTAATTATTCATTATTATCATTATTAATAATTGATAAATTACAAAAGTTGAAAAAATGAATAATGATTAGCTATTAAATGATAATATAGTATAAAAATAATAAAACTCGACCCCCTAACACTCATGGTGAACCCCCTAACAGGCAACCCCCTAACAAATTCCTCCAACCCCCTAACAAAAAATTTTTTGCGCTTCGCGCAATTCTATTTTGTTAGGGGGTTGGATTTTTAACTCAAAACGCCCCTGTGTGGTATCTCCCTAAAAAAGATGGCAACATCACATGAGGTAATTTGAAAATAACTAAAACATCTGCCAATTATTTGAACCCTACAAATGGATTTAACGAATAGAACTTCTTTATAGGGGTGAATATCTAGCTACACCACTGGTGAGTTTAACTTCGACTACACTGCTGGTATAGAGGTGGCAAATTTGTACGGCTAGCCTAGTCGCTGTAATGTTTGGACTCATACAGGCCTATAGACAGAAGGATATACTGAGACTTTTCTAAGCCAAAAACAAATCCTGCACCAGGCCATCAAACTCAAAATTTATCACATGTTATCTACTGCAGATCAGTGTAGTTGTTAATAACAAGTAATTTGCTTTGTCTACACAAAGAAGAAAACCTGAATCTTTTAAGATTGTGTAATACTGCTTTACAACTTTAAAATCCTGGTCACATTTATTCCTTTAGCAACTTAAATACTATTTCGGATAAAACTTAGTCTGAATAACCATTTATCTTTTAGATGACAGTTATAAAAGATGATTTGATTAAAGCAGTTCTAAAGTGATGCTCAGAGCCGTATGTTGAGCCCTACAGTAAAAAAGGAAAATCAAATAAATGTTCATTTGTAAGTGCATGCTGGGTCAATCACTTTAATGCACAAATTATGACAATCAAAGTAGCAGTCTTTGATTTGTGACCAGCTTTTGGCTTTGAGCTCAATTAAAAAGTAGAAGAACTGTGTTAGCTGTGATAATTGGAAACTTGAGAGCTCAAATTTCTAAAATATACCACAAATTGCTGCCTATCAATTATTGGTTTGTTGCTATCACTGCTTTAATTCTTCTCTGGAAAAGAATTGAAAAACCTGGTTATTAGTAGTAATATATGAGCAGATCTCCCTACCAAGTGTTTTTTTGTGGATTAAATCTTGGGGTTATGCAATGAGTTACGCCGTTAGATGAATTCGCCGAGTTTATATTGTATTTCATTTGAGAGGCATTTGAGTGGCATTTGAGTGGCATCTAAGTGGCATTTGAGTTTTGATTATTTTTTTATTTAATTTGAACTCATATGGCAGCTAGATTTTGAATGTATGGTATTTAAGTTTTGATAATTTTTTTACATAATTCGAACTCATATGACATCTTGAGAGAGAGGAGAGAGAAGAGAGAGAGGAGAGAGGATGAATTCCTCGAGTTTATATTGTATTTCATTTGAGAGGCATTTGAGTGGAATTTGAGTGGCATTTAAGAGGTATTTGAGTTTTTGATTATTTTTTTACTTGATTTGAACTTATATGGCATATAGATTTTGAATGTATGGCGCTCATATGACAACGTTTTTGATGGGGTTGTAATTGCTACTGAATTGTTTTTGTATATGATATAACCATCTACAACGCTATAGTTATTGTTATAGTTTTATTATTACATAACAAGTATTACATTATATGCTTACTGGAGAATGTAATAAAATACATATCATAATAAAGTGTAATAGGTTGAATATATAGTGTTAAAGTCTATAAAAACTTTTTAATTTGTAAAGTATTTGATGACTTTACAAGAAATATCATCACATTCAGGTTCAATCACGATGAGAAGATTTTCTTCAAGTTTAAGTTTACTATCTTCCAATATAGATAGAGAAAGTTTTGAAAAATCCTCCAAGTCATTATAAGTAAAAACTCTATAAATCGATGGTGTTGAATTTGTAATTGCTGCTGAATTGTTTTCGCATATGATGTATCTATCACACACACAATCAGTAGCTGTTTCGATTTCTTCATAATTGTATATAGTAGAGTTTGTAGGGCTTGGCTGTTCCAAAATTAAATCGACTAAACCCAGAGCTTGTGGAAGAGATGGAATTGATGGTGATAAAGCTGGAACTAGTGACTCGTTTGTAACTTTTGTTGTTGTCGTCGTTGTTGTCTGCGGAGTTGTGGTGATTGTTGAAGTTGTTCTTCGAATCGTAGGTAGTAATCCCTCATCGTATAAACGAATGTAATTTAAAGCTTCATCGGTTTTGCAAACAAAGTATTGTTGAGGCCACATATCATAAGTGTCACAGCTTCTACGTTGGGGAGAAAACTGCATGAAACATGTGAGTGTATGTATACGATATTTTAAGTTTTTTCCTAAAACTTCAGTTACTGAATCAACTGCTTCCATATTAAGAATTCCCGAAAAACATCCAGACCGTCTATGAGATAAAGTGAATGGTCGAATCTCTGTTGCAAGACAATAACTGCTTAGGATTGGGAATAATAGAAGATAGATTCGATATTTCATTTTTATTCAGAGAGAGAGACTTTTAACCTAGTTTATGCTTTCATCATCTAGAGTTAACTGTCTTGCATTTCGCTGGACTTTGGTTAATATGCTCCAACTAAAGTTCTATATATATAACTTTGGGATCGCATTTGTCTTTGTTATCTCCTTGACATGTGATGCTGATGATAATCTTGTTTTGAATAGATTTCAAACTTTCAAAACTCGAAAATGACAAATTTACACCTTCAATACCATTGATGTTAGTGATGATAGTAGCTATTTTCGGCTTCTCGTTGGTCGAATGATTGCATTCCACACATGCAAAGTTGGTTGTCTCAAACTCTTCTGTTGGTGGACAAATCAAACGTGAGGTGTTGTATTCAAATACACATAATTCATCATTCCAAAATAGTTTTGTATTTTGAGTAAGACCTTCCGTATTTTTTTTAACCCGTATTGCACATTCCTCCTGATTCAGAGTGTATTTTGTTGGTGTATTGCAGGTCAGGCTATCTGTAGAAGTTTTGCTTTTGCAGATCCAGGATGCGTTTTGAGCGATAATAAAACCGCAATGTAAATAGTTGGAAGGATAGAGTCTCACACAGTTTGTTCCATTTTCATCTTTATATCGAATACTTTTTTCAAAAGGTGAAAAAAATAAGACATCATTTTTTTCCATAACTCCATCTATACATTCATCGATTTCGTCGGCATAAAATACTTCACTGACATTGAAACTGTCGAAACTCGAAAATGTTGAATTCACACCTTTGATTTTATTGATGTTAGCTGGATTTGATTCCTCATTTACACCTTCGATATCATTGATGGTAGTGATGTTAGCCGGAATTTCGATATCATTGATGGTGGTGATGTTAGCTGGAATTGGTTCTTTGGTATCTGTAGAATCTTTACTCTTACAGATCCAAGAAGCGTTTCGAGGGATGAAAAAACCGCAATATATATAGTCAGAAGGGTAGAGTCTCACACAGTTTTCCCCATTTTCATCTTTATATCGTATAGTCCTTTCAAAAGGTGAAAAAACCAAGACATCGTTTTTTTCCATAGCTCCAGCTAGACATTTATCAATTTTGTTGCTATAAAACACTCCACTAACATTGGGAAATGTTAGTGCCAGTAGCAAGATAAATACACAGCTCATTTTTTAAAATGTTTTTGCTTTCAGTGTTGAAAGTTGAATACTTTCTTTCTTGATGTTCTTTCTATTTATACGTAAGTGGCTAGTGGCTTGTTCAGCTCTCTCAGCTGATTTTGAAGATGTGAAACAATCTCATCAAAGTGGTTACCAAAATGTAAGTATGGTTCCAATCGAGATTGAGACAAAAGAACATGTGTTCCTGTCCAGCGAAATGAAGTCAAACCTCTTAAAATCGAAATATCTATCAAATCACCCAGTTCAGCATCTTTCAAACATTGCTTCATATCAATCAGTTCGATCGCTCTTTTGAGATCTTCAAAATCTATCAACTTGTCTTGCGGACAGCATACTTTTGGATCAAAGCTCCTAGAACAGTTTAAGCATTCGAGAGGATTTGCTCTTGAAATACAATTACAGCTCAAAAGCATGCTTTGTGTTGATTTACGAGCTAGATTGAATCCTAACACAAAATAAAATACTTCTTCGGTGATGAGTTGAACAAAAAGAGGATTCGAACGCTCTAAAGGAATGTGTTCAAAATGAGTTCTTATGAACTTAGGAACAAAATCAGCCAATGTAGCAATTGACTTGAATCCTTGAGTTTTTCCACTCATGTTTCTTCTGTAGTTCAGAGATAAGTGAAGCAACATTTTTTGTAGCAGTTCTTTTATGAGTCCTCAGATATATTTGTCGAATCAATAGGTATTATCGGGTTGACTGAGTCTTCTTTTTCATCAGGAGTATAAGCATATGGATATCCTTCCGCTATCGCAAGTAATTTATCCTTTAGACGTTGATAAGCCAGCTTGCTCTGACTAGTAGGTAATAGGTAGGGATTTAATCGTGCTCTCAAATTTGTTAACATAAAGGGAGACTTCAAATCATCAGAGGAAAGATCCAAAAAAGCATTAATCCATTCATCATGCACCAAAAAACCCATTTTAGCGTTTATCAAAACTTGTCTTCTGTCAATCCAGTCGACAGCATCACCCAATTCTTTTTTGGTGGGTGTAGCACCTTCAACCATTTCAGCATATCTTTTACAAGTGATACATTTATCATCAACGTGTGAACAGTAACAGTTTAGTAGTGATAGATTGGTTGCTTGCTTGTAAAAGCTTCCTCCTAGTGCACAGTATACACATTCTTCCGTAAAATAAATCCTCAACATTTCATCAGAAACCTCAGCCAAAAAAGTCTTAGGTCCTATAGCATCGGAAGCTTCTTGGTGAGCAAAGTCTTCAACACGTAACATATTTGTTGTTATTCCGTTAAATTACCAAACACGAATGATCCGTTTTCAAATTGAAATACCTATTTAATCATTCATTACTTTTTCTTTTTTTTGAGGTTAATTGTTATGCTAGCTCATGTAGATCTTCATAAATGCTTTAATTTCAACCTGACAACCATCGATTGGGCAAGGTTTTACTTCTGATGAGCATTCAGTAAGTGCTTTTTCCTTACACTCACTACAGTAAATGAGATGACCACATGGAAGAGAGATATGATTTGCAATTACTTTTTTTTCATGTGACTCAGACACACATTGAGCGAGTTTTTTTTGCTTAGTCTGATCTTTATCTTTTTTTAACGAATCAATTGATTTAGCATCATTTTTTAACAGTGTTGACGAATTCTCAACAGATGTAAAATCATTTTCAAAAGTATGTAAGGCTTCAATCATAAAACCTATTTGCTCAAAAGGTTTTCCATTTAACACTAAAACTTGTTCGATATCGTTTTGACTGTATCCTAGTTTTTTGCAAATAAGTTTCATTTCTTCGGTGTCATTGTTGAGCGTTATTTGTTTTACTTTTTCTCGATATTTTTCAACCCCTCGCTTACACCTTTTGCCTTTGTCTGTTTGCATGTAAACATCCTCAACATATTCTTCACCTTTACTCCCGAGTAAAAAATAACAGTCAGGGAACCATCGACAGTGTTCCCCCCCACGGTAGATCACTCTCTTCCCATTCTTTAAGTTCACCTGAGCAAAAGAAGCATTTTACACTATCTCCGAACTTAGTATAGTAGAAACCTGCATTGGAAAGGAGTTTCATGGAGACTTTACCCTTCCATTGTTTGAAACTGTCTTCCCTAGATGTTTCAGTAGCAAAACGTGGTGTACCAGCACGATCAATTGATATACCTAGAGGTAATACTTCCGCAGTTAAATCTCCTCTTCTAGTTTTTTGTTCTTCCATCGTATAACTTTTGACAATTGAGATGTTTTTCATTTCATCTGCAAGTAGTTTCCTAGATCTATACACACGATTGTGAGTATTAAATCCTCTAACAAATCGACAAAACGGAAAACTTTTAGCATGTTCTTTCATTGGATGTTCATCTTCATCCTTCCAGTTTAGTAACACCCCTCGGCAAAAAGCACATCGAACAGCGTTGTCTTTTTCAAGGTTATAGAAACCAGCTCCAGCCATGTTTTCACCACAATGTTTACCTACTCGTCTCCAATTTGTAAGAAATGATTTTCTTCGATAATTTTCATCAAGCATTAAAGTCTCTCTTTCATAAAAAGAGAGTTCATTGCAAATGAACTTGAAAAAGTCCGTTGGGGAAAGTTGCGCAATAGTTTTTTGTAATTTTAATGACAAAAGACTACAGTGATTATCCGGATAAGTTGCGACGACATAAGTTATTGCAGTGGTATCAGGAACAGTTCGTTGTAAAAACAACGACGGAGTAACGAGTAAACTATCATCTATCCATTCAGTGCAGTCTTTAGTATTTTCAAAGCAATTCCGAGTTTTTCGCATTTCTTTTTTTTCATTATAAATAGTGTTTGCTACATATCTGTTGTTTGTTACTCGACACATTATTTATATATAACATAAGTAGTAGCTTCAGTTATTAATCAAGTTGAAGTTTTGTTGGAAAGTTCTTTCCCTTTGATCTAGTTCGTTGTTATTCTAAAAAAAATGATAATGCTTTATAGCAAAAAATAAAAAAAGACTAAAGTTTCAATTTTTTTCAACATACTTGAAATGATTACTATTGTAATAGAATGTAAATACTTACATCAGAAATGAAGACTTGTCTTTCTTTGAATTAAAATTAATGATATTCCTAGTTGTTTGAACTTGAGCTGCTTTCTATAAAATTCAGATGATGAAGGAGTACTTTTTTCATTTTGAAGTCCTGAAATAATAATAATAATAATAATGATAACGATAACGATAACGATAACGATGACGATGACGATGACGATGACGATGACGATGACGATGACGATGACGATGACGATGACGATGACGATGACGATGACGATGACGATGACGATGACGATGACGATGACGATGACGATGACGATGACGATGACGATGACGATGACGATGACGATGACGATGACGATGACGATGACGATGACGATGACGATGACGATGACGATGACGATGACGATGACGATGACGATGACGATGACGATGACGATGACGATGACGATGACGATGACGATGACGATGACGATGACGATGACGATGACGATGACGATGACGATGACGATGACGATAACGATAACGATAACAATAATAATAATAATAATAATAATAATAATAAAACATAATTAAAACTTTCATACATCATTTTTTGATATCTTAAATAGTGAATAATCTTGTTTTTTTTCAGAAAATGTCTTCACGTTTAAATTGATTACAATTAAAACAAAATATAAATACTTACATCACAAATGAAGACTTGTTTTCTTTGAATTAGAGGAATTATACACATAGTTGTTTGAACTTTAGCTGTTTCCTATGTAATTCAAATGATGAAGAAGGAGTGCTGTAGTAGATGACGATGTAGTAGATCTTGTTCCTTCAGTTACTAATGATGAAGTGAATGCTTGCTGTATGAAAACAGTGCTTCTTATATAGCTTAAGTTGTACTGCTATGAATCAGCATTATTTTCATATGAATGAAAACCGTTGCTTTCGCGGGAATAAATATTTTATTTTCACGCGGATACAAACCAATGCTTTCGCGGGAATAAATACTTTATTTTCACGCGAATGGAGACCGTTGCTTTCGTGGGAATAAATATTTTATTTTCACGCGAATACAAACCAATGCTTTCGCGGGAATAAATACTTTATTTTCACGCGAATGGAAACCGTTGCTTTCGCAGGAATAAATATTTTATTTTCACGCGAATATAAACCAATGCTTTCGCGGGAATAAATAAGTTATTTTCACGCGAATGGAAACCGTTGCTTTTGCGGGAATAAATATTTTATTTTCACGCGAATACAAACCAATGCTTTCGCGGGAATAAATACTTTATTTTCACGCGAATGGAAACCGTTGCTTTCGCGGGAATGGAAATTTTATTTTCACGCAGATAGAAACCAATGCTTTCGCGGGAATAAAAATTTTATTTTCCCGCGAATACAAACCAATGCTTTCGCGGGAATAAATAATTTATTTTCACACGAATGGAAACCGTTGCTTTCGCGGGAATAACTATTTTATTTTCACGCGAATACAAACCAATGTTTTCGCAGGAATACACAATTTATTTTCACGCGAGTGGAAACCGTTGCTTTCGCGGAAATAAAAAATTTATTTTCCCGCGAATACAAACCAATGCTTTCGCGGGAATAAATAATTTATTTTCACGCGAATGAAAACCAATGTTTTCGCGGGAATAAATAGTTTATTTTCACGCGAATAGAAACCGTTGCTTTCGCGGGAATGGAAATTTTATTTTCACGCGGATAGAAACGAATGCTTTCGCGGGAAGAAAAAATTTATTTTCCCGCGAATACAAACCAATGTTTTCGCGGGAATAAATAAATTATTTTCACGCGAATGGAAACCATGTCTTTCGCGGGAATAAATATTTTATTTTCCCGCGAATACAAACCAATGCTTTCGCGGGAATAAATAAATTATTTTCACGCGAATAAAAACCAGTGTTTTTGCGGGAATAAATAGTTTATTTTCACGCGAATAGAAACCGTTGCTTTCGCGGGAATGGAAATTTTATTTTCACGTGGATAGAAACCAATGCTTTCGCGGGAATAGAACAATTATTTCCATAGGGATAAAACTGTTGCTTTCGCGGGAGTAAAAAAAATAATTTTCACGCGAATAGAAACCAATGCTTTCGCGGGAATATCGCGTGAAAAACTGCTGAGTCATAGATATATTATAAAGAAGGTTTCACGAGATGGTTTTCATAGGGTTAATTAGTACAGCTTTAGCTATTTAAGTAGCAGTGTTTTCACACAGAAATCATCCAGTTCTACAATAGCTAGCAAAGAAGCAACATCTACACACCAACTACTACATTTACTTGAAACTATTGAAAGACTTTCAGTCAATAAGGTGAGAATCACTAAATAATTCTTTAACATATATTGATAGAAAACTTCAACTAGATTTGCTATAATACTTCAGAAAGTTAACTTTATGTTTTAATATTTTGTTCTTATTAATAAAAGATCAAATAGTTTCACCATAATGCATCAGAAAAATTATTTTGGTTTTGATTATGTGTTTATTTTATAAATATCTAGTTAGTTTATTCTTTTCAAATATTTTTCAAATTCCAACCATCTGTTACATATTTTTTACTCTCTTTTCAGTTCCAACTTCTCACTGAACGCTCTGAATATGAATGAAGACCGTAATACCTCATTTCTCTCAACATTCGAACCATACTCTGATGATAAAGAAAATATCCCTCCTGATTCACATGTAATAAAAAGGAAACTAACAACAGTTCGACCAAAGCCATGGGATTCGGATAGAAATAAAACGATTGACTATGCTTGGACTTTGAAAGCACCATCTCTTTCTCATCTTTCCTGCTTGTCAAAAAATGCCGCTAGTTTGCTCAATTCTTGCGATACCAATGACAGAGTAATGATTGGAAGGTTTCAACCACTTCACTTAAATCAAACACCATCACTTCTCGAGATAATCTCCATCAAAAGACCAACTGAGGATGTATATAAAAACTTATGCATTATCCGCTACAATGTCGAAACATTTGGCAACAGACGACAAGTGAGGTCCATGGTGAGAAATGAAGATTACAACAAATTAGCTCCAACACAACAGGATGTTCCAAAACTGGTGGTTTTTATGGGATTCGATTCAGACAAGCATCCAATCTTTCACCCTATCAACTTCCCATCCAATATTTCCCTTGAGGAAGCTAAACAGCTAAGTAGATTAATAAAAAAAAAACAACTAGTCAGTTGATCAGTATGGTTCGTATCGCAACACTCTCTCAATTTGCTGTTGGAAGTGTAATCAGTTTTGAATCTCCTCAAATATCAACTGAGTTAACATTACCTAATGGAGAAGTGGTGATGGATGCGCTACTGGTAAACTACAGATGTCTGCAATACGATGGTTTGATGATGGGAGTTCTATATATACCTGAAAAACATGCTAGCGGCGTCAAACGAATTGGAACAGGAGTCATACTTGTAAGAAATCGTGAAGTTAGTAGATTTGGTTATCATCGACATGATATAATCACATTCACAGCATTACAAGCGATAGAAACGGCTCAAAACCTATCCAACAAACTCGATGACTCCAACCAGATGAAGTACTTCACTAGAGATGAGGTCGTTGAGAACAAGGTCTTAGTGCTTTCAATGGGAGTGGGAAACACATCTTCTACATCTTTGAGAGGACCAACACCCCCTTTGCAGAAAACTATATTCAAGAAGAGCAAGTCAGACAACACAACCCAGTGAGTGTTTTTTATTTAATGTAAACTAACTGATATAAGTAATACTTCCAATTAGATAAAAATTATTTATAAAGCAATTATTTTTTGTTTTGCTTTAGATAGAAGAGAAAGAATCAAAAACACTTGATGAAAATTATGCTCAAGAAAAACAAACCGAACAATATAACTTGGTGAGTTACTTCCCTTTACTATATAATGTTAACTAACCAATGTAAAAAGAACTATAATTCAAATTCATGTAATTATTTTACATTTTTGTTTAATCATCCTATACTAATACATAACTTTTTATTTTAGTTCATTATGGAATCAAAAGTACATAGAACAGAAGTCTTCCTTCCTAAGTTATAACATCAGTACAACAATGACAACATTGTAAAGAAAAAGACTATCATCCATTGATTGTCATTACAAGTTGTTGTGCTTTGTATTACTTAGTACTTACTAACTCTAGCTATATTATACAAGAATATGTTGCTACTTATTATGGAATAAATGTATATAATCATATATTGATTCAATGTAGTTATATCTCCTCGTTCTTCTCTCCTCTCTCTCAAAATATCATATGAGTTCGAGTTATGTAAAAAAATTATCAAAACTTGAATGTCATACATTCAAAATCTATATGCTATAAGTTAAAATTAAGTAAAAAAATAATCAAATCTCAAATGCCACTTAAATGCCACTCAAATACCACTCAAATGCCTCTCAAATGAAATACAATATAAACTCGGCGAATCCATCCAACGTCGTAACCCATTGCATAACCCCAAGATCAAATCCACAAAAAAACACTTGGTAGGGAGATCTGCTCATATATTACTACTGTTATTGTTAAATTTTGAAAAGTGAAATTAGAAAACTTTTGACAGTTGAATACAAATAATGCTTTGAAGCACAAAAATGCACATCGATTCACAATTCAGACATGTAACGCAAACATAAATTGGAATCAACAAATCCGTTTCGAAACATGAACCTTTCTGTTGTTCGGAAAACTTGACATTTCATGTCAAATTAAAACAGTTGCTTCCGTATTAGTTTCAAAATTTAATTTCATCGGGAAACAAAAAAATAGCTGCAATGCTTTGACACACAAAATTTTATTTCATCAACAGACAAAAATAACAGCAATGCATTAACCCACAAAACTTTGTCACTTCTTGTCAATTAGTTCATGCTTGTTTAGGCCATTTGTTTAGCTAGATGATTGGTTCTGGACCTCCTTTCATGATTGAATTGCTGTGATTTTGAATGTTTGAAATTTTTGCTTTTGTGAATTTCTTATTAATCCATGCCTGATTTTTACGATGCAAGAACTTTTACAGCTCAAGCTACCATAGTTTTTGAAAAGAAATAAGTTTTCTGTGAATGAGTGAGAAAGAAAATGAAAGTAGGCTGAACAGAAGTATTTTAGATTCTCAAAAATGCTGATAAATATTGGTGATACTGATTATTGTTGTATCGAATACTGGTGTGGTTTCTAAGAAACAAAACAGAGGAAACATTGTGCTGGTATATGCAACTGAAACTAGTTGCTTACTATGATAGATTTTAGTGAATGACAACAGTAAAATGGGTGTTTGCTGCACTGTATCCACACCGAGTGAAATAGAGTTTCACCCACAGCCATCGTAAGATGCTGTGCCCATAGGAAAGCCTTACTGTGCAGGTAGCACAGTGTGCAGGGTCGGTAGTGACCCATGCATGGCCGGTATTGACCCCTTATCAACCAGGTAAGGTGACTCAGGGCCAGTCAAATATGGCCGCCATAGCAGAGGACCTCCAAAACCAGTTAGGATCCTGCTCTAGGACAGGAACAGGAACTAACCTTAATACAAATATATCATGATTGGTTAGTTATTTATATATGTAATCGCATTGGTCTAATTACTTCCTGTGCCTTTGATTTTATATGATTTTGAGCTAATTACTTCCTGCCAGCTACGTATAAAATGGCTGGTATTGTTCATATTCTGTGCATTCATTTCTCATGTCTTGCCGATAACCCTAGTGGATTGCCACTTTTGGTGTTGAGAAATAAAGCCAGTATTCAACGCTGTGTTGTCTGTGTGAGCCTTGGGCTCTGCCTATGCCGGATGATATGGTTGTGTTACCTAGTTGCCACTGTCAAGCAGCACAGTGTCCCCTCTGGAGAGAGGCATAAAATTCGAGAATAGTGGATATTCGTGGAAATCAGACTGAAATCCAGTACATTACTAACGAATAAAACATTGGAAGCAGAGTGCCAGTGTAACAATTGCATGGATTGGAACAAATTCATCTCTAGGGAGTCATAGTATAGAGAGCGGTAAGTATACATAACAACGCATCAGAGAGACTGAATTCAAAGAGTAATATAAACTTCAGCCATTAAACAGGCTGTGAACAGTACAGAACAAGAACAGAATACAATCGATCTAATAACAGTCCTGTACCATCTCAGTAAAGTGACTACGAGCACAGCAGAGATTAATACTAATGTTGTGGGAGTCGTTGCCTACCCTTTGGGGGTCATTACTTACCTTATGAAGCTACTTACCTGAGACGGGTTATTGCTGAACATTTAGCCTTATACGCTGGCACTGCACTATGCTCTGGGCTGGGGTAACAGTTTTGGCCTCTTTGCTGACTTTACTGGCACCTCTTAAGGTAGGTTAAGCAGCTGCTTGTCTAATTTCGAAATCTACCTCATTTTTATATATTGATATTTATTTCATTGTATTTATGTTTATGAAAAGTTTCCAAATAGATAACGTACAACCGCTCCACACTGATTCTTATTTCTGACCAACAAGTTAGCCTCGCGCACTTCCACAATGAATAGTTTTACCCAATTACTGTTCTTCATAAATATTTGAAGAACAATGTTATGCTGTCAGCTCTCAGATTTCAGTTTATCTAACAGATCAGATGACGCTATTTAAAGTTATAAAACTCAGCTAATTCCTGCTTCAAAGTTTCTCTACACAACACAAGCTGCGCAAACTGTAAGCATCAAACGCTCAAGGGATTATTCAAGCTGTAATTGAATAGCCTTATTGCTGATGACACCCTGAAATTTCAATATGCAAAGCGAGCCCAAAATTGATTCCAACAAAAGCAAAGTTTGCATGGCTTTTTATCAAATATTCAACGGAATAAATGCAAATTATAATGGACTTTGGCTATTTTGGCTATGAAATGCAACTAATCTTATCCTAAGCGAAGAAATCAAAGTGTGGCCAACTGCCATTGTCACGTGACCCTCTGGAGCCAAATGCTTGCGTGACTACACTATAACTTATACCAAAAATTCTCATTTTCAACAGCTCATAACGCAACAGATGGACAAGCTAAAGTCTAAAACAATCATTCATCTGAAAGCTCAGAATGTCTTCGGGCTCTCTGGGAATTTTAAACAAAATATTTCAATTTGAAGAAAATTGATAAGGGCCAAAACACAGTGCTTATATTACCGCTTATATTATAAAAAATATGTATTACAAACTATTTTTCTTGTATCATTCAACTTTCAAATGAAATTTTAAATAAGAAATAGTTTATAAATATAAATACTTATAATAGCCAATGGTTAATCGTAGAAGAATAATCTCGTAATATTTAAATAATAATAACATCGGTATTCTCAAAAATAATTATTTTTTACGGTACCAATGAAATCGATTTTTTTTTTCAAAATGAGCATACAATTGATTTGACATTATCCATATTTCACTTCAGAGTAGCCTATTACGAATTTTTGTTATTCAGTCAGCTTTTTATGAAGAAAGAAAAATAATAATAAATAGTATGTAAAATAAATAATAAAACAGATTAGATGGTTCTTTTTGTCAAATCATGCATCGTTGATTCACATCAGCAGCAACACACCAACAACAAACACCAGTTTCAAAGAGTAAATACTGCACTTTTAATAATATTAGTTACCAGTATCTCAGTAGGATCATTCCACTCAATTTATGTCATTTTGCTTTCGTGACAAAACCAAGTGACACTTCAATATTCGAGTGTCTGCCATATATATGGTAACTAACGCGACTGTATACAATTACAAAAGGTCGCGTGAGCTTACTAGCCTGAAAGTGAACATTTTTTTAGTACAGGGCACGTAGTCTTTAGTAAATGTATCGGAAAACATCTCCATCTCCGGTACTGCTCATTAGAGAGTTACCCCTCCGAAGGGGAGACGACTCCTTGTTTATTCCTTGCTCAAATAACTTTTAAAAGTCTTAAACAAAGTTCTGCTGCAAAATTCAGCTTAATAAAATAAAAAATTTTACCAGCTAAAAACAAAAGAAGTTCACATAGGTATTAATGCACGAAAAAATTTCATTTTATGAAACAAATATTGAATACATGCATAAAAGCTATTTCAGCCAATTATGACATGTATGAGCCTCTGTGAAATTTGGCTCCAGTGGAGTTGTCTTTATATAAAATAGCGCTGGAAACGGCTGACCACACTTTGATTACTTCACTTAGATCTTATCTAGTATACCTCTCTAAAGAGGCATTTAGTATGTGGCTTGAGATTTTGGACGTGGTTTAAGAATTGATTGTAAAGACAGCTCCTTATAACAATTTTTCTTCCAGAACTTAGATTATCCCAAAGGTCGCCGCTTCTGCAGCTAACTGCTTTAGACAAGATCAAAGAATCTAGGTCGGCAGACATCACCATATATCATCGGTGCTTTGGATAATCAGTTTACGGTTTTGAGTCTTGAAATATACTAAACTCGCTATTTTGTAAGTATAATTTACAAATACATTGCAGTCATTCATATTTTTCAGGTAGCTTATTTGTTAAGAATAATTTTAGGCAAAGAATTTTCCTACATAACCGCCAAAAATTGTTTTTGATCAACCTTTGAATAACACAATAAAACGGAAACACTGGTTGAAGTACAAGCACTTTAACATCCACTCAATTTTTTCATTTGGCTTTTTACGAAAGGCATAACACAGCAATAATATTTAAAATGAATCTTTGGAAATTTACTGCATGCTGTATGACGATCTCATTTGGTGAATACACGAGCCTTACAAAAATGGTATTGTAGTTGGTTTTGCATCCTCTACCACCAAAGAATTGTTTCCACTCCCTGGGTAGCTCCTGTAAAACTCCTCTACTCTCCAGCATTTTTGGTTCACCCCAAAGTAGACGTTAGTAACTCCACGGGTCAAATACCCAGACACACTACTCCAGAGTTTGTACCAATGAATACTTTATAATCCACTTTTATTTAGTAATATAACATAATTGTAAGCACATTCCACAAAACTTCTGATTGCTAACAATACAAAAACTCATTTTATAGAAGAAAACCAGGAACTATCACCCCCTCATTAACGTCGAGACACTCATATATAACTAGATAAATATTGGGCAAATCAAAATATACAAAACAGTTTGTGTAAACAATGCAAGCAATTAACAAGAGTCAGTACATTGCAAAGCAGCTCTGGGCTGCTTTCCAGCTCTTTCTAGGGTAATGGAAAGTTTCCACTCCTGGTGAGGTCCCTTACTTTCTTCGTATAGACTGCAGCTTCTTGAGTCATTCTCTAGTGGTGGGCGTACAACTGCTTGAGTCCCAGGATATTCTTTGCTGACTGAGCTGGTACTGTCCCGGAATAATCAGGATAGGCTCTCTATAGCACATATACCAGATACAGGGCTTATACTGGCTTGTAGTAGACCAGCGATAGCCGGTGTCCGTAACCCGGAAGAGTTCTTATATGTTATAGATAGGGATTCCCGGGTCAACATAAAATTGATATTAAGAGGTAATGAGAGAGGTGAAAGTGTAGTTTAAGGTAGGGGGAGGTTGGGAGCAGGGTCTAGATGTCTTTTGTACTAAACATCTCCCATAATTTTCACTTTTAGCAAAATCTAGAGCTATCACAAAAGAGGTACTCTTTCATCACTTCAAAAAGAGAGGCCAACAATTTTCCAATTGGCAGTTTTGGGGGTTGGTGAGCAACATGGGGACCAATGTGTAGCACTGAGCAATTACTGCTATTCCACAAATGCTGTATAATGTTTCATCAGTCATATGTTGAAAGTTTCAATTTTGTCTTGAAGCAAAAGGGAATTTGACGCACCAATTCCACTATGAATTACTGATTAGTATGCACAAACCACCTCCAGGAAGTGTTCAATGCTCCAACTGCAAACTTGATAAAAGTCATAACCAATTACAGAATGGTTGAAACTGAGGAACTGCGAGAATCTAATTTGTCCATGGTTAAGTTGGGCATCCTTCAGTCACTCAGCACACTGAGCACGGTCTTACAAACAATATTTTATCCAAAATCAGCTTTGACGCCAGCAGCACCAAATCTTTCTAAAACCATTTAAACTCTTTTTATGACAACTGAATGGGCAACGCCGAGTCCTTGTGCTAGTCTGGGTATAAAAAACCATATGAACTCCGTATCAGACTCCGATAGCTCACGGAGTCCCTCTATGAAAGTGTATAGTTGTGATGGATTTTTATGGCTCCTACAACTGCACGTATGCCCAGCAACTGTTCTGGCATCACTGTATCGATATTGGATGGCCAGAACAGCAACGACAACGGATACCAAATTGACCGACGGTGCATCAGTATGGCACCGGCACTGCATTGTTACTATACCAACCTTGTACCGACCCTGTATGAATCAGTACAGATGCTGTGGGAGCCACACCGGGCTGGCAGGAAGTGCTCATCATAGCTTGGAATCTGTAAGTAGCCTAATGCTAGCGATTTTGCTTAGCGATTGGGGAAGTCCCTCCCCAAATTGCGCAATTTTCCACTACTGCCAATTCTTCAGCGATCCCGGTCAAACTCGCTGTTATACAGCATAGCCTTCAGTTTATTACAAGATTGTTAATGGACCGGAGCGCTGAACATGACAAGACATTATTGGAAACAACGGTACAGTTTTTTTACGTTGTGATTGGCTGATCAAAGAATCCGCTAGCGATTTTTTGATCTCGATCAAAACCTGAAGATAACCTCAAATAAAATGCTTGAGATTGCTTAGCGATTTTGTAGGAAACAGAAGTTGCAAAATCACGCAATCGCTAATGAAATCGCTTGGTAATCGCTATATGTACATGGGGTTTTAAGCTTGGTACACACTAGAACGGTTTGGTGTACGATATTGGCACAATTCCAAGACGGCCTAGTGTGAATGCAATATCAGCCAATTTTGATCGTATCAGCCTGGGTTATTGCCATTTGAGCACCGCTCAAAATCACTGACGATTTTTACCAGATCATCGACGAAACTACAATGCAAAACAAGTGCAGAGTATCTCGAGGTCATAAATGATTATGATAAAATAATAAGAAATCATCACATCTCCCAGCAATAACTAAACAATAGTAATTATTATTATTTATTAAAACTCACCAAGAAAATTTATTATGTATTATCATTGTTACTTCAACATGGTTGAGCGATCGTTGATAACCATACGTTTTAATAATTTAAAGGCAAAGCTGAAAAAAACCTAAAAAATATTCTTGTTAGGACAACAGATATCACAAATAATTAATATTGACGCAGCAACAGCTAGTGCATTACTAGTAACAACCATAGACATGATGAATAATTGTGTAATAGCAGATAGCAATATCATTAGTAATGCAATGGTTATTCGGAAAAACAAAAAACTCTTCTATCTCTCTCACCAAAGAGCGAATGATTTTCGGCCGAAATCCTTTTCTAGTGTGTACGCAACCATCGGGAAAAAATGGCACAACTATAACATCAACAATTTTTGAACCAAAATCGTTTCAGTGTGTACGCAGCTTTAGAGGAAGCAGAGTACCATATCCTCAAGTTACTTATCCTTACGTCAGAGGAAAAGCAAGGAGCTAAGCCTATAAATACTAAGATGTTAACCACAGGAACTAGAACTGCTTGTGACTGGCCAGTCAGCCCATGACTCCTCCTACTAATTGCGGGTGCCACATATAGTTAATCCTGCATGCTTTATCTGATTTGTTTGTGTTTATATCTGACTTTATATTTCCTACATTTTGCCTTACTTTTGTGTTATTGGCCAGTGCCTTATGTTACTTCCTGTGCTCTGCCTATAAAATGCAGAGCTTTTGCCATATCCATCAGTTTGTTTTGGGACTTGTACTTGCACATTCTCTTTGCAAGAATAAGTTTATAGTACTATAAAGCTCTGCGTTATGAGTCGGAGCCGAGGATGCTCCTCCACTTCTCATTTGGTGTAGTACTCACCTGTTATTACCTGTAGGTGAAAGGTAACTGGTGTCAGCATATCGATGCAAGGCTACCGACTTCTCTGTGCCAGCGAAGGAGATTGGCTGGTCAAAACACTCAGTTGGTGGATGAGAAACCCCTAAAATCCACTACCTAGTCACTATACCAGCCCTGCGTTATAATAATACACTTAGAGGAGTCACATAACATTACAATGACAAGTTAGCTAGCCTATCCATGTGGAGCTACTTAACAAGATTGCATGTAGCCAGGACATAGGCTTTGAAGTAATCAGAAGTACCAAATAAAGAGCCCAACTTCCTCAAAAAATGACTGGATACTTTTTGTTAATTGCAGATTGTACAGTGTGCATGTTTTATAATTGGACAGTGGTAGGATGGCTCTGTGGGAGTTGTGGCAAAGCAGATTCCATGGTAGTTGAGGCAAAGTGGACTCGGTAGAGTTTGAGGTGGGGTGTACCCCGTAAGAGTGAAGTAACAAGCACCAATACTTTTTTGTTTATTAAAAGCACTGTTGTGTCTGTTGTGGAGCAGAAGTCCACAACAATACTGGTGGTCCTTAGCCTAACAACAAGTTAATGAACTTTGAAAAATTACTGATGATTATTCACTTCTCAACACAAAATTCTGGTATATTTTCAGCACTTTCTGGCAGTTTTTCTTTTTTTTTAAACTTTGCCTACATGGCATTCTATTGGTAATGACATGCCGATCTAATTTTTAATAAAAAGAAATTTGGAGGATTTTTCTGCTCACAGCAAGCTAACATTTAAGCACAAATAAGAGTATAAAGTATGAAGTGACTATCGTAGATTTGGTCTAATCGTTAGGAATAATTAAATAAGATACAATTCTTCTATTATTAAACTTTCTGCAGTTTTTATTTCAGAAACACAATCAGAACAGTCAAAAACTTGGAAAGAAAGTTTCAGCATCTTAGTTTTTTGCGCAGGTAACATCAGAATTTTTTTGTATACGGATAACCCAAATCAGCTTGAAAAAAACTTACAAAAAAGGCACGTTTTTTTTTAATTTTGTTGTTTTGTTTTAAACTATTTGCATCAAAAACATTTTGCATGGTCAAGAACCGACACCTTTAAATGTCTCAACTGGGTTTCTTAATAATTATGTTTAGAATTGTGTATGATATGACCCCATGACTTTTGAATTGATTGTAGATTTTTGCTTCTGCATAGTTTCACTCTATTTCAATCTTTTTTTTATTTGCTCAGTTTTTGGGTGCGGCGTCGCATTTGGTAATAAATGATTTGTTAAAGCGACGGCATTCGATGTTCTGTCGCATTTCTAATATACATGCGAGATCGTTCGGCAAACGTGTCGGATTATTTAATCAATGCGAGGACATTCGGCGGGGAGGGCGCATTCAATATAATATGCGACAGCGTTCGGCGAGGGTTGCCGAATTTATTCTATAGTGAATATTTTCTATTATTTTAATAGCCTAAACGAATGCGGCGATTTGTAGCATACAGAAATGATTTTCATTGTATTTGACACCGTTCGGCTGAGAGGCAATGAAAAATGTTTCGCACATTCGCGGCAGGTACACAGTACTTCTGTCATATGAATTTACATCTTCAACCTGCTGTATCCCACTCAGGCGCTTTTCATTTTTTGTTGTTGAAATCATCAAGCATGTAAGTGCTCATCAAATGAACCCTACAAATATTCATTTGCATCCAGTGCATATTTGCTAGACCATAATAATTTATTCAAATACTGTCATGTGGTGACTGAGATATCTGAAGCTGTCATTGATGTGTGTCGAATTCCTGTCGGCCCAGTGTTTATGGTGTTCTTGGTTCCAAGCTAGGTGTATGCATGTCAAGGTCGACAATTATTTCTTTTTGTTTCATGCGACTGGTTTATTATTTTCTCTTTAAATTGATATGTGTGGGGTTCGGCCATATGGGACATGACATTATTTTTTATTGTGTAGCTTATCATGTGCTGTATTCTTCAGGTAAATAATAAGGTCGCTTCATGCCCAAGTAATTATTTATGTAGCGTTTATTCATGCATTTTTATTTATATATATATATTTTGTTATATTTATATTTTTATTTATATGTGACATAATAGAAATAAATCAAATGAGACGCCGCCAAAAGCGCCCTTAGTCTCTGCTCTCCTTCCATAAAAAAAATGCCAAGACAAAGTCATGACATTTGGAAGCAAAGCAAGACAAAGCAAAATCACTTTGACTTGGAAAGCGCTAAAACTAACATACTTAGATCATTCTGTAACCTAATTTTCTGGTCAGTTGGCTGCTTTTTAAATCTTTACTGCTCACCAAGTTGCCACTTTTTTCACAATGCATTTAGTTCAGTGACCTAGCTAGCTAGTTATTTTGGGTTGTGTTCCACTATCAATAGACTTTGATGGTGGTGCGTAAACAACCCACAAAGTAATTAAGTCTCTAGATTACACCGCTTTGTTCCAATACAGAGTTTTTCAGAGTTATCTCCCTTTGCAGCTTACTTTACAATGTAAAAACAGATAGTAGTGTAAGATTAATCCGAAAAGACTCAAAAATCATCAGTTACAGACATTTTATTTCATGTATTAACCAGTTATATGCTTAGTACTACCCGATACAAAATATTTTTTAATGGTTGGTTGAGTGTAGCTAAATTTCAGCTATAAAATCCCAGTAGTAGACTGAGTTTTTAACATTATCGTAATTTTTTTAAATTTTTTGTGTCCTTTTAGCACAACTTGTTCAAAATGATATTAATAATAAGTGCTGCGGTTTGCATTGTCAATCGTAAAATATGATGAGTTCACTTGTAAGCTATTACTCTAGTGGTAACTGCTCGTCAAGTTGTTGACTTTAAAGATTTATGCTACTTTTATAACTGATCAAACCAAATCACGTCTAACCGATCTCTTACATGACACGAGCCCACTCGGGTTGAGTACAGTAAACCGGTAATTGTCTGTTCACAATTTCCATGTGAGCAAAGTAAGAGTAAGGTCTTACATTTTGGTATCATTCTATTCAGAATCATTTGCTGTATAATTCTAAATTATCTTTAACACATAGCCTTAGGCTAGTTTTGACTATTACAATTTTTTACTTTTGGTTTTTGTTCCTTAGCAACCAGCAATGGCGCACAGATTTTTGGTGCATGCGGTTGCTTTTGTTTTTTAGAATTTTTTTTTTATAGACAGATTTTCAAAAAAATAAATATAAGGATATTGAAAGCACCATGTTTTGAGCATAGTGACCAGTTTTGGTGAAATTTCGAGCACGGTAAGTGTAGTTTCTCACTCATTGTAATAATAATTAATAATTATTTATTATTACCAAAATCGTCATTTTTTTCATTGTGATTATTTTTCTTATTCAAGATATTTAGCACCATTTTTTTCAAAACGAAGGAAATACACATCCTAGCGCTCATATTCACCAAGTTTCATACTGATTGGACAAGTTTTGGCTGACTTATGAATTTTTTTAACTTTTGGTTATTTATAATAATTATTACCAAAATCGGACTTATTTTCGGAGCTAATTTTTCCCATCAAAACGGTAGCGGCTGTCAAAATAAGTTTGATATTCAGAATCCCCATGGTCTCTTGATCATATACACCAATTTCTATGAATATCAAAACAATATAAGGTTGTTAATTATTTATCAATAGTTGCCATTGTTTTTTATTATTATTACCCACAACATCATTTTGGGACAAATAATTGAAGTATTTAAGAGGGTTCCATTGGCAAAATAAAACGTAGATTTGAGAGATAACCACTGAAACATTGTCTTGGCAGTCTTTTGGTGACTTTCAAGCATTATAAGTATTTTTTTCTCTAGTTCATAAAAACCAATTAATAAGCCATTACAGATGTTGCGCAATGGCATTCTTGTGGTTTTGTGGTTTTTGATTGAGGTTTTGAGGCTTTTTTTTTTCAAAGCCCAACCTAGCAAATAAATAATCATTTTAGAACAGAATTTTGCCACCTTTTCATTGCTGCAATTTTTTTGTGTCTAGGACAAATATTTCTCGTGTAAAATGCAAATCCATACATCGGCCTCCCCTCGGCCTAGCTTCGTGGTCACTTGCTATGTCGCAATAAGGGCCCAAAAGGGTAGGCGGGGAAAATTTTTTTGTTTTTTTCTGTGTCCATGATAATGCCCATATAATTTTTAAGGAGAATCTTATCGTTGTTTTGGTATTTGTTTCACTGTTGTAGCTGCATCGAGTGGGCCGCTAAAAAATAATGAAAATAAGCGAAAAACCACGAAAACCACAGAAAGCACCCTGTAATGAATGTGCTAATGGAATGTTTTAATTTAAAAAAATACTTTGCTGTCTAAAGCCTAGCTATGCCAAAAATGTTTACACTCGAGAGCTCATTAAATAAAACAAAACCTTATTCATCAACATCTTAATCAACAGAGGTATTGTAATTTGTTTATTTTTCCTTCCTTGACTTGCCTTCCTAATTTTTTGCCAAAAACAAATTGAGACAAGGCAACATTTTTTGAACACTGTAAATGATCTTCACTGACAGTGCACTGACACAGGGTGGTGGAGGGGAGGGAGTAGGGTGCACTATACAATGGCAAGATAATTTACAAGAGCTTCACCTTTTGCTGAAGTTTAGTATAGCGTCTGAAAAATCCAAACGTATGTACAAGTGCATATTACAACAAAATCGAAATTATTTTTTTGCGCAAGTCTGACTGAATGAAAATCTAAGTGCTTGAGTACATTGAGTACAAATTTGGGTAAAGTTGACTGGAGGCAACACTAAGCGATGTCAAGCAGCCAGAAATACAACACAAATATGTTGAAGAAACACTTTCTAACTATGTATACAACCAAGTATACACTGAGATGCTTCCCACGACACCAAATCTAATACAGCCTAGCCCAGCTAATCAATACCATGTACATTTGTACTAGCTAGGTGTATACTGTTCAAATCAGTACAACCAGCAACAGCTATTTAAGCAGTGGTTAAGTCTTCTAATTGACTGTCTATATGCCAAATCAAAATTTCCAGCATCCAGTCAGTCACAGTATCTTCTGTCATAATTCCTATACGTATTCCTAAGGAGAAAATTTTTTTTTTGGTAACTTCAAAATATCTCAAAAGCTAGAGGGAAAACCAAAGTTCTGGTTTCAGTTAAGGTGTTTTCGCAGGCGGTGAGGGTAATTTGATAGAGTTTTTTGAAAGTTTGGAGCTTCTTGGTTAAAATTCAATTCATGTTTTTTCTTGAAGATCATTGAAAAAAATACAACTCTCAATTAGAAATGTTCACCTAGGTGGGTCAATTATGGAAAGGACTAAGGCGATCGACTGCTTTGTTGTATGGATTAATTGTGGGTGTTGGGCTGGGTGGAGGGAGAAGGGAGAGGAGGGTGATGGGGGTGAAGGGAGAACCGGGGTAGGCGAGCGAGGGGGCTTGGGGGAAAGAAAGGGATGTATCTATGCATAACTTTGTTGTTTCAATTACCACACTGTAGAAACAGAGTTGTTAACTAGCGCCTAACTTACACTGGTGCACTCCGTACGAGCATTCTGTAAACAATATTGTGCGGGGTTGAGGTTGGGTGGGGGAGACAAGAGTTAAACGAAAAGGGCTGGAGGGGGAAGGGCTGGAGGGGGAAATGCTGGAGGGAAAAGGCTGGATGGAAAAGGGCTGGGGGGAGAAAGGCTGGAGGGAAAAGGACTGTAGGGGGAAGGGCTGGAGGGAAAAGGGCTAGAGGGAGAAGGGCTGGAGGGAGAAGGGCTGGAGGGAGAAGGGCTGAAGGGGGAAGGGCTGGAGAGAGAAAGGCTGGAGGATGAAGCGGTTGTGGGAGGGCTGAAGGGAGGGCTGGAGGGAGAAGGGCTGGAGGGAGAAAGGCTGGAAGGGGAAGGGCTGGAGGGGAAAGGGCTGGAGAGAGAAGGGCTGAAGGAAGGGGTGGTGGGAGAAGGGATGGTGAGAGAAGGGCTGGAGGGAGAAAGGCTGGAAGGGAGAAGGGCTGGAGGGAGAAGGGCTGGAGGTAGAAGAACTGGAGGGAGAAAGGCTGGAGGGAGAAGGGCTGGAGGGAGAAGGGCTGGAGGGAAAAGGGCTGGAGGGAGAATAGCTGAAGGGAAAAGGGCTTGAGGGAGAAAGGCTGGAAGGGAGGGCTGGAAAGAGATGGGCTGGAAGGAGAAGGGTTGGAGGGAAAAGAGCTGGAGGGAGAACTGCTGGAGAGAGAGAATGGGTGGAGGGAGAAGTGCTGGAGAGAGAAAGGGTGGAGGTAGAGGGGCTGGAGGGAGAAGGGGGTGAAGGGAGAAACGGGTGTAGGTCATGAGGAGATGGGTGTACATATGTATACTTATGCTGTTTCAACTATCATAATGTAGCAACAGGGGTGTTAACCAAGACCCCGTTTAAACTGGTGCACATAATAGCGTAAATGTGCACTACGTGCAAATGTGAACATTGACGTTTGCAGCAAAATTGTCGGCTATTCAAATAGGTTTGCAGCAACACAGGTTTCGTATCATCCCAAAACCGAAACAGGTCCCAAGGTATTTTAATATGGATACGGAATTGATGTGCTATATAAACGCTCATCTAAGCAGGTACTTTGGTGCGAGCTCTCATTGTTACGAATTCCTATGGTATTTTATAGCATACTAAGATAAACTGAGCGTGGTGAATGAGGAGTATGGTGAGAGAGACCTGATCAGGGCCGAGAGTGCAGAGGGGAGTGGTAATGGGGATTAAGGGTACTGATAAAAGAGCACAAAAACTATACATCAGGCGCTTCTTCTACAGTATCTATATTTATAGAAAACATCTTTAGCAAGTTTGTAAGCTGAGTTTTTTGTATTCAGTTTATGTCAAGGAATGATCAAATCAAACAAAAGAAACTTTAAGCTATTGAAACAATGAAATTGATCAATTATTGATCAATTATTGATCAATTATTTATCAATTATTGATCAATTATTGATCAATTATTGATCAATTATTGATCAATTATTGATCAATTATTGATCAATTATTGTAATCTGTGACAGACAATAATCAGTGATGGAGTTTGAAACTAGCTCTACATTTATTATCAAACCTGCAAGCAAACAATGTTAGAAAACAAAATAAATGAAACATGTAGTAGTTTAGGCACTCAAAATCAAAATTTGCAATTTCTTGCATGTCTAATGCGTATTCACTAAAGCATAGTAACTATCTGGATATGATGAGAAAAACTTCTAACCAAAGTTCCTTGTTCTCGTGCTTTGTCCGAGACAGAACAAGTACACTTCAATAGGATGAAATACGCATGTTACTTCACAGATCTACTTCCCTCAACCAAGTAAAGCAGACGGATATTATATGTAAGCAAGCAATTGAATTAGTAATATAACTCAGGTCAATAACCTCAACTCCTCTGCTCATTCATTTGTTTCAGCTTGTTCACTTATATCAAGTTCAGCGCTGACTGAAAACACAGTAACATTCAGAAAATAGAGTAATCAAGAAATGCATTTACTACAGCAGTTCTACACAACACTAACAAACTAAAGTTGGTGGATTTTTCTGTTTAATTTACGCTCTTCAGTTAAAAGCACTCTGATACATGCATGTGACACCAGTAGCGACCATTTCACATGTGACATTGGTAATGCAACTGTAGGATGAAAAGTCCACACCTATACCAGGCCAGTCATTTACCATGTTTATAAATAAGCGTTTTGTCCAAAATGTTGGTTTGGTTTTCTTCTACACCCACGGATGCTATAAGAACTCATGCAATCTGATCTAAGGCAGTGGATCTACGTCTTTGGCTTGCTTTGAAGTTTCAACCACAATTCCTCCATGTTTTTCTGCTACATCTTTGTGGTATTGCTTTTTTGCTTCAAAGCCTCCTTTACTGACATATCGATACTGAAGTGAGGAAGATGTTGGTTCTTTCGACTTTGCAGAACTAAATATTTCAGGGTAAACTGATTCTAGCTGCTGCCTCCGTAAAAGGCGTAGTATCTCCGAGTTGTTTAGCTTATGAGAAGATTCAAACAAATTTCCTCTCACGTCTACTCTCCATAAGTTTCGTAGCTTGCCAAAACTGTAAAATAAATATATAATTGGGCTGAATTTTTGTTGAGCTTTTACAGTTCATTTTATGTCGCTTCAGAAATGGAATTGTAAGTTAAAATAATGCAGGCTAACCGGTCAACGAATTCGTAAAAATTGAAAAAAAACCTGCCCAGTTTGTGTAGATTAGATAAAGGTAAAACATCTGTTCATGTCCACTATTCAAGAGTAGAAACTTGGTGGAAAAGCTCTAAAAACTGTATCTTTTTTAAAAAAATTGAAACAAACTAAATGAGTTATCATTCCAAACTATTGTTACCTCACAGAAGTTAAAGCACAAAACTTCCATCAAAAATTTCAAATGTGGCTCAGCTTAATCTAAAGTTCTGAAAGATTAAGAAACTTTCCTAGTATCCTAGTAGACACATTAATGGTTTAGTTGTTATTTGTACTGGAGTACGTTAGAAAACTATTTGGTAAGTTTGTGTGATGCTTGGTTGATTCAGCCCCACCCCCTCCTCCTCACAGCCCCCATGATCCCCTACACCCCTTGCCTTGTTCGTAGAGTGACCCTAGATTCTTCCCCTTGATTAGTGCTGCACCGAATCTTTTGTAAATTGGATACCGGCTACCCAGGGCCTGTATCCACCCTGTATGCCATATATATATATATATATATATATATATATATATATATATATATATATATATATATATATATATATATATATATATATATATATATATATATAGACATGTATATATATATAGAGACTTACCCCGGGTTACTCTGGATCTGTACCCCGGGTCAACAGGGAAATATGGCTGCTGAAGGAAGCCTGAGGTCCATGGAGCTCAAAAACCTACTCACTATGGAGACCGGAGCTGAATCAGTGGAGAGGACCAGAGCCAAGTAGGTGGCAGGCAATAGAAGGAATGGAAAAGTTCCATGGCCAAAAAAGGGTGGGAAAGCACCCCACTGGGCTGTCTGCCATGTGCACGCCTCTATGATTAGACAGTATTGTTTTTATTGTTGTATTACCCATAGTGATTTGTTATAAACTTGAGTAATTATTTGTGATTTGCTCACCCTAATAAGGGGGTGAGCTTTCCTGGCTATCAGGTAACAACGACACGAATAGCAAAATGTGACATGAGTAACAAACCGGGACATGAGTAACAAGCCTCGACAGGTATACGAGTGTTGTTAAGTAATTGATAGTATATAGTTGCATAATTTAAAATATTCACTCAGTGTACCAGATAACAAGCATCTATGTAACAATTTACTGGACACTCTGTCCTGAAAATACTTTCAACTAATAGTCAATTTCTTTAGATCATTTTGCAATTGATGCCACAGTAAAATATCGATGATAAGACCTCCGAATTGCAATTGAGCAGTAGCAAAATGATTGCAAACCGATAGTAGCCTGTCGGTTTCAGTTGCTATGAATGTATAGTGGTGTATTTTAGTGACACACATGCCCTGTGCACATATATTACTGTAGAGTTGACTCTGACTGAGAAATTCTGTCATGGGGCCACACTAATTAGCGACACAGATTGTCATTACTACTGGGGAAGAGGTAAATGCCATACTGGCAATGCAGTGGCCTTTACCAGCCCTGAAGTGACCTTTGCTAGCCCTGCAGTGCTATACCCAGTCAGTAAAAAGGTGGCTGCCATAACTAGAGTGACTGAAATAGACTAAGTCTCCTCAGAGGGACAGCTCTAGGACCTATCCACCATTATATTTTACCAGTCATGAACCTGAGGGTGCCGGAGACTAAGAACCTTATTTTTAGCTGTTTTCCTCGCCACTAGGCGCCATTGATATTTAATCTTATGCTCTATTGTTTGTATAGTTCATATACATTATATTGATTGGCCCATTTTAGTTCCTGTAATGTTTATTGGTTAACACATGATGATGCAATCAAGTTGCTGCCAATCAGCCTAGAAAAGGCTCGGTGTCTGTATCTTCTAGGCCACTTATCTACCACTACTACTATTGCTGTTCACGACTCTGGGCGATTGCCTCTCTGGAACATGGATATATGGACAACAAATGTGTTTGTTACTTCAACTCAGTATAGTTTGTCTGAGCCGCTGGCTCAGTAGTTGGGAAGTTCTTAGCAACTTCTCCGTGCATCTTGCAAGTATGACCGACCTTGCACTACCGCTTGGAAAAAGGTGCTGTTTGACTGCGCCACAAGCTGCGTGCAGTGGACAGCTGTTCCTTAGTGGGCGCTTAGTGGGAGCCTTACTGGCACTGCTGCTCTAATGTTCGTAAACAATTTTTTGAGTAGTTTTGATTCCAAAAAGCTATTAAAAGCTAACGTTAAAAGGTTGTTTATTAATGATTATTAAGGTACAGCTGCCATTATGCATTTTAATGGTTACAAGTATTTTTAGGCACACAGTGGCTCAGTTGATTATTCTACTAAAAATGGAAAAGCTAAGACTACAACGCAATATGGGCATTTTATTCTTTTATAAAATATAAAGTTATGAACACATTACGGAATTTCTGTTTTTCAATCTATGAAAAGTGTAACACAAATAAAAAACTTTTTGCTTTAAGATTCCTATTTTTTTTGTCAAAAACCTTTTAGTTTTGGAAGTAGGTGATTAACAGTGGCAGATTGTCAAGTTTTGCTAAGGGGTTCTTGATATGGTGAAGGGTGTGACAAGGATTTTTTATGAGGGTGGGGGAGCAGGTGCAGGATTGCGGACACTAGTCCCCTGCAACAGCCCAGTGCTGGTAGAGGAAAAAAACAATTAATTAATTATTGTAGACGTCATTTAATAATTATTATCAAGATAATAATAATTATAAAATAAGAATAATTCGTAGTAATAATCTAGATTTAATAATTATTATAAATTATATTAATATACACTAGCAGTATCACCTCCATCACATCGTTACTATTTATAGGTGTTACTGAACTACTATTTAAAATTCTGATATCTAATTCTGTTATGTTATCATATTATTGTAATAATATTAATTGAAAGTCCTTAATTGATGAAACATTTTTTAGTTTTTCTTTATGAGGATAGTGTCACTGTAAAGATTTACATTGCTACTCACTTGTTACTTTGATAAGTAAAATTGTATATTGTTTTTCAGATAATGGCCAGGTGTAGCTCGTAATATCAGGTTAATGAGTCTCTTGCCTAGCAGGTTTGTATGTGTTTATTTTTAGAGAATCTTCCACTAGCGCATAACTTCGACTGGAAAAAGCTCTGAAAAAACTTTTTTCTTTACCTGAAATGGTTCCCGACTCAGGAGACAGTGGGAATATCTGCCAATGCTTAAGCCATATCTTTTCATAAAAACTCATGCATCTTTCTGGACTCCTGCCAAGTCATTCAGCAAGTTTATGAGGAAAAATGTTTTGGAGAAACTCGCTAAATGTGGAACTGCTGTGGCATCACAATTTATATAATCTCTTCAAAAATAAAACTAGCTTAACTGACCAACTGTCAGTACTTGAACTACTAAAACTGTCTAATTTTGAACAAGCAGACTTTTTACTGGAGTTGGTTGAACTTTAGAAAACAGAAACACAATAACATGCATATAAAATGTTTTTTTGAAGTAAATATCAGTGCCACAGTTACAAATGGTTTACGCAAATAATAATTCATTTTTAACAACTGATCCAATAATTGCACGCTGAACTTCATCGACTGGGAGTGTTTCTCTCAGTAGCTGATTGAAATTGCTGCTCTTTTAGTATACTCCAAGGGAATGAATGAGCTCGGCAATCTTCCGAAAAAACGGCTAAATGCCAATATTGTAGCGGATTTTTATGTCCACTACCTTCCGCTAGGGGGTTGTGCTGGTCTGTGCAGCCACAACAATGCAGTCAGCCACTTCAGGCTTGACAATTAACAGTCTACCTCCACTTAGAGGTGACCCCGTGCCGGGATGGCACAAAGAAGGCGTTGTAAAGCGAATGACCGACTTTAACAACGGTAACGAACCCTCGGCTCAGACATACACACTCAGAGCTTTCAAGTAGTGTATAAGGATAACCTTTATTCATATCAGGACATAGGGTGGCAAAACAAGACAAGAAAACACACTCATGCCATATCAGATAATGCATTGCACTGCTGAGAGGTAGTGCAAAGAGTATCACAACGTCTCTGCCTTTTGTAGTCAGAGTTACAGGAAGCATCAACGGAAAGTTTCCAGCATGGACAGGAAGCATGACAGGAAGTAATATGATAAATAGTAAGAAGTATTGTCCAATAAGATAATGATATTTAATTTAAAGTGCACTGGCGCCCAGAAGTAAGGGGCGGAGTCTATGGATAGCTTGACCAGTGATAGGTTAATGTAATCCCTGAAAGTTCTTTAGTCTTTATCAGCCTTTGCTCCATGTTTTTCTACATCCAAGGGTAGTTAGCTTCGGGAGGTGGTATCTGGAGGCACTGGAGCTAGGTTCCATCTCTTTGGCTGTGGCAGCCATCTCGTTACCAACCCAGGGTCGGAGCAGTAAATACCCAGTGCCGGTATGATTAATTATTATTAATAATTACTTGACAGAGCAATATAATCACTACAATAGATTTTAGTCTTTGTCTATTGTGTTCATTGGAGGCATGCCTGTGGTAGCCACCATCAGGAAAACCTTTGTGCAGTAGTGGTCACTGTTAGTAATCAGTAAAATCTACTACAATATGTGCCCAGCAAAAAGCTTTTCTTCCAAGTAGTTTGTTTGTGAGAATCAATTGAAGCAACAAAAGTATATTTGCTAAAGCTGGTGGGTTTTGCAGTTAGAGATGTTTCCATTAAGCTACAGTAAACTTTATATACACTAACATAGTTTGATTCTTCTTTCAGATTGTGGAAATTTTAGCGTTAGTTCCAGTTAGACTTTTACAATTCTCACTGCATTAATCCATACCAATTTTGAAAAAACCACTTTTTGTTTAAAATCCACACGATTGTCTAAAAACACTGCTTTTTTTCCAAAAACACTTTGATGCCGCTTTAGTTGTAATTCTTTCAAAAAAGTTCTCACTGGCAAAGGTTTCAACTATACCTTCTCAAAAGTTCGAAACTATGCAAAGTCTGCTAATATGTCACTTCTCTAATATGAAGCTTTCATGTTTCGTGGCTGAGTTACTCGGGACAAAACGTTGGTTTTGAAGGTGTGTGTTTAAATAGCAGTTACATTGCGAAAGCTGCACTTATAGAAAATGTTCTATTGCCCCCCCCCCCCCCCCCCCCGATTGTGGAAATTGCTGCTTTGGTTCACGGGCTAGCTGCTTGTTTCAGGAAAGATTGCAAACTAAATCAAATAAAGAGATACGCTGACATTAAGTCTAATTGCATTAGCTATTATTGGATTAAACTGTGATTATATCAAGCTAGTAAGTTGTAGCGTATCGAGAATGAAATTTCATTTTGTCTAATCCGGTTTATTTTTTAAATCATAACATCAAAGCAAGAATCAATTCTCTTTTGTAATTTATCAGGCATCAGGTATCAATGTTTTCTATTGTTCAATCAAATGATGTTTTATCTAATTTACCACCGGCTAATTGTGACGTAGGAAAGCTTTTATTATAGCTACCAATGTGGTTTAGACCCAACTAGGTTGGTTTTGTCTGATTTTTATCTTTAGAGTGGTTCATTTTTGGTACCACTCACTGTTTGGTAATAATTCGTAAGATTTTGTTTTACTTTCACTGTTTTCACAAATTTAATTTCATGTAAAACCAAAATATTCTATTGAAGCAACTTTGATGAAATTGTCTTACAATGAGCTATAAGATCATCAGTTTAGACCAATCTGAGACAGCCTAAGCCATCAATTTGCTGCACTGCTTTGTACGGCCCCAGCCCTTGAAAAATTAATGTTTACCAAAATGATGTAAACATGGTCAACCCCTACCGTACAAGTATATTGTAAAGTTCTGTGAGAGTTTGTGACTGAGACCTAAGTGAATATAAGTTTGTATCTTCATATAGTCTATGTTGTATTGTGCCTGTCTTCATGTTGTGTCTGCTTAGATTTTTTTCTCGTAAACTTGTTTTTTAATATTTTCAGTTTGAAAAATAATGCCACAATTTGGTATCAGAAACCCCTTATTTCTGGCTTTTGCATGTTCCTTTGTTGTGGGTCGGGTTTTTGATCTTTGAGGGCTGTCATAGTTGCTGGCATTGCATTGGCTCCTTTATGTGTGCTGTGGTGTGCTCCTTGTCTATGGTGTGAGCATGTCATCATTAACAAGTGCTGATTGTGATCACTTTTTGCAAGAGGTCAATATTTACAGATGTTGTGCACAAAATTCTACCTCACTATCATTTGATGTTGAAGAAATATTTCATCGGTTTTAGGTATAGCCTTGTAAAAAAACAGTTTGTATTTATTTTGGTATGGTAGTCTTGGTCGAGAAATTGACTGAAAAACTGGAAGTATGTAGTTTTTTAGTGCAGTCTCTTCACCTGCTTCTGCAAAGTATAACTTGACTAACATAGCTACACTCACTGAATTACCAGGCATTGCTCGTGGAGATGAACTGCTAAGTGGGGGGCAACATTAGAGAGATCGGGAGAGGGAAGTGTTAATGAAGTTGTCACATGATACTGTTGGTAATACCATGTTGATTTTGCCAGTTGGCTTGAAGATGCCCCCATTTAACTTTGGACAAAGTACATAACTTTTTTTATAATACATCTCTAGCACACAAAGTTGTTAACCTTCGGCAATTTGTGAAAATTTTCATGAAATTTCTCATTGCAACATTGAACATGATCTTCTGTGAATTTTGTGTTCACAGAAATAATAAATATCAAATGTATTGAATGCACCATTTTGTTTTTGCTCAAACATATTTGAAACTTTTAACATACGAAACAAGCGGCACTTGTAAAAATCCAATGATTTTCTCATGCTCACATTGCTCGACCAATTATTTACCATTTACCATGACAGAAACTTGCAAGAATTATGACCTCTTTGCTTAAAAAGTGAAAGAAAAACCTTTGTTTCATAATGGCTCCAGATATTGCAGGAGGTTAGCGTCTGCACCAAAGGAGATCGTCATACAGCATGCATTATGTTTCCAGATATTCTTCTTAAACTGATTCAATGTAGTTGTACTTTTAGTAGAAAACCAACGCAAAAAATGTAGTGAATGTTCAAGTGCTGGCACTTAAACTTCCTATATGAAAACACATGCCCGGTTACTACAAATTCGTTTTCTTTTTACTTTTATAGGAATTTTTTGGAAAATCACAGATCAAACTGTGTGAGCAAATCAACTAAACATGGACTGTTCACAGTGTGGCGATTGCATCGTAAGTGCCATTCATTGAAAAATGACTCTATTTTAACTGAGAGTAGCAAATACACCAACTGCAATGTTTTTTCAGCTATAATGTAACAATAATAATGATACTAATATATAGTGATGGCATGTAATGTTTTTTTTTGTTATAACTGTTAATTATTCCAATCCGCACTTGTTACTATTATGATATAGCGTCCACAAAACCCATGCTAGTGTAGCATTTATTAAGTTAAAGCGTCGACTTATAAGTTTGTCACACAATAACTTGGGACCACAGGCTACTGGAAACAACATTTTAAAAGGGTTTAATAAGATACACTTTGCCGGACCAGATCAACTAATCACTGTGCTGCCTACATAGCTGTGGATTTGAAAGTTGTTTTGAAACCACGTTGTAAACGAGCAATATCCCAGTGCGCCGTGGGCCTTCATGATTTTTTTCCATGTCATGTCGCTAGTCTATCAGATTACCAACCTGTTGATGTACTGTTTGTTTTAAATCATTTACATCTGGAGGTAAGAAAATAGATTTAACAATGTCCTTTCCAAATAATTATTTTACTTTCTTTTATATTACGATGCAGTAACTATCACATGGTGCACACAAAAGGTGCCTCACAGGTTCTCATGATAACTGGTGCCAACTTAGTTACACTTGGAACCAGGAGAACTTGTTCCTAAAACTCCATGACAACGATCTGCTCCAGTATTACTACTAATGAACTCAAAAGATACAGGAGTGTGAGTCTGCAACCTATCTATCATCAAGATTACCCGAAACCTTGGAACGCATGGAGTATCAGCCCAAAAACCTATCCCAGGAAACTGTGGTGCAATCCTAGACAATGGCTAAGCGGTGTGGCTACTAAGCTCCGCCTCCTACTTCTGGGCGCTTTAATCTATCTAATCTTCGTTACCATATCTAATTGCTTGTTACTTACCAAATGTCTGTTCATTTGAATATTTATGTTCGACTTATCTGTTATATAACACATTTATAATTAGGAAAATCAGTTCCTGTGCCTCTGCCTATGAATGGCAAAGTTTTGCAAGTAAGTTTCTGCACATTGTATCAGGATACGAATTGTGACTGTACCAAGTCAGCATGATACATTGCCACTGTTATTTCGCACTGAGCGCTGTGAAATAAAAGAAATGATTATTACTTCGAAACACTGAGTATTGAGTTTGAGCCGGGGGCTCTGTTGCAGTTGTGGAATTTGAGATACTCCTCTGTCGAATTGATTGTCAAATAGCTTCTGTTGCAGGGAGGTTTTGTTGGGGGTAGTTTGAGCGGGGCCTCTAAAGTCCACTACAATACCATACCAACATTGAAAAGGCTTACCTCCATTTAAATTCCATAGCATTGCCCACCCGCACAGTCTTTCTCAAAAACACTTATATTCCTTCACACACAGAAAAAAGTGGAACATTTGGGATTAAACAGGTGATTAAACAGTGTAATGATTAATATAAGAGTACAATCCGGCATCATTAGGGGTGATATCTGGTATTTCAGTAGAAAATTTGCGATTGTTTGCTGGAAGGAGTAATTAAGGATTAAAATCAGACAATAACTTTGCCAGAAATTGTGGGTAGGTCAATAAATCACTCTCAGGGGATTAAACTCTGGTTTTAATCAGCTAGTAAGAACTTTACTCCTCAAGCGATTACAATGTGGTTCTACAGTGTTGTTTTTCTATAAGTCCTTAATTGTTAGCTTTACTGACCCAGTAAGAACTTCAATCCCGTAATGATTGAACTCTGGTTCTTATCTTCAAGTTGGATTTTACTCCTTATATGATTAAAGTGGAGAAAAGCCTTGGCATTTATAGTATGATTACCTAATAGCAAGTGGGGGTATCAATGATCGCCTAAGCATACAGTCTTATTGTCCCTGAATAGGCTATTATTTTCCCGCTTTAATCATTAACAAAGAGAGCACACGAGGATGATGAAGGCTTACACAGCTGTCTCAAAACTCTAAGTTAATGATGACACAGAAGCAGGTAAATAAGATATACTATGAATACACAATTGTTTGTGTATTGATTAGTAACTAAGTTAAAATACTAAGCTGAACAAATGATGTTGAATGTTGTTTAGTAACTAAATGGTTGTTTTCTTTTTTGTCACATTCAAAACTTTTGAACTTGAAGTGGCTGCAAATAAAAACTGCTACTATATCATAATTCTGCATTTTAGAAGAGTCACAAACTAAAGATGTCCTTCTTTAAACAAAAATTGAATATACATGAAGTCAAGAGCTCACAGATGATGAACAAACAGCTGTGATGTTGCCCAATCTTCATTTTCAACTTCTGGAGGTTTGTTGGATTCGCTTTATTTTTCATTTTGGGATACCTTCTTATTGTAAAATGTGCCTAATGATGTCACTCTTATTTTAGGAGCTTGAATATCAAAATCAGCCATCATCTCTCAGTTTCAACTTGGAATCTATTGCATGAACGCGGAGTGTACCCCAGTGGATCTATGTCCTAATAGACTATACTATACTAATCATCATTCAATCGAGACAGTTATTTTCATCAATTTTTTTTCTATCTTCTTAGTTGGTTTTATGTTGTAATCGCTGTATTTCCTTTTTAATGGTGTTGTACTGATCTCAGTTTCCTTGTTCAATACAAGTTGCCATTACATTCTGAAATAAGCTTTGTCATTTCCTACCAGCTAGATTCAATACAAAATAATTACCTCCAACTCAAATCGCTTCCAATATTTAATCGCTCTCAAAGAAAAACCGTACAGACATAGCACTCAAGGAAGATTAATATTGATCCTAACTTTAATCAATGACCGGACTAGCAATGCTCCAAATACAATCATCATGCGATTAACAATATGCATATACAGTGATCAGAAATGCTCTTGTTTTTAATCCTTGGGAGACTAACTCAATCCAAATTTTAATCCTAAAGTGATTGAATACGGACCATTAACCAATGCATTGGCTGTGGTAATAAATCACTCCCTGTTTAATCACATTTCAATCGCTCAGGTGATTACGTTCGTGGATAGTAAGAATTGATTGAAATAGGATTAAAACTCCTCCACGTTTTTCTGTGTGTGTTCTTAGCATAAATGGATGCAAACGCTTTCACTGGAAAAAGTTTTAACCATATCTACTCGCGTTTTTGACATCATGAAATCTAATATGCTACACTTCATCACATTAAAGTGATGTAGCTTTTATGTTTCATGGTTGAGGTGTTCAAGGCACAAAAAGTTTTTGAAGATGTGTGCTTGAATAACAGTTACAATGCAAAAGTTAAAACTATGAGAAAAGTGTTCTGGCATGCCTTGCAATAGTGAAATTGACAATTTCGGTCCATGGACTAGTTTCTCACACCAGAGAGAATACAAGCTGCGCAAGACATAGAGTTATGCTGTCGTTAGTTCTAATTGCTGTTAGCTATTCTTGGATTAGATTTTGGCTATACCAAACTAGTTGAGTATTGTATGTGGAGTATTGTATTGTATTGTATAATTGATGTCAGCTTGATCAACATCTACCACATAAGTGTGATATAGAGTATAGTG
Organism: Cryptosula pallasiana; assembly: GCA_945261195.1. Classification (NCBI taxonomy): domain Eukaryota; kingdom Metazoa; phylum Bryozoa; class Gymnolaemata; order Cheilostomatida; family Cryptosulidae; genus Cryptosula; species Cryptosula pallasiana. Next base: position 21,757,757 of record OX183134.1, on the reverse strand, counting down.
AGAGTTTGTGACTATCCCCTCAATAGATATAGATATGTATCTTCCTACAGGCTACGTTCTGTTGTTTCTGTCTTCAAGTTATTTTTCATGCAGTCTAGTTTTTTTTTGTTACGTTGTTTTTTGGTGTTTTCTGTTTAAAAGATACCGAATAATTTGGTGTCAAAAACACCTTTATTTTCGGCTTTTACACACTCCTTTGTTGCGCGCTCAGTTTTTTATCTTTGCGAGCTGTCATAGTTGCTGGCATTGGGTTGGTTCCAGCTTGTGTGCTAGTGTGCTGCCTCTTGGTAGTGTAGCATGTCATCACCTGTACGTGCTGGTTCTGATTGCTTTTTGGCACTGCAGGTAATCAAAATTGAGTTACTTGAACTAGATTTGCCAACTCAGAGGAAAATTGGAGGAACTTGAGGCACGGTTGGCACATTAACCTAACCTCAAGATCTAAGCCTCATAGTGTAACAAATGTTCTAAAGCAAGAACTAGAATTTCTTACCAGTGAAATAGCAGACAGAATAGCACAGTTTGGTGGGAAGCTTAAAAACTTAAAAACTGTGAAAAGTTGTTGATACGCATTTATAGTGAAACAATCGCATCAACGTATAATCTAAGACATACATGTAATTCCATTTTTGCGATGTTAGCGTAAAATTCTTGCACTACCAAATCAATATCAGCACAAAATTCATATTCAATTTGTTTAATTATCTTTTCTAGGTTATAACATTCTTGAATTTTCATTTTAATCAACGATCGTGTGGAAACTTTCAATGAAAACTTTGTTTCTACCAGTTGCCCGAAGTTGGATCCAGCCATATTTTTTTGCCCTTTGTGTCATCTTCGGTATATTTTGTCTATATTCCGATCTGCTACAGCATTTTGATTGGTCACCACAGTGGTTACAACAGTCAAGTATTGTTATTTTTGAGCCTAAGAGCATTGTTTTGCTACAGTTGCCAGCTCTGTTAGAATTTATAATTGCCTTCCCACCAAATCACCTATAAACTGTACTTGCCTTTCACATTCCAACATTATCTCAGTGATTATGCCAGGTTGACATCATTGCTTAGCAATTTTCTTTGAAGCTTGGGGCTATAACTAAATCAATTATTATAATGACAATAATAATATATCATTATAACAACAATAAATAAATAATAACAATAAAAATAATTAGTTTTAATATTAACAATATTAGTGGAAATAATAATAGATGAACACCAATCTCCTCCTGCATCGTTATTTTTATGCTTACTTAACTGTTATTTTTATATTACTTAATAATGTAACTGAGAGTGATAATTTAATAATAATAATAATAATAAAAAAATAGCTCTTACTTGGTAACATAAAAAATTTCATTGATTATTATTATTGTTATTAATATTCTATTGTTAATAATTATTACTCTAATTGTTGTTGTATAAAAAAAGTTGTTTTTATTTTTCGTTTAGGAATCATTTTTAGTTAATAACACTGTAATTGAATACTGTTCATTAATGTTAGTACAGCTATATATTCACATCCCTGCCTAACCGTATTAATTAAACTTGAGCTATTTATATTTTTATGCGTATGATTAGGTGTTATTTTATGTTATTATAATTATCAATTCAAGCAAACAACTTTGATACAAATAAATATCATAAGCATTGAAACTTATGAATAAAAAAACATAGGGTGTGTCGTAACAATAATAACAAGAAACAATGAAGGAGCAGTACTGCTAACGCATACAAAATAATGATATACACCGTAATAAATAGAAAAGTAATCATGAGCAACCTAATGTATCAGAGTTGTTCTCAACTTCCCTGGTTTTGTTCAGCAGTAGTTTTTTTCTGATTTATTCTATTTGCTTAGTACCATGACACAAAACATGCTTAAATAATCATGAGTAGGTCTACAACACCCGCCCAAAGCAGTTATAGGTTTAAGGACTTACAATATTTCTGAGTAAGGGTTTTTAAATAATTAGTATTTTAGAGAATCTAAAATACTATTGTTCTGCCTGGTTTTATTAGACGGTTGATAACAGATACAAAATATTATACGAATATTGCATTAAAAAATAACGAAAAAATAATTGAGGAATTGAATCCTTAAATTCTGCAAAATTGCCACACAATTTGTTTATTTTAATGATAGTTGAGTTTACCCGCTGCTCAGTATGCCATGATAAAGAACTGGCTCAAACATTATCAACAGTTTTTCTCCAACTCCACAACGTTTATGTAAGTTCAAAGAAAATAACAATGAATGTGAATTTTGGTTACAATTGCGTTGTGATTGCCACACTGTGAATGGTGTACGCTTTGCTGATTTACATACATAGTTGATGCAACATTCTCAAATATATTTCTGAAATATTGACAAATGGGTCGCATAATCACCAAGTGTATGTTTTGATATGGAAAGTTAAAGTACAAGCACTTGGATATCCAACATATTCTTTGAGTTGGTTTTTCACTAAAGATACCAACTACAGCAAAGCAGTTTGAGTTGATTTTTTGGAAAAATAATCCATGCTTTATGAAGATCTCCTTTGGTGGGGGATATAAACCTTAAAAAAACATTTTTACCTGCTGGAATATTTACACTTTGAGCCTTCCCAAAAGAGGTGCTCTTTCACCTCTTCGAGAAGAAAAGTTGACGTCTTTGAAAGTTGTTGCTATGGGTGGTGGTGAGCAATAGGGAGAGCAATGTGTCACATGGAACAACCGTCGCACTTCTGCAGATGATGTATAATTATGTTCAAATATTCAATTGTGTTATGAAGCAAGAGGGAGGTTGGCACACCCGTGCAACTATAAACTTATGATTATTGCGGGGAAAAAAATTCCGCAAATGTTAGCTGCAGCAAATTTGGTAGAAATTGTAACCAATTACAAAATGCTTGAAACACATGAACAAATTGAGCACCCCCAAGCCAACTGGTAAGTCAAAACTTCATAACAACCCCATAACACTAACCCTTCTTGATCTCCGTAACATCGCTTTTGCACTTTTTATGTTATCTTCAGGGCAACTTCCGGTATTTCTGCTAGTTTACCTATAAAAAGCTCTTTTAACTCCGATTTTAATGGTGGTGTCAATTTCAAGCATTGATGCTACTATAAAATTTTATTTGGTATTTTACATGGGGCTTAGTGGGCTTAGCTGGAGTTGTGCCCTCATTACACTTTTTAGCCAAAACTAAGAAAAAGGGCATAAATATGTGAATTACAGCACATTCCATTGGAAGCATTCACCAGCCTACACAGTCAACAAAGAGTGGCCTGTTGATGAGACCGAGTTGCAAATAGATTATTTCTCTGTCCTCACTAAAGAGGTGGTTCAAAAAAATTCAACTAGGCAGAAACACTTGATGGGCATGTGACATGATGGGTGTCAAATTTGTCAATAACTGCAGAAATATTTGCTTTACAACTGGTACAACTGTGCTGAAGGGTAAAATAACTATTTGCCTTGTTTGAATAATGTATGTCTAGCTTGAAATCTTTTCAATGCAATAACCATCGAACGTTGAGATAAATATAAGTCAAATGGGTTATGTAAGTAAAAGATCCGATGCGCCATCTCCCAAAAAATATTTCTCCAAAACACATATTTTAGAGTTTTTCTCTCAGTCCAGTAACATGTTAGAGAATGCAACTAGCAAAAGTAGAAGTTTGATGAAAGATTTTGGGCTTCTAGTTTACATGTAGAAATATTGACAAAAAAAGGCACCAACGGCAATGAATTAATTTTTCTACCACCTGTCTAACTTATCATAGGCTGAAGTAAAGAGGAACGTCATCAAAAAACATTCAGCAACTTGTATCTGGTCTTTCAAGAATACATAGATAAATTAAGCAGATTGAGAATTATAGATTAATCATGCGAATTATTTAGAAGATCTGACCCTGTGATTAATGAGGATACAGGTGATGGAGGTCTAGGGTCATGTCTATCCAGTCTTTACAACCCTACCTACAGCAAAGAAACTGCAGAGTTTTGGCCAAATGTGTTGGCCTCAACTTGACGAAAATTCCTTGCAAAGTAAAACAAGAGCTCCGTAGCAAGTACCTGGAACTTGAAAATCTGGTTAACTGTTTAGTAAAAGAGTCTGAGATAGCCTCAAACCCAGGGTCGTCTACCAAATTGCTATCTGGCAAACTTAAGTCAGACAAAACAAATATGACTACTTATCCTGAGAATTTTGATGAATTTTTTCCATAAGTTAAATGTAGAAAAATCAAAGTTTTAACTTGCAGCCCGAGCATGCCAATAACAAGTTAGGTGGTAGTAGTATGGGCAGATCTGAAATTGTATGCTGAGCAAATGCCAGCTATACAAAAGTTTAGATCTCTCACCATGCTACAATTTTGTTGTAATATATACGAAACGATAAATTATACTAATGAATAGAGATCCTAGTATAGATCATAATCTGTTCTACGGAGTGTTGTGTAAAAGTCTCACAAATATATCATGCCACTAAGCTAACAATATAGATATGTGTTTATTCTTCCCCAACATACCAAATATATTTGACTTATGTAATAACTCAAGTTTGAATAGATGGAAAAGAAATGAATAATAATGTGGGTGGAGTACGAGGGCACAATAACACAATAAGTTAACTGGACGAAGTAAGTTGTTTCTTAGGAGCTGTCCACTCAACAAAACTTATAGAAACAGTACATAATATTGCAGTGGATTTTACTGACTACTATCAGTGATGACTACTGCGCAGAGGTCCCCTGATGGTGGCTACCACAGGCATAGCTCCAATGAACACAATAAACAAAGACCGGAATCTATTTTAGCAATTATATTGATCTGTTGAGTGATTACTGATAATAATTAATCATACCGGCACTGGGTATTCACTACCCCGACCCTAGGTAGCTACCCTGGTTCGGTAACAAGATGGCTGCCATAGCCTGAGAGACCAAACCTAGCTCCAGTGCCTCCAGATACCACCTCCCGGAGCTATCTACCCTTATATGTAGAGAAACATGAACCAAAGGCTGATAAAGACTCAAGAACTAGCAGGAGATATACTAACCTATCACTGGCCAAGCTAGCCATGGAATCCGCCCCTTACTTCTGGGCGCCAGTATACTTAAAACTAGTTTATTACTGCCTTATTGGACAATACCTCTTACTATATACCGTATATCCTGCCATGCTTAGTGTGCATGCTGGGAACTTTCCATTGATGCTTCCTGTAACTCTGCCTATAAAAGGCAGAGACTTTTTGGTATTCTTTACGTTACCTGACATGACAGGGCTTGAGCAGCTCTCTTATCCTTGCATTGGTCTGACACCTTGTATTCTGATATGAATAAAAGTTATTATTATACACTACTTGAAAGCTCTGAGTGTGTATGTCTGAGCCAAGGGCTTCTTACCGTTGTTAAAGTTGATTGCTTAATTTACAACACCTAGTTTGTGCCATCCCGGCACGGGGTCACCTCTGAGTTGAGGTAGACTGTTGATTGCCAGGCCTGAAGTAGCTGACTGTATAGTTGTGGCTGCACAGACTGCACTTCTGCCAGCACAACCCCTAGCGGAAGGTAGTGGACATAAAAATCTGCTACAATAATAGCAATTTTCTCCCAGAAACTCTGCGAAAATGGAAGTTTTATTTAGTCTCTCAAATGAAAAAAAAACGTTTCGTATATTTAATAGAAGAATTGCTCTGGAGACTTATTCTTCAGACACGAAATAGACTTTACCTTGTTGGTAGACTTGGTAGCTCACAATAACTTAGATCAAGTTCCTCTAATGAAATCATCTTGGAGAATATATCATCCGGTAAGCCAGCAGTGAGTCTACTATAGCTGAGGTCCAATTTTCTCAAGTTTACCAAAGAAGACAAACTGCAACAATCCAACAAAAAAAATTGAAAAGTGCTACTAATGTCTAAGGGTACACTATAATTGACCAGATGAACTGCAACTTTTTGAGCCGAAAATATAATATCACAGTGTTTCCTCAATTTGAAGTTTTCTTAATGGTTTTATAATGTGCCTAGGAGTTCAAACTTTTTAATGAAATTGTTGGTAATTTGATGTTTGTTGCTGAGTAATGTTCTTTGCTACAGGCACAGATATTGTAATGTAGCTTGGTTAGGTCTGTAGTTTAAGTAAATGAAGTTAGTAATCGCTGATTAGTTGAAGTTATTTATTTTAGGTTTAAACTTATGATTGTTAGTATATAACAAGCAGACGGTAATCAATGCTGACCGTAAGTCATTTATAGCTCACAAGTTGTCACAATTACAAGTAGTGTAGTGACTGCAACTGCTTAACATACCAGAGTTCCTAAAACTCGCACCGGCCACCTCAAATTACATCGGTTGGTTACCCTATCAGTTCATGATTTCGGCTACGATAGCCTGAGGTCCTAATATGTATTTCTTTACATTCATGGTATGGGTAATGGTAGTGAAGAAGGGGCGTGGTATAGGTTAAAGCACAACATAGCTTAAACTCTCTCGTACCCATTCACCATCCTCAGTACCTAGACTGATTTATGATTTTCATGAATTTGAGTGCAAAATTACTACTGAAAACAACATCCAATAAAAATCACATTGCCTCTTGCAACTCGAACATCTACGTTGTATCTGATCAAAGGTGAGACAACTTCCGTGCCGAGTTATTCTCAACACAGTCACAATTCCGACCAAATATCTGATTTATACAGGTTTTCTACAACTGCGATGGTATTGAAGTAAAGCACTACATACATTTAAATTTATTTCTAAACCCTCGGTTGGTGAAGATCTTTTCAGGTAAAAACTCTCGTTTGAGTTGTTTTTCTGGAAATAGAATTTGCATCCAGATGCTTTCAGAAAATCTTTTTAATATTTCAAAAGTCTTCACTATTATGTAGTTTGTGATGATAATGACATGACGGACAACATTTACACATGCTGATATGGTTATTGGCTCAGTAGTTCTGCATATATGGCAGGCTGAGATCAGTGGAGTTTGCATTGTTAGCCCTGCTTCTATAATAGCAAACAAATGCTACAGTAGGTCCAATAAAAAAGATTAAAATATATAAATGCTAAATCGCTCTTTTTTTAGTGTTTAAGGAACAGGTGAAAATATTTGTTTGCCTAATTACAGATATTTCTATACACTCAATGGCTGATTTGGTTTCTCCACTCCGTATCATTTGAATAGCCGACATTGCACCGCTATCTGGGCAGTTTATCAATTTATGAGAAAATAAGTTTTAACCAAATAATTGAGAGTGGCTTTTTCAGTATTTGGTGTGTTCAAGCTTTGAATACCAGAACATCGCTAAAAGTTGACGTTGTTTAAACATTTTTCCTGTTTTATTGAAAATTCTTTCATGCTTATGAACCTTTGCTCAGGTTTCATGTTGTGATATAGAAACACTACAGCTCTAAAGACTTCTTGCACGTTGTTCTGCAGTTGATGTGCAATAAACGAGTTTATTGATTGCTAAAAAGTTGGAGCATTACAAATTTTACAACCTTGAATACTAATCTTAAGAGAATAACATACGGCATGTAAAGACCTTTGCATGTTTGCCAATCTTGAACAATGTTTCAAATGTTTGAAGCGTCCAGTATGTTTTGAAGCAAAAGGAAAGACGGAGCACAAACATGACAATAACATAATTGTTAGTGAGTAGAAAAGAATTCCAGGTAACGTTCAATGCTCTAACAGCAACTTGGTAAAGATTAAAACCAGTTACAGAATACTTTAAACGTGGGCTTGGTAACTGCAAGAAATTTTATCCATGGTCAAGTAGGGAATCTTTGAGCCTACTGGCAAGCTATACAGGGCTGTACAAACAACATTTCATCACAAGTCTATCAAACTAGCCCTACCAATTGCCTTTTCATCAATGGATACTTCTGCTAGTAAATGAAACGACGATTGATTGTCAAGAAACTCATTGATAATAAGCCAACCTTGCTATCATGGCACCAGTTGCAACTGGAGAGCCAGCACTGATTGCTACATGTATGGGAACCACCCCTGCAGAGCCGATATAAAGAACTCAAATTCAACGTCAAATGGCCACTTTGGACAAGGACTACAAGATAGCTTGAGAATTGCAGAAGCTATGCTGCCTCCAGAGTAGTGAAGTAGCAAAAATATCTTGACTCAACTGATGTGTAATGCTTCCACACAAGTTATTAACTAACCCATAACTTGAACGTAAATAATTTGAAACCTTGATTTTCTACTTTCTCTACTAATGCTACTTTACCTACTTCTTTACAGCAATAATAACTCCACCAGTACAGACAGAACTCTACCATTACAACCAACCGAACAAAGATTTTGTACAGTAATTAGGAAAAAATGACATATTAAATGTTCTTCAATTTACATAAGTAGTAAATCATTATTACTTCGCAGTGAAAAAACTCATCTAAAACTAACTTACCTGCATCAATTATAAAGTTTATTTTTGCTGCGGAAAAGAAGTTCTAATCATAAGGGTTGAACTAAAGTGTGGGCAAGGAAACCCTGAATTAGATGAAAAACACCGGTCAAGGGGGTAGAGATGCTTTAGAGTCTTTTGGATTTGATATGAAAAGTGAGGCAAGTAGTTATGAACAAGCGATGGCTCATTTGAAAAATGTTTATGGTTGCGAGGAAACAGTTTATATGAAAACATTCAAGTTTGTCACTGCTAATCAGGCTGTGGGGGAGAATGAAATTGATTATCTGCTACGTGTTGAAAAACTTAGCAGGTCATTAAATTTTGAAAATAATGATAATGTTAGGCAAGAATTTGCATTAGCTATAGCTGTGAATGGTTTGAGAGAATCTTCACCGCATTTTCAGCTGATGCAACAAGGCAATTTAAACTGGAAAGGACTGACTGGCATTCTGAGGGCGAGAAAATTAGCTCGAGATTCAGAGAACATCATGGAGCTGGGTAAAGCAAATCAGTTAAACTCCACACAGGTAACTGATATAAAAATGAATATGCATGGTGGTGAGAGTTACAGCAGTATGAAGGTATGTAGTATTTGCAATGGTCAATCTGCTGCAAAATATGGTAGATATGCTGAGAAATATGCCAGCAAAATAAAAGGTGAGGACAGCCATAGCTGTGATGATTATAGGTCTACTAGGCATTCTAACAATGAAAGGTTCATGCCTGAATGGCGTAGAAATGACTTGAGTAGGAGCAGGGTTGAAGGTGACAGAAGAAATAATAGGACTAGGTTCAGAGGTTATTTGGCTTTCAATGGTTCTAGTGCAGGTTTTTGCTGTGGCAAAGGTGACCACCAGATCAGGTTTTGCCCAGCTGTACACTGCTGGGCTTGTGAAGGTATAGGTCATACTTCCCAGGACTGCCCTAATAAAAGGTACAAACATACTGGTAGGCGTAGTTATCGAGGTAGTAGTAGTAGTGAAGGAAGTTGGGCGAGTAAATTGAGTGAGGGCTACATTGGTTGTGTAAGGGTTGTTGATTCTGAGGAGCCGTCTTATGAGGCCCAGAATATAGAGGCCTGTGCACCTCTATCTGTGAGAGGTTTACCACTTCCAAAAAACAAGGACTGCATGCGTAGTAAGGTTAAAGAGTCACATGTAGCCCTGCTTGCATGTGCTGCCATTGCTAAGGTAAAGGATGAAAGAATTCACTTCAGTGAGTCAAAGGTTAAGGAATCCGACAATAGGGAAGACCAGTCAGGCTCTGGTCCTGAACTTGCGTCTGGGATTGGCAATGGAGAAGACCAGTCAGGTTCTGGTTTTAATCCGGCGCCCTTGAAAGTGATTGAGGTAGTGAGAAATGTGGTGTGGCCTGAGAGTCTCGAGTGTATAGCTTTAGGCCTGGAGAAAGAGGAGAAAGGTAGTTCTGAGAGGTTGAATAGTAAAGATATGGGCGGCTAGCCAGTCAGTGGAGCAAATGGAGTGATGTGATTCAGTATGAGTAAAGTTTCAGTTTTGGCTTTGGTTGTGTACTTTATGTAATGTTCATGTATGATGACAAGTCAACTATCTATATTGAGGTTTACATGCTTGCGAGTTATGTCAGGATTTTAGGGTTAGTATTATGCTATACTAGCTTGTGAAAAAAAGGGCATGTTATATACGTGGATAGTGTAGCTGTTGGGTTAGTGTAGGTTAAGGGTAGCTAGAGGATTATGATTAGCTAGAGGGGATTAAGAAGCTGAAGGGACTTTTGGAGAGACCACACTGGGAGGTGGTTGTGCTGTGCTAGAGCTATATTATACCAAGTGAGTGGTACAACAAGTAGTACATGTAACAATTATCATTAAAGGTTTTATTCTCAACTGAAATAAATAAACTGTCTGCATCATCTGCTCAAATGTTCCGGTTTGTTCGATAAATTATATTATTTATAAGTTCAAAAAAAAATTTGGTTCTTTTATCATGGCTAACCTGACCTTAAGCTGTAATCAATAATGAAATAAAAGACCAAGAAATTTTAGCAGCTAGAAAAACAACATGGTATGCAAAAAACAAAGCATAAAACAATCTTTTTAGTGTTCAATATCATTGTTGTAGAGACATCATATCCTGTTTAGTAAGAAATCTTCAAGAAATTGCTACGTATGTGAATTAAATACAGCAAAAGTCACATGATGTGGAACTTTAAAAAACAAAAAAGTAGTGTTATATTGCTGTTTTTTGTGATCAATTGGATGAAATCAGAATATTTTGACCTTCCATAACTTGAAAAAATCGATTACATCCTTCAACCATTTAAATTAAATACTTACAGCTAATCATTTATCATCCTGAAAACCATTGTAAATAGACTAATCGTTCGTAAATAGCAGCGACTAGCGAAAACGATTAACGATACGCATTCGTTTGTCCCAAGCCTGGTAGTAAGTCATTATTACTTCGCAGTGAAAAAACTCCTCTAAAAGTAACTTACCTGCATCAATTATAAAGTTTATTTTTGCTGCGGAAAAGAAATTCTAATCATAGGGGTTGAACTAAAGTGTGGCTTGCGAAAAATGGGCAAGGAAAACCCTGAATTAGATGAAAAACACTGGTTTCCCATTTGTTTCAACAATTTTTAACTAAAATACTACTTTAGCTTATGAATAAAACTTCTGAAACATAATTAACTGAAAACAGAGCAGTTTTTCAGATGAGAAAATATTTTCTAATTGAAAAGTGTTTGAAGAATAACTCAATGGGCACGAAACTTAGTTTGGAAAAACCTCTTCAGTAATTACATTTCTGTTGCTGTTGTGGGTGTCAACAAAGATCAATTGATAAATCTGATTGGAAAATTTTGTTGCCAGAGAAAAGTGTAATGCATACCTGCAAAATAATTAAATTTTTTCACCTGAAAAAAATATCTAGAAAGTACGTCAGCAATTTTTTCAAGTAATTTGACATAAACTATATGATTTTTGCAGAGCAAGAAACTTTCATTAATAGGCAACTTAAAAAATAAGGACTGTGTACGCTCTTTGATAATCGTTACTGATTTTATTACTTCTGAAGTAGCCTGCTGACAAAACATTTTTTTTGCTAAGAAAAGTGCCATATAGCCGATGTAACATAAATTAAAAAAAACTATTTTGTAATTTTTGATTACTTCTTGGTTTTTCTTTTGAATTTGAGGCCATAAAAAAGATAGCAATGAGAATAATAATATTTGCAACCTATGCTCACCGAACAACTCGCAATAAAAAATAATTAGACTGAAAATAAGTTTGATCAATAAACAATCATTTGGTTAGCAATTCGTGGGTCAAAGAAAAGCAGCTCATTGAATAAGAAAATAATCAACAAGCAGCAATTTGTACTGTTTCTAGGTCACAAATGAAACTGAACACTAAACATACTATAACCAGCTAGTGAAGTTTTTTTTTCAGGACCAACTGTATATTCCAAAGAAGAAATTAAAAGCCTCAAACTTGCTCAAAATTTACTAAACTAAAAGGGCAGCTTTACAAATTATTTTAGCTTTTAGTGATTCGAACCTTAATTCTTTTGATCATTCTGAAAAGTTAGAATTAACTTATTTATGATTTTTTTGGCAATCTATCACAGTTAATTGAAGAGTTATGATTCTCTAAGCTAATGTGCCATTCAATTTTCAACGTATTGAATTATGAACACCTAATGTTTGTTGTACTTTGTTTGATGAACAGGTCCCGGACACTCTTAATAAATCCGGATTGCAGTCAAAAAGTGTCAAGATAACTACAAACATATAATTTCCAGTAGATTTCTTCGCCATAAAACTCATAAGTACTCTTAAGTAGTTTAGGCACTATTATTTTGTCTGATTCCTGTGTTGTATTTTGCTCTTTAACAAACATTCTCAACGTTTTTAAAACGAGAACTTGACCAACCTCAAAGTTATATGCAAAGTAAACGGTTGCTCCATTAAGTAGAAATAATACGAATAGAGCCATTTCCGGAATTTTCTAAAATACAAGTCTTTAAGTTAGAAAACTCCTTTAAAACCTTTCAGAGTTCTAGGTTACCCTCACCTAATAAAAAGGACTAAAACTTGCATGTTCGTGCATTTGAAAAATATTCTGAAATCTGTTGCTAAAATGACCACTTTAAATAGTTCAGAGGCAGCTTGGTCAAATTTTCTTAAAACGCTAGGTAGGTGAAATAGCGTAAGAGTTGCAATACTAATGCAATGTGGTGTATCAATGCACCTATTATAACTATATAACAAATGACAGAAGTTAATTCAGTTTTTGGTTTGGTCGATTTCGGAGTTATTCAGCTTTGTGCACATCGGAATGGTTTTTGCTTAAAAAATTGTTCATGTGGGTGTTGTGCCCTTTTTATTCCGTTGACAGTGTACACCCTAGACAAAAATCTGGTGAATAAAGCATTTGCTCTTTAGTTAGAGCGATTGACAAAATTCGTTTTTCAGCACAACCCATAACATTACTAACAATATTGCCATCTGTTATTTTACAATTCTTTACTGTTTTTATGATTTTCAAAATCAAATGCCCAAGTTACTGTGTTGATATTGATTATTTGTCATACCGGTGATTCTGAACGGAAAGTTATTTTTTATCCAGCTCAACCAAATGTTTATTTCACGAGACTAAAAAACCATGCTGGAATAAAAATGTCAATACAGAATAACAGTTAACAATTCATGAACTGCAAAGTTTCTTGGTAAGTTTTCATAAAAAATTATGGCTACAATGAGTTGGTTTATGCTGAAAGTTTTGATAGTTTTCTATTGTTTTAACGTTATTTTTTGTGTGATTGGCAACAAGCAGCTTATGCACTGACCAAGTATGAAAGGTTTTTGATAATCTGCTAAACAATTTTTGTAATTTTGAGCAGTGCCCAAATCCAAATGGCACAGGTGATATGAGAAGAAAATCAGCCGTTGTTGCATTTACACTGTTTCGTTTTGGACACAGTGTGAATATATTGTAGTAGTTTTGCACTATCTACTCAGACACAACGGGGTCACTCCAACAACTTCTTCAATGTACTTTGGAGTCACTCCGAATTGACTTCATCAACTTTACGGGGTCCTAGACCCAGACACATAATGACAGAGTTCCACTTCAATAATATTTATTACATAGTCTTTTTAGCAAGGTACAAGTGTATTTAGCAAACTCCTCAGGACTTCTCCCTCTCAAAATGCAGAGTAACTCCTTTTATAGGAGATAAGGGATAATCTCATTGCTTTCTTAGGCGTAGCCATTAATATAACATGATATAAAAGGTTCGCAAATGATATAGCATGGTACAAAGTACAATAACAAAGCAAGCCAATGAGAATATATGCGCATGGTAGTTGGTTTGGGTGTACCCTAACTGCCTCTCCTTATAAGGTTTCTTCATTTCACTCTTCATTAGGTAGGTCACATAGCTAAGGGCTTAGGATTAAGAGCAAGAGAGTGGGGTCTGCAGGGGTGGAGAGAGGAACGGGGTAAGTTTCCGCTGAAATCTCCCACAATATGTACAATATATCAACACAGTGACTAAAGCGGTTGCTTTATCACACGATATTTAAAAAACGTTGAGTTTTACTGCAGTACGAGTGCTTCGACCACTTCTGAAATCTTGTTTGTTTATATCCAATTGAGTGGATATGGCTCTTTGAGCATTTTATTTTTTAATTGCTTAAACTCAAAAAATAACCAAACAATTTTGTCCAGGAAAAAGTCCCAATTTTTTGTTAAAATATTGCTTGTTTTTTGCCCTGGTCACACGAGACCGAATTTCTGACGAAACTATAACGAAACTATTTTTTTCAGGCCCAGCGAATTCGTTGCTGAGCAAACCGAGCGAATAATTCAGTTTCGTCGTGATCAAGCAATGCTAGGTTTGGGAAAATCTTCGGTTGCGATGCTTGCGTGTGATTGGACCATTCGACCAGATAAGCTCATTAATAGGTTTATTTTCTATGTTCTGTTATTGGCTGGTCTACAATGTCAGGGTCATTCACAACGAACGCATGGTTTCCATAGTAGTAGCACATTTGTTTTTGAATAAATAATTATTTTTTATATTATATTAATAATGAGTTTTAAATAAATGAAAGATAATAATAATAATAATAAAATATAATCAAACAATTGGAATAGTACTGGCTGGTCAAACTTAGCTATTTATTAAAATAATCTATTCCAAACATCAAAAATAATAATAATTCTTCCATGCTTTTACATCACGCAGTAAAGTATGAATAGACCCGCGCACAAAACACAATCCTCTGTCATTGGATGAAACTGGTGATCGCTAGGCGTAACGAACTAATTATAGTTCTCGTGTGACCAGTACAACGAAACTATTATAGTCGCACCTCGGCGATTTTCTAAAATAGTTTCGTTATAGTTTCGTTTATCAGTCTCGTGTGACCAGGGCTTTTGTGAACATCTAATTATGCCATAACTTGTCATTCAAAACCCATGAGGTTTTCAGGATTTTTGCCAAGTAACTCAGCAAGTTGATGACCAAAAATGTGGTTCTGTAGAATCTTGCTAAATGTGGAAGAGCTTAAAACTTTTCATTACTTGACCATTACTTGACTAGTTAGAGCTGTTCGTACTTGTGGATGGAGACTTACTAGATAAAACTGTTTGTACTTGTGGATGGAGACTTACTAGTTTGAGCTGTTTGTACTTGTGGATGGAGGCTTACTAGTTAGAGCTGTTTGTACTTGTGGATGGAGACTTACTAGTTAAAGCTGTTTGTACTTGTGGATGGAGACTTACTAGTTAAAGCTGTTTGTACTTGTGGATGGAGACTTACTAGTTAGAGCTGTTTGTACTTGTGGATAGAGACTTACTAGTTAAAGCTGTTTGTACCGGTGAATGAAGACTTACTAGTTATAGCTGTTTGTACTTGTGGATGGAGACTTACTAGTTAAAGCTGTTTGCACTTGTGGATGGAGACTTACTAGTTAGAGCTGGTTGTACTTGTGGATGGAGACTTACTAGTTAAAGCTGTTTGTACTTGTGGATGGAGACTTACTAGTTAGAGCTGGTTGTACTTGTGGATGGAGACTTACTAGTTAAAGCTGTTTGTACTTGTGGATGGAGGCGGTTCAATTAAAGTATTATTACTGTTATATAAAAAACTTTATTCAATTTTGTTTTTAGACAGTAAAAATTTCGCTATTAAACTTTTGACAGCTGTAACTGCATTATATCATACAGGCATCAAAACAACTTATATTGGTTTAAATTCCATGCCACTACCCAACAGCACAGCTTTTCTCAAAACCAATCAATACCACTCTGGCATAAATAACTACAACTGTTTTCACTGACACAAGTTTCAAGTATACCTACTTGAATTGACATTATGTGCAATTTAAGAACGCTATACTTCAACATATAAGAATCATGAAGCTTTCATGTGTCGTGTTTGAGGTACTTCAGGCAAAAATGGGGTTTTAAAGATGTGTGCTTGAGTAGCAGTTACAATGCAACAATTACAACTGTGAGAGAGGTGTTCTGCCATTTCCCAAAATTGTGGAAGTGGCTGGTTTAGTCCGATGACTAACTGCTCACATCAGGGGAGAATGCAAGCTGCACATGGCATAGAGATATGCTGACAATATTCATGATTGCTGTTGGCTACTCTTGGAATAGAATGTCGCTATACGAAACAAGTTTGGTACTGCATCTTGAGAAAGACATATCACTTTATTTAATTTGGCTTGACATTTTAAATTATAACACAAAAGAAAAAATCAACTCCTTCCTGCATTTTATCAAGTATCAGATATCGATGTGTACCCAGCTTGAACATGCGTCCAGCCAATGACATTTTTTCAGTTAACCATCAGCCAATTTTGACATACATAGAAAAATGCTTATTATTGTTGCCATCGTGGCTTAGACCCAGTAAAGTCGGTTTTGGATTATAGTTTCACAGTTTTCACAAAAGTAATTTCATGCAAAGTCAAAGAATTTTATTGCACCACTGCTTGCATAGCAAAAGCTTGTGGAATTATCATACACTGAGCTATAACATCAGTAGTATAGAACCAATCTGTGACAGCCTAACTTAAGCCATTAACTAGCTCCACTGACTTGTAGGTATTCAGCCCTTAGTGAAATAATGTTTAACAGATTGATGTCAACGCGATCAACATCTATCATGCAAGTGTGATATAGAATATAGTGAGAGTTTGTGACCGTGACATCATTAGACAAAAGTTTGTATATTCATACATATTCATAGCCCCACACCCAGGGTCATTTAACAAAATGTGCGAATTATTCTGAGAATTTTGATGAATCTTTTCCATAAGTTTATGTAGACAAATCAAAGTGGTAACTTGCAGCTTGAGCATGCCAATAACAAGTTAGGTGGTAGTAGTAAGTGCAACTCTAAAATTACATGCTGAGCAAATGCCAGCTATTCAAAAGTTTAGATCTCTTTGCATGCTACAATTTTGTTGTAATATGTACGAAACGATAAATTATACTAATGAGTAGAGATCCTAGTATAGACCCCAATCTGTTCTACGTAGTGTTGTGTAAAAATCTTACAAATATATCATGCCGCAAAGTTAACAATATAGATATGCGTTTATTCTTTCCCTAACATACCAAATATATTTGTCTCAAGTGATAACTCAAGCTTGAATAGATGGCAAAGAAATGAATAGTAATGTGGGTGGAATATGATGGCACAATAACGCAATATGTTAACTGGATGAAGAAAGTGGTTTCTTAGGAGCTGTCCACTCAACAAAACTTATAAAAACAGTACATAATA
The DNA here is from genome assembly GCA_945261195.1 of Cryptosula pallasiana. Taxonomy (NCBI): domain Eukaryota; kingdom Metazoa; phylum Bryozoa; class Gymnolaemata; order Cheilostomatida; family Cryptosulidae; genus Cryptosula; species Cryptosula pallasiana. Next base: position 21,740,544 of record OX183134.1, on the reverse strand, counting down.
CTGTAGTGGATTTTACTGACTGCATACGGTGACCACTACTGCGCAGAGGTCCCCCTGAAGATAGCTATGACAGTCATGCCTCCAATGAACACAATAGACAAATACCGAAATCTATTGTAGCGATTATATTGCTCTGTTGAGTGATTACTGATAATAATTAATCATACCGGCACTGGGTATTCACTACCCCGACCCTGGGTAGCTGCCCTGGGTTGGTAACAGGATGGCTGCCACAGCCTGATAGACCAAACCTAGCTCCAGTGCCTCCAGATACCACCTACAGGAGCTGGCTATCCTTATATGTAGAGAAACATGGACCAAAGGCTGATAAAGACTCAAGAACTATCAGGAGATATACTAACCTATCAGTGGCCAAACTAGCCATGGACTCCGCCCCCTACTTCTGGGCGCCAGTTTACTTAAAACTAGTTTATTACTGCGTTATTGGACAATACCTCCCACTGTATACCGTATATCCTGCCATGCTTCCTGTGCATGCTGAAAACTTTCCATTGATGCTTCCTGTAACTCTGCCTATAAAAGGCAGAGACTTTGTGATATTCTTTGCGTTAGCAGACATGACATGGCTTGAGCAGCTCTCTTATCCTTGCATTGGTCTGACACCTTGTATTCTGATATGAATAAAGGTTCTTATTATACACTACTTGAAAGCTCTGAGTGTGTATGTCTGAGCCGAGGGCTCGTTACCGTTGCTAAAGTTGATTGCTTAATTTACAACATCTAGTTTGTTCCATCCCGGTACGGGGTCATCTCTGAGTTGAGGTAAACTGTTGATTGCCAGGCCTAAAGTGACTGACGGTATAGTTGAGGCTGCACAGACAGCGTGTCTACCAGCACAAGTCCCTAGCGGAAGGTAGTGGACATAAAAATCTGCTACAATATGAGCAATTTTCTCTCAGAAACTCTGCGAAAATGGAAGTTTTATCAAGTCTCTCAAATGAAAAAAAACTTTTTGATTATTTGATAGAAGAATTGCTCTGGAGATTCATTCTTTAGACATGAATTAGCATACAATTCAGAAAACATAGACTTTACCTTTTTGGTAGACTTCGTAGTCTACAACGTCGTAGATCAAGTTCCTCTAATGAATCCATCTTAGAGAATATATCATCCGGTAAGCCAGCAGTGACTCTACTATAGCTGAGGTCCAATTTTCTCAAGTTTACCAAAGAAGACAAACTGCAACAATCCAACAAAAAAAATTGAACAGTGCTACTAATGTCTAAGGGTACACTATAATTGACCAGATGAACTGCAACCTCTTGAGCCGAAAGTATAATATCACAGTGTTTCCTCAATTGGAAGTTTTCTTAATGGTTTTATAATGTGCCTAGGAGTTTAAGCTTTTTAATGAAATTGTTGGTAATTTGTTGTTTATTGCTGAGTAATGCTCTTTGCTACAGGCCCAGATATTGTGATGTAGCTTGGTTCGGTCTTTAGTTTAAATAAATGAAGTTAATAATCGCTGATTAGTTGAAGTTATTCATTCTAGGTTTGAACTTGGGATTGTTACTATATAACAAGCAGATGGTAAACAAAAATGACCGTAAGTCATTTATAGCTCACAAGTTGTCACAACTACAAGTAGTCCAGTGCCTATACTGCTTAACAAACCAGAGTTCCTAAAACTAGCACCGGCCACCTCAAATTACATCGGTTGGTTACCCTATCAGTTCATGATTTCGGCTACGATAGCCTGAGGTCCTAATATGTATTTCTTTACATTCATGGTATGGGTAATGGTAGTGAAGAAGGGGCGTGGTATAGGTTAAAGCACAGCATAGCTTAAACTCTCTCGTACCCATTCACCATCCTCAGTACCTAGACTGATTTATGATTTTCATGAATTTGAGTGCAAAATTACTACTGAAAACAACATCCAATAAAAATCACATTGCCTCTTGCAACTCGAACATCTACGTTGTATCTGATCAAAGGTGAGACAACTTCCGTGCCGAGTTATTCTCAACACAGTCACAATTCCGACCAAATATCTGATTTATACAGGTTTTCTACAACTGCGATGGTATTGAAGTAAAGCACTACATGCATTTAAATTTATTTCTAAACCCTCGGTTGGTGAAGATCTTTTCAGGTAAAAACTCTCGTTTGAGTTGTTTTTCTGGAAATCGAATTTGCATCCAGATGCTCTCAGAAAATCTTTTTAATATTTCAAAAGTCTTCACTATTATGGAATTTGTGATTATAATGACATGACGGACAACATTTACACATGTTTATATGGTTATTGGCTCAGTAGTTCTGCATATATAGCAGGCTGAGATTAGTGAAGTTTGCATTGTTAGCCCTGCTTCTATAATAGCAAACAAATGCTACAGTAGGTCCAATAAAAAAGATTAAAATATATAAATGCTAAATCGCTCTTTTTTTAGTGTTTAAGGAACAGGTGAAAATATTTGTTTGCCTAATTACAGATATTTCTATACACTCAATGGCTGATTTGGTTTCTCCACTCCGTATCATTTGAATAGCCGACATTGCACCGCTATCTGAGCAGTTTATCAATTTATGAGAAAATAAGTTTTAACCAAATAATTGAGAGTGGCTTTTTCAGTATTTGGTGTGTTCAAGCTTTGAATACCAGAACATCGCTAAAAGTCGACGTTGTTTAAACATTTTTCCTGTTTTATTGAAAATTCTTTCATGCTTGTGAACCTTTTCTCAGGTTTCATGTTGTGATATAGAAACAATACAGCTTTAAAGACTTCTTGCACGTTGCTCTGCAGTTGATGTGCAATAAATGAGTTTATTGATTGCTGAAAAGTCGGAGCATTACAAATTTTACAACCTTGAATAATAATCTTAAGAGAGTAACAAGTGGCATGAAAAATCTTTGCATGTTTGGCATTCTTGAACAATGTTTCAAATGTTTGAAGCGTACAGTATGTTTTGAAGCAAAAGGAAAGTCGGAGCACAAACGCGACAATAAAATAATTGTTGGTGAGTAAAAAAGAATTACAGGTAACATTGAATGCTCTAACAGCAACTTGGTAAAGATTAAAACCAGTTACAGAGTACTTTAAACGTGGGCTTGGTAACTGCAAGAAATTTTATCCATGGTCAAGTGGGGAATCTTTGAGCCAAGTGGCAAGCTATACAGGGCTGTACAAACAACATTTCATCACAAGTCTATCAAACTGGCTCTACCAATCTCATTTTTATCCGTGGATACCTCTGCTAGTAAATGACATAATGACTGATTTTCAATATACTCATTGATAATAAGCCGACCTTGCTATCCTGACACCGGTTGCAACTGAAGAGCCAGCACTAATTGCTACATGGATGAGAACCACCCCTGATAGGCCGATATAAGGAACTCAAAGCCAAAGGTAACATGGCCACTTTGGGTGAGGACTAGAAGAATAGCCTGATAGTTGCAGAAGCCAGTATCCTTGACTATCCTAGCTTCAAATTAGTGAAGTACCAAAAATATGTTGATTCAGGTGTTGTGTAATGGCCTGCGTACAAGTTAGTTATTGACCTATAACATCACCATAAGGAATTTCAATACTTGGCTTTGTACGTTCTCAATTACCGCCACTTTACATACTTCTTTACAGCAATAATAACTCGACCAGTCCAGACCGAACTCTACCATGGCAACCAACCAAACAAAGAACTGTGTACACCAGTTAGTAAAGATAACGTGATAGATGTTCTTTACTTGAGACAAGGAGTAAATCATTCTTACTACACAGTGTAAACACTCGTCTAAAAATAAAATGTGTCTGTCAATTATAAAGTTCATTTCTGCTGCCAAGAACAATCAAATCACAGCGGTTGTATGAAAGTTTTGACGGCAGAAAATGGGCCAGGAAAACCCTGAATCGCCTGAAAAACATTGGATTTCAATTAATTCAAACTGTATCCAACTGTAAAATTATTTTTGCTTATTATTAAAGCTTCTAGAACACAAAAAAGCGAGAACAGAGCAGTATTTTGGTTAAGAAAATAACTTCTCATTAAAAAGTGTTTTAGTAATAAAATTTAGAAATTTAGTTTGGCAAAAAGCCTGCTTTGATTGCATTTCCATTGCAGTTTTGGGTGTCAACAACAATCAATCGATAAATCTGACTGTAGTGTTTTGCTGCTATAGAAGAATATGAGGTTTTTGGTTGAAAAAAATTACCAGAAGCCAAATACCCTCTTTGATAATTATTACCGAGTTACAAGTAATATTTTTCTGATGAGAAAAGTGCCATATAACCAATGTAAAAGAGCCTCGGCAAATTTATTAAATAATTGTTAGTTCCACTAGAGAAAGTTCTAATTTTTTGTATTCTTATTCTTTATAAGTTATTTTATAGTAAGAAAACGTTCCACTCAGATTTATCAATTTTGTGTTGTTGACACCAGCAACAACACCAGAAATGCATCTATGGCTGTGTTCTTTTCAAATCAAACTTCCAATCCAATAAGCTGATTCTTTGGACATTGAAAAAACACTTTCATTACTGCAACACTACTCTGTTTTCAATTACTTGAGTTCTAGAAGCTTTATTAGTGAGCAAAAACAAGTTTTCAATTAAATATAGCAAAAAAATAACAAAAAAAGCTGGGATTTTCTGTGTGAATCCTGGGTTTCTATGCCCATTTTTCTACGCCCGTTTTTCGTGTTCTGAATTTCAATACAACAGCCATCACAGTTCCATAAGTAAATCAGCTCACTTTCTGCTCTAAAAATTTATTTGGATTCAAGCTTCCAAGTGAATCTACTCTAATGATGCTTGTGGTTAGCCTTTTCTGATACAAGGGAAGACAACTCTAGTGTCACAATCTGCGTACTGTAAGCTTCATTTACGGCAACTAGATTTTCTCCAGCTCACTGTGGTGGTTAATAACTTATAAAAGAGTGGAGAAAGTGCTTGGAAACAAGTAATGGGTTCAAAGTGTGATGGTTACATGGTAAGGTAGAAAGATGTCGGTACGAACTGTTACTTTGATTATCGATACAAGAGTGGTAATAGTGTCTGCTACAGATGGAAATGCCTTTCACTTGGTGAAAGATGAGAAGGGTCTATGGACAGGAGGTGAGCAATGGAGGAAAAGTTGAACAGGAGAGCTAGTGGTAGATATAGGTTAGCTGAAGACTAACTTTTCAACCTGTTTCGCCACAAAATATGACGTCTGGTATCTGAGCATTATATAATAATGTGAGATAGATATTGATGTGGTTTCAAACACTCACTCAATGTACCAGTTGAAAAGCATCTATGTGGCAAGTTTTTAGGCAAGAGTTGGTAAAAGTACTCTTCAAGTGTTTATCAATTTCTCTAGGTCTTTTAAATTTGATGCCATAGAAAAACAGCGATGGTGATAACAGTACTCATGACCAATGCTCATTGAACCACTCACAATTAAAATCAATTAGACCAGAATAAAATTTGATCAATAAATAATCATTTGGTTCAGAACTCGTAGGTCAAAAAAAGCTGAATATGAAAATTATCAATGAGCAGCAATTTATATCGTTTCTACTTAGCAAATGAAACTGGACACTAGATAATCTCTAACAAGCAATTTTATGTTTTTCTACTTCATAGACCGACTGTATATATTCAGAAAAGCATTGAAAATCATCATATTTGATCATTATTTACTGAGTTCAAAGGGCAGGTTTACAAATTATTTTTGAGTAAGCTGTTAAATTTTTAGTTCTTTTGACTTTTTTTGAAAATGCACAGTTACTTCTTTATGATTTTTTTCTGCAATCTCTAACAGTTATGATGCTTTTAACTGATGTTCCATTCCATTGACAACGTTTTGAGTTATGAAAACCGATTATTTGTTGTATTCTGTTTTGCTAACAGGTTTCAACTATTCTTATTGAATCTGCATTGCAGTCGAACAGTGGCAAAGTTATTACAAACTGAATGCCAGTAGATTTTTTTTGCCATCAAACATATAAGCACTCTTAAGTAGTTTAGAGGGTTCAAGGCACTAATACTTTGCCTGTTTCCTGTGTTGTATTTTACTCTTTCACAAAGTGTCTTAACGTTTCTAAGCAGAAACGTAACCAGCCTCAAAGTCCGATGCAAAGTTAATGGTTATTTCATTAGGTACGCATAGTAAGAGTATTCGCGACTTCTGTTTGCCAAACACATGGAGACAAAAATAATCAGACCGGCAATAAATTTAGTCAATAAATAATCATTTTGCTTGGAACTCGTAGGTCAACAAAAAGTAACTCACTGAATAAAAAACATAATCAACGAGTACTTATTTATATTGTTCGTAGGTCGGGAATGAAACTGAACACTAAATAAATAATAATGAGCGAGTTGATTTTTTCATTTTCATAGACGGGCATTTCATCCTTGAAAAATCATTCAAAATCATTGCAAGAGTTCAAAAATTACTAAATTTAAGGGTAGCTTGACAAACTATTCCAGTTTATAGCAGTTCAAGTTTTAAGTATTTTCTTGATTATTTGACAAATTTAGATTGATCTTCTTTGTGAGCTGTTTGGTAAACTATAACACTTCATTGAATATCTATGTTCCTTTAAACTAATGTACCGTTGCATCCGCAACATATTGAATTTCGAACACCTATAAATTTCTGTATTTTGTTCGACAAACAGGTCACGAATACTGTTAGTACGAAAAAAACCAAATTCAAGATTTTGCTATAATAGAACTTGTTGAGTGGTGTAACGGATTTTTATGTCCACTACCTTCCGCTAGGGGATTGTGCTGGCAGAAGTGTAGTCTGTGCAGCCGCAACAATGTAGTCAGCCACTTCAGGCATGACAATCAACAGTCTACATCAACCCAGAGGTGACCCGTGCCGAATCGGCACAAACAAGGTGTTGTAAAGTGAACAACCGACTTTAACAACGGTATCGAGCCCTCGGCTCAGACATACTGTGGGAGATTTGTGTGATAGGTAGTGTTAACCCCCCCCCCAAACCCCCCCCCCCCCTTACACCCCTGGTGACCTTAGTCATAAGTCATTATCCCCCCCAGAACTCTACCCCCCCCCCCGGAGATTCTCCGAATCCCCTGGAAAATGGATATCAGTTGTCTCCAAACACTATCCCCCTATATATAGCAAAATTAGCTACCCCGAACTGACCCCGAACCTACCCCGAACCTACCCCGACCCCAACCTGGGATCCAACCACATTGATTCAGATAGCCTGAGGTCTCCTGAATGCGATGCAACAATCAGAATCAAAATCGGAGCGTTCCTTCTCCCAGGATCACAGGATAGGATATGGTCTACCCTTATAAGGACTGGAAAGTTACCAGCTACCAAAAAGAGCGGCAATAAGTGCCCAGGGCAAAACACCATGTGCTTGCTACATGATTGGACTGTCTTATTGTTATGATTTTGTATTATATATTACCATTGGCAATTGCCTTGTACCCTGTATTGTGATTCGTTGTGCCTAATAAGGTAATGAAGTTGTACCTTTTTCTCTATAAATAGAGCTGCTGTGCCTTGGGCAGGCAGTTGTTGTAGAGTTGTTGAAGTATAAGTACCCTTTTGCTTGTGAATATGATAAAGTCTCTATTCTGATAAACACATTTCTACTACGTTTGAGTCGAGGACTCGTGAGTTGTTAACGTCGTTGGAGAGAGAGAGAAAGGAGTGGAAGAGAGAGAGGTAGAGAATCCGTTGCGTAGCTAATAGAAGAGGCAAATCTATTACATTGGTGGCAGCGGTGGGATTTCTGAAGAACAAGGACACAACGGATAGAGAGAGATAAGAAAGAAGGTAAGAAGTAAGAAGATTGCGAGATAATAAAACAGAAGAAAGAGCTAGGAACTACACCAAGCCTGTTGACCCTGTATACTGCCATCCCCCCTTACCCCGAAGTTACCTTGACCCTGTATACTGCCATCCCCCCTTACCCCGAAGTTACCTTGACCCTGTAAACTGCCATTCCCCCTCTACCCCGAAGCTACCCCGATTCGGGATCCACCCAACCCCGATTTGGGATCCACCCAACCCCGATTCGGGATCCACGGAATACTGATTTCTGTTACAAGCAATCATTTTATACCCCATAACTCGCCAATCAACAATGGCCACTCAGAGAGCAAGAAGCGCTGGCCGAAATCCCGTTGTAGTTCAACCAACGGTAGCCTTGGATGAGTTGACAGATGTCCTACAAAGATTGGTACAACCCCCCCAAAGACACAACCCAATCCCCTTCAAACCCCCCAAATACGATGGCACGGCCGATGTGGAATATTTTATCACTCGATTTACTGAAGTAGCCGATGCAAATGATTGGGGCCAAGCTACTGCCTTACTACACTTACGAGAGGCACTGAGAGACGACGCCCTCGAGTGTGGCCGCCCTCCCCATGTAGAAGGTATCTTTGCTGCCCTACGTGCACGGTTTGGACTTACCCCCAAAGAGGCCCAAGCCCAGTTGATTACCCTGCGTCGTTCCCCCAAAACATCGTTGCAACAACACGCTAATGAAGTTGAAAAACTGGTCCGTGTTGCTTATGATGACCTGCCCCCCAGAAGGGTTGACCGAACGGTACTGGAAACCTTTGCTAGCACAATAGGCAATGCGTACCTTCAACGACATTTATTAGCCGTACAACCCCACACTGTCGAGGAAGCTGTCAGAGCAGGCAGTGAATTTCTCCAAATCAAGACAGGATTTGAAGACAAACCTTCCCGAGTCAGAGTAGTGGAGGAGGAAGACGACATGCTAGAACCACCCAGTGGCAGAACCCCAGCCAACCCCCCGCTCAGTCAAGTCCACCAGACAGCTACCCCGTCCCCAGATGTCCTTGCTGTTCTGATGCAAAACATGCAGTTGCTCACCGACGCCATCAAGCTCCAGTCGGAAGAACTCCAGAGACTGAAGCAGCAACGAACCCAACAACTGGCCGTCCCCCACCCCTCCTACCCCCCCGTCACACCTAACCCCCCTCAGTGTTGGGGGTGTGGCGCCCTTGGTCACTTACAGAGGAGTTGTCCTACTAAACCCTGGCCGTCTCCTACCCCCCTTCCTAACCAACCGTCAAAAAACGGGCGCCGCCCGCAGTAGGGAGACCGGTTCCTAACTGCCCCCGGGCCCCTCGGAATTATAGGAAGGCAATAGAAAGACTAGAGCGACATAACCCTGTGACTCAGATCCCTTCTCAACGTCCAGAGAGACGGTATCCTGTGCCAACCCCAGAGCCCTGGCAGTTACCTACTGCCAACCGGTATGCGCCATTACAAGAGCTGGAAGATACAGACTACTACCCGTCTGCCCCGCCTGTCTGGGATAACAACCAACCATACCACCCCCCAGCCCCCCTGTGTGCTGACCTTCCCGCCCGTCTCGTCAGCAACACCCAGTTAGTCATGGACACAAATTATATTACCCTTCTGAACCAGCTCAATCTCTGAGCCGAGGGATTCACCCCAAAAGCCCCCCTACTCCCCCAACCCAAATACGCCCCTCCCGCCCTCAGGAGAGACAACCCCCTACCCCCCGACCATCAGCCGTCAGACCCACTGACATTCTTTACTCCCCGCCAGAACGCCCCTACAAGGCAAGTTATTTCTTGCCCGGTCGAATTGAAGGCAAGCCGGTGTCTATACTCATTGATACCGGATGTACCACCAATTTGCTATCACAGCACCTGTTCAACCGGCTGTCTCCTACCACCCGGGATGCCCTTCAAGAGAGCGACACCCATGGCATTTTGGCGGACGGATCCCATATCCCCTTCTTTGGTACCCTACATCTGCCCCTCCGACTGCGAGACATAAAGACGGATGCTACGTTCGTAGTTGGACAGATTAACGAAGACGCCATCTTAGGCATGCCCTTTCTTACTGCCCACCAGTGTCACATGAAATTTGATCGTTCAGTCATTGAAATAGATGGCCAAGAACTTCCATGCACTGACCAACAGGGACAAATGCTCTCCACCTCTGTCCAAGTCATAAGAGACACTCACATTCCCCTGAATACCGAGGCAACGGTACTTTGTAAAGTTACCAACCCCTCACACCTCCCCCTCGGTATAGTAGAAGGTACCCCGGACTCCCCGCCCCTAGCCGCCAGTCTCAACTCCCCTGATACCAAACACCACCTGCTCGTTAGATGCCTTAACCCCACTAGTCAGCCGTTACATTTGAAAGCGGGAAAGACTATAGGCCGGTATACAGGTGTACAGGCCAGTGACATAGAGTTGCCATTGACGGAGAACCCCCCTACTTCTATTCCCCCCACTTTCCTTCCCTCCCCTGTCCCCGAGCACTTGCAGGCACTATATACCCAAGCCCTGGACAACTGCCACACCCCCAGTGAAGCTTTCCAACTGGCCCAGCTCTTACACTCCTACGAGGAGGTGTTCAGTAGAGGAGATCACGACATGGGTCGTACCGACCTCGTGGCACATAGCATCCCCCTGAAGCCCGGAGCCCAGCCCATAAGGCAACACCCCCACAGACTAGGACCTCACAAGGAGCGAGAAGCCGAGGAGCAGGTGTCCAAACTGCTAGAGAGAGGGTTGATCGAACCCAGCAATGGTGCCTGGAGTTCTCCCGTGGTACTCGTCAAAAAGAAAGACGGTTCGTGGAGGTTTTGCATAGACTATAGGTGGTTGAATGCAGTGACCCAACAAGACGCCTACCCCCTGCCCCGTATAGATGAGAGCCTGGACGCTTTGTCGGGTAGCCGCTACTTCAGCACCCTAGACCTAGTGAGCGGATACTGGCAGGTCCCCTGGACGCGGATGCTAGCGACAAATCCGCTTTCTCCACCCGTTCCGGCCTGTATAAATGGAAAGTCCTCCCTTTCGGATTAACTTCCGAACCCGCCACTTTCCAGAGACTCATGGAGAGGGTGCTACATGGCCTTCACTGGAAGTCACTCCTCCTGTATTTAGATGACATCATCGTCATAGGCCTCGATTTCCCCACCCATCTCCACCGACTGTCCGAAGTGCTCCAGCGTCTCCAAGCGGCTGGTTTAAAACTAAAGCCCAGCAAGTGTGAGCTGCTCCAATCTCAAGTCCCCTACCTAGGCCACGTTGTCAGCGAGCGGGGTGTCTCTACTGATCCAGAAAAGATTGCTGCAGTACGTGATTGGCCCCCTCCTACTTGTCTTAAAGAACTACAAGCGTTCCTAGGAACTGTAGGTTATTACCACCAGTACCTCCCACGGTTCTCTACCGTAGCCAAGCCCCTGACCAGACTCACTTGTAAAGACACCCCCTGGGAGTGGGCCCAACCTCAGGCAGAAGCGTTTGTGCTGCTCAAAGCAGGACTGGTCTCCGCCCCATTCTAGGCTACCCCGATGCCAACAGTCCCTATATCCTAGACACCGACGCCAGTGACGACGGTGTCGGCGCCGTCCTGTCCCAGATCCAGAACAATGAAGAACGGGTGATAGCGTACTACAGTAAAACGCTGAGCCCCCCAGAGCGAAACTACTGTGTCACTCGCAAGGAGTTGTTAACCGTAGTTAAGGCGGTGAAACACTTCAAGCCCTTTCTCTACGGACAAACCTTTAGAGTCCGTACCGACCATGCCTCCCTCATGTGGCTCTGCAAACGAAAGGAACCTTCGAGCCAAGTAGCCAGATGGCTGGAAGCCCTCTCAGAGTTTAAGTTCACCATAGAACACCGCAGTGGACATTTGCACGGGAACGCAGACGGACTGAGTAGGCGTTGCCCCTCTGATTGTAAACAGTGTACCCACATTGAGAGTAGAGATGGTGGCCCCACCAAAGACGAGGTGATACAGACCTTCCCAAACCCCTCCCCTACCCCCCTTGCCCAGCCCTTGTCTACTCCCTCCCCTCCCTTAGACCCCCGGGTAGTTGCCATTGCCCGTCCACGTCCACCACCCCCTGACACAGATCTGATGGAAGCTCAAAAGACTGGCCGTCACCCCATAGCTGTCGTGTATGAAGCTATCCAAAATAATACCCCCGTGGACCCCCAACAGCTTGAGCTCGGCAGCAATGAGTTGCGCCAATTGGAGAAGAGGAGACATTCCATGCAAATCCGCCCGGATGGTGTACTGGAGATACACCATGCCGGCCAAACCCGGTCTCACTGGTGCGCCGTGTGCCCCCCCCCCCAGTCTGCGTGGAAAAGTCGTGTGGGAGACCCACGTCATGGCCCACCAAGGTATTCAACGAACACTCAAGAGGTTGAATCTCACCTGGTACTGGCCCGGCATGACAGCCGATGTACGGCGAGCGGTCAATAGCTGCGAGACGTGCCAGCGTGCTAAGCATGGGGGTACCAAACCCAACCCCGCACGACAACGCATGTATGTCGTCCGGCCTTGGCAAAAACTAGCGGTAGATCTAGTTGGCCCCCTTCCTGAGACCCAGCGTGGTAACAAGTGGATTTTGGTCTTAACGGATCATTTTACCCGCTGACAGGACGCCCTCCCCCTCCCAGACGCTACAGCCCCAGTAGTGGCCACCGCCCTAGACGAGCATGTGTTTAGCTATTTCGGTTTACCCGAGCAAATGCATACCGATCAGGGCGCCCAATTTGAGTCCAGCCTGATGAGGGAACTCTGTACCATTTGGAGGGTGGCCAAAACCCGCACTACCCCCTACCACCCTCAGGCCAATGGAGTTGTGGAGCGGAATAATAGAGTCCTCGGAGACGCCTTACGTTCTCTCCTCTTGAAGAGACGCCCTGAAGAATGGGATCTGGTCCTTCCCCAAATCATGAGAGCTCTTCGTGCTACCCCCCACTCTACTACTGGTGAAACGCCCAACTTTCTTATGATGGGTAGAGAGTTGCGCCTCCCTGACCAACTGACCTACCACCCCCTCTGCTAGAGTGCGTACCAGTGCACGAATATGCCCGAGCCCTGCAAGAGAGACTAGAGGATGTCCACGAGGCGCTGAGAATGGAGCAGAAGCAGACCAGAGGAGAGGACGGAGAAGAGCCGTCGTTATTCCGACCGGGAGATGAGGTCTGGCTAGAGAATAAGAGGCGAAGAAAGGGAGAAAGCCCCAAGCTCCAACCCAAGTTCGTTGGGCCCTACATCATCGATGAGGCCTACAGCAACCACACCTACTTAATCGACCGACATGGACAACGTTCGGTACAAAATGGTAGCCGCCTCAAACCCTATAAAGCTTGCCTTGAGCCCTACGGCCAAGCTCCAGCAGCCATGGAGCCAGCTCGCCGTCCCAACATGCGTGGCGCAGCCCCCAGCAGGAGAAGAAGCCCCCCCCCCTCCCCTTCAAGACATTCCCCTACCCCTCCTAGAGCTCCCGATCCCACCACGCTTTCTCCCAGCATTGCCCTCCCCCCACTTCCCCTACTAGAAGAACGTAGACCCCCTCGCCTACAGCAACCCTTACCAGAGACCCCCCTCAACACCCCCAGCGAGTTTCGTACAAATCGGCCAAGAACTGGCCGAAATAGGAGCCAGACCCCGAATGAGGGAGTTGCCCCCCACCAGTCACACCACCCCCTGTCATGGCCCCTGCACCTACTGGCCGCCCTAGGCGTAACGTGGGACCACCCCAACGCTATGGAGAACCCTGGTGTCATCAAGTGACTGGCGAAAATGAGCAATTGTTTGAACAACAATACCAGGAAAAAATGAGGTTGATAGCCAAATTAACGGCTTTTACCACAAAGACCGAGGTCCCAACACAATCATGCGTAGTCTTAAAAGAATTGCCAGAACCGCCTCTACCCACCCCCAAAAAATCGGTATCCTCGCTTGAAACCCCGGAGCTGCAAGGTCGTTCAAATACACCCCCCTTTTTCCCCACTACCCTGAGTCAGACCCCCCAAGAAGTAGGTCAAACTGCTAAGAAGCCAGACAGAGAAGAAAGTGCAATCCTTTTGCCAGCTGGATCTAGTACTGTGCAGTCCGCTCTCTCACTCCAGTTGTTAATAAATCAATTAAAAGAAATGGCAAAAATTAACGACCCGCTACCACTGCAGCTCGACGCTGGGAACGACCACCTGCTTCTCGAGGCCGACTTGGCAGAGTACCCACCCCCCTCCAGCATACAAGAAGATGAGTTACGAGGGCCCCCTATGACGGAGGTTCTACTACCAACCAACCCACCAGGTAGCATGGCAGTTAGTGACAGAGAGAGTGAGTTAGAGATCTACAACAACTGGGTTTTAAAAAATGCTACTGCATGCGATCCCTTAGCCTTCACTACCAGAGAATTATCATCCCCCCTTCCTACCGTAGAAAAGTTCCCCCCCCCTCAACCCCTTCCCTAATCCAACTCCCCCCACCCCTACCACCCTAAAAACACAATCCCACTCCCGGCGCAGTTATAGCCAGTGTTTAAAAGACCCCCCAAAGTCACTCCACATTCCAAAAAGTGACCCCGAACCTACCCCGACCCGGAAAAGGGTTTATACCCCTGAAGAAGACCACCCATCGTCCCCCTGCCTTGTCACCTAGGTCCCCACCCGAAAAGTTTCAGAAAAAAGGAACCGGCGGCCAACCCTCCCCCATTCCATGCAAGCTAGTACCACCCCCCACCCCTCCTCAGACCACCCCACCCTCTCCCCGTCCAAAAGACTCATGTGACCACTCACTGTCAACCATATAATTATTCTCCAATAAATACACTCTCTGGTCATGTACCCCCGCTCAGTTATTCTTGTTTATATATATATATTTTAATTAGAGACTTTGTCGCTAATGAAGCGGAGTGAGTATGTGGGAGATTTGTGTGATAGGTAGTGTTAGCCCCCCCCAAACCCCCCCCCCCCTTACACCCCTGGTGACCTTAGTCATAAGTCATTATCCCCCCCAGAACTCTACCCCCCCCCCCCCCCGGAGATTCTCCGAATCCCCTGGAAAATGGATATCAGTTGTCTCCAAACACTATCCCCCTATATATAGCAAAATTAGCTACCCCGAACTGACCCCGAACCTACCCCGAACCTACCCCGACCCCGACCCGGGACCCAATCACCTTGATTCAGATAGCCTGAGGTCTCCTGAATGCGATGCAACAATCAGAATCGAAATCGGAGCGTTCCTTCTCCCAGGATCACAGGATAGGATATGGTCTACCCTTATAAGGACTGGAAAGTTACCAGCTACCAAAAAGAGCGGCAATAAGTGCCCAGGGCAAAACACCATGTGCTTGCTACATGATTGGACTGTCTTATTGTTATGATTTTGTATTATATATTACCATTGGCAATTGCCTTGTACCCTGTATTGTGATTCGTTGTGCCTAATAAGGTAATGAAGTTGTACCTTTTTCTCTATAAATAGAGCTGCTGTGCCTTGGGCAGGCAGTTGTTGTAGAGTTGTTGAAGTATAAGTACCCTTTTGCTTGTGAATATAATAAAGTCTCTATTCTGATAAACACATTTCTACTACATTTGAGTCGAGGACTCGTGAGTTGTTAACGTCGTTGGAGAGAGAGCGAAAGGAGTGGAAGAGAGAGAGGTAGAGAATCCGTTGCGTAGCTAATAGAAGAGGCAAATCTATTACAATACACTGAATTTAAGTAACGTATAATTGTATCCTTTATTCAAAACAAAATACAAGGCAGCAGACCAATATAATGCTGAGTGAACACACACTGTACAGCTAAGAGGTTATGCATGGCACACATATGATGTAATGCTAGGTAATGCAATGAGTATTGTGAGGGACGCCAGTACAATCTCATATTTCATTATTATTTTCTACTTAGTAAGATACGTTCTCGCAATTACCGACTGAGCTTGTGTCTCATTGTTCTATTTCCTTTGTCTAAGAGTTAAGCTTTTATCTCCGAAATAACTCACTGTCTACATTTATGTTTACTCACTACACACTGTCTATGTCTATGCAAGGGTCTATTGTTTACATGTGCCTACGATACTATTTACTGCGTTCTACCTTGTACCAAATAATTATTTACTAGTTTATTATATTTTTCCACGTTTTTAATTATTACAAAGTGAGTGTTGATGTAAGGGCAAGACGTGGCTTGTACCAATATTTTACTCAGGCGTGGTTAGTAATGTGTACCCGCCTTCCCTGTATTTAAATTGATGTCAATGCAATAAAATCCAGAGTTAGCCTGACTCTCAGAAGAATCTCTCTCTCTTGAAGCAAGCACTACTAGGAGCAACAAAACTACAAGCGCTGACCTGGTCGACTGTTAGCAAGCACGAAGCTAAGTGGAAAGTGAGAACGGTTCGCCCTATCACTGTGTATACCCTCACCTGAGGTGAGGATTACAACGCAACGCTTAGTGCCCTAATAGTTCGACATATCAAATTCGGATTCGGGGAATCCAACAAGCTAGTCAAATAATAATTGCAGGAAGTTATTGTCGATCTCGACTGAGTCCAGATTCGGCTACAAAACTTCAGCATAATTATTACCAGAGCACAGTTCGAAACAAACTATAAACTAGACAAGTAATTCCTGAGGAATTAATGTCAGAGCACAGTTCGAAACAAACTATAAACTAGACAATAATTTACAATTATTGTCGGGCCTTGCAAGGGTTCGGACACAGCAAATAATTACCAGATAATTATTGCACTCACTCCACACCAGATTCGGCCGCACGCAAAACTGCCCGCACTGTGAACAATAATAAGCACATTATTGAACACTGACTTAGGGTCGAACAGAGCATATCGGGAGAGTGTACAGGTGGCTACCACCCAGACACGAAATCCTGTACATTGGTGGCAGCAGTGAGATTTGAATACCCACAGAAATCGCAACCTCCCGAACCCAGGACCCAAACGGCAAGATGACATACAGGCGGAGAGCAGTCAGCTCCGACAGAGAGGGCTCCTCCATGCAGATTATGGGGACACTCACCGACATTCTAGAGAGAACGACAACGTCAACCACAAAAAGCAAATTCAAGGTGCCTCACTTCAATGGAGAGGGTGACGTACACTACTTCATACAGCGCTTCGAAGAAGTGGCTAGAATGAACCGTTGGACTCCAGCAGAAGCCACAGTCCACCTCCGCCATGCTCTAACAGGGAAGGCGGAACAATGTGGACGCGGCCCCACACAACCTGCCATAATAGAAGCCCTAAGGGCCAGCTTCGGACTTACCAGGACGGAGGCCCAAGCCAAGCTAATGGTGTATCGCAAGCACCCAAGAGACACATTACGAGAACATGCCGCCAGTGTAGAAAAGCTAGTGGAAGCGGCCTACGAGGACTTACCACAAGAGAACCGGACGGAGTTAACCCTCCAGACGTTCCAAAGTACGTTAGGCTACGCATACCTGCAACGACACTTGCTGGCCATCCGACCCACCCACTTAGAGGAGGCCGTAAGAGCAGGCAATGACTATCTACAAATCCAACACAATCCACTCCCCCAATCTAATGTTCGGAGCATTCACGAAGGGCCCACCGACCACACTACAGACCTGCCCACCGGCGAGATCTCCTGCCAAGAAGTGGAAGACCCCCTGGCCAAGTTACTAAAGACGGTCGAGGCCCTCAGCAAAGAAGTGGCCGACCTGCGGCAAAAGCCACAAGGGGGACCTCCCAAGCGCTGCTGGGGCTGCCAGCGCACCGGACATCTCCGCAGCCAATGCAAAACTGCTCCTTGGACCGCACGACAGGGAAACGGGCTCGGCCCGCAGTAGTAGGGTCACCTACTAGCTGCACAAGGGCAACACACCAACACAAGACCCCATATACCGACTGTCACAGCCGGAAGACTACACAGCGAATAGGGCCACCTCAGATCGCCCTAACCAACCGGTTCACTCCCTTGAGTGATGAGGAAGAAGAAGAGGAGCCACCACCATCGGAAGACGATGAAAACGAGAATACCCCAAGGCGAGAGACACCCCCCTGGAGCCAACCAGAAACGAGCCACCCTCGAACAATCCACCTCAACCAGATGGAAAGGCCGTACAAATCCAGCTACTATCTGCCTGGAAAGGCGGAAGGTCGAACGGTCTCCTACCTCATCGATACCGGGTGCAATACTAATCTGCTAGCCAAACGGGTTTACGACCGACTTCCCGACCGCATCCAGCAACGTCTACAGCAGTATGACTCCCACAGGCTGATGGCAGATGGGACACGGCTACCATGATTACACTCTCGGGGCGTATTCGGCACATCCGATATGAAGAGACCTTCGTCGTCAGTCAGATTAATGAGGACGTAATCCTCGGCATGCCGTTTCTAACGAATCAGAGCTGCCAGATGGGGTTCGACAAACCGATCCTCACGGTGCATGGAAAAGAGCTCACCTGTACAGACCGACATGGACGGGACCTGGTGTCCAAGGTACAAGTACAAAGAGACACCTACTTGCCACCCCAAACCGAAACCACCCTCCTATGCCACCTCACCAGTAAAGAACCATGTCGGCAAGGGATCATAGAAAGCATCGAGGGTGGACCCCTCCTAGCCACCAGCGTAAACACCCCCGATGACCAAGGGAGAGTCTTAGTGAGATGCCTCAACCCCTCCTCAGGGAAAATCCGCATACCGGCCGGAGAGATAGTCGGGACATTCACTGGGGTAGACCCCGAAGAGGTTCAGTCTACCTCGGACACCCCAGCTACCCGAGCTCAAGGAGGTCAGGATCTGCCTCCCCACTTGCAAGATTTGTATTCCCAGGCGAGAAAAGGGTGCAAAACCACCCAGGAAGAACGACAACTCCACGAGTTATTGACCCGATACCAGACGGTATTTAGCAAGGATGATGGAGACATAGGACGCACGCACTGGGCAGAGCACTCCATTCCTGTGGCCCCGGGTACAAGAACCATACGTTGCCCCCCACACAGACTAGGAGCAGAGAAAGAGGCGGAGGCCGAGCGCCAGGTCAAGGAGCTCCTAGCTAAGGATCTGATCGAGCCAGCAGATAGTGCTTGGAGTTCACCTGTCGTCCTGGTGCGAAAGAAGGATTCGTCATGGAGATTTTGCGTGGACTATCGTAAACTCAATGACGTCACCCGCCAGGACGCATACCCTATCCCCAGGATAGATGATTCGCTAGATGCCCTAGCCGGTAGCCGTTACTTCTCTACGTTAGACCTTACCAGCGGATATTGGCAGGTGCCACTCGATGCAGACGCACAGCAGAAGTCCGCCTTTATCACCAGAAGCGGGCTGTGGAGGTGGAAAGTCCTTCCGTTCGGACTTACCTCCGCACCCGCCACCTTCCAATGCCTGATGGAGCGAGTGCTGAAAGGGCTACATTGGAAAACACTCCTACTATACCTAGACGATGTGATCATAATAGCACCCGACTTTCAGACACACATACACAGGCTGGGAGAGGTGTTGGGTCGACTCCAGCAAGCCGACCTGAAGGTCAAGCCCTCAAAATGTGAGCTGCTGAGCCAGAGAGTGCGCTACTTGGGCCACGTAGTAAGTGCCGAAGGCGTAGCTACAGACCCCGGAAAGGTGGAAGCTGTACAAAGGTGGGAGGACCCCAGAGACGTGAAGGCCCTCCAGGCATTCCTCGGTACCGCTGGCTATTATCGCCAGTATATCCCGGAATACGCCACCATAGCCAAACCACTGACTGTACTGACCGGCAAAGGGACAAGCTGGAGATGGGGTGAGGAGGAACACCGAGCTTTCCACAATCTCAAGACAAGGTTGAGCCAAGCCCCCATATTGGGCTACCCCGACCCTACAAGCACCTATATATTAGACACAGACGCCAGTGCCATGGGGCTGGGTGCAGTACTCTCACAAGAGCAAGAAGGCAAGGAACGAGTGATTGCCTACTATAGCAAGACCTTGGCGCCAGCGGAGCGGAATTACTGTGTGACCAGGAGAGAACTCCTTGCAGTGGTAAAGGCCGTGAAACATTTCCGGCCCTACCTATACGGCAAGAAGTTCCGACTCAGAACGGACCACGCTTCCCTCCGTTGGTAGTGCCGCCAAAAAGAACCCTCACATCAGATTGCACGCTGGCTAGAAATATTGGCTGAGTTCACCTACCAGCTCGAGCATCGGGCAGGCCCCAACCATACCAACGCAGACGGGCTCAGCAGACAGGATCAGTGCGTGGACTGCAAACAATGCGACGCCATTGAACGGCGCGATGGGGGACCCACCCACGCCGACCTCGTTGGCGAAGGGAAACCACCTCTAGTCCGCCTGACCGTGACTGACCCCGCTCGCAACACTCAGGAGCTAGCACGAGCACAACAGGAAGGCAGCCACCCCGTGGCCCGCCTATACCAAGCAATCAAGGATCAAGAGCCCATCTCACGACAAAAGTTGGAAGAGGGCAGCACAGAGCTACGAGTTCTGCATGATCGAAGGGAGCGCCTGCGTATAAGGCCCGACGGAGTGCTCACCATCTACTTGGAACACCAAGGAAGGACCAAGCACTGTACCGTCTGCCCCCCTTCGTGGCGCGAGAACACAATATGGGAGACCCATAAACTGGCCCATGCTGGCATCAACAGGACTAGGAACCGTGTGATGCTCGACTGGTACTGGCCGGGCATGTCCACCATGGTACGCCGCCTCGTAAGGAGCTGCGAGGTATGCCAAAAGGCTAAGAAGAGCCGACACCCTGGTGCCCCCGAAGACCAGCGACTCTATGCGGGGAGACCCTTCCAAAAATTGGCCGTGGATTTGGTCGGACCCCTGCCCCCCACTCGTCGAAAGAACCAATGGATCCTCGTCCTCACGGATCATTTCACCCATTGGCAAGACGCCATTGCTATACCAGACGCCACAGCACCCACCGTGGCCACCACCCTGGACGAAAGAGTATTCAGCTATTGGGGGCTACCCGAACAACTCCACACAGACCAGGGCACGCAGTTCGAGTCAACATTGTTGGAAGAGCTGTGCACCCTGTGGAGCGTAAGGAAGACACACACCACGCCATACCACCCCCAGGGGAACGGAATGGTGGAGCGCCAGAATAGAACGCTGGGCGATGCACTACGATCCTTGATACTCACCAGAGGACAAGATGAATGGGACAGTTTGTTGCCCCAGATAATGAGGGCGTGCCGAGCAACCCCCAACTCCACCACTGGAGAGACACCCAACCTATTAATGATGGGGAGAGAGGTGCGACTCCCCGATCAGCTCTCGGGACACGCCCCCACGCTAGACAGAGCCACAGTCACCGAACACACCCTACGCATACAGGAAAACCTGACGATAGCCCACGAGTACGTGCGAGATTCACAACGCCAAGTGCATCAAGAAGAGGGAGACGAGCCCCTAAGGTTCGCTGAGGGCGACCTAGTCGTCATAGAAAACAAACGCCGTACCAAGGGGAGCAACCCAAAACTCCAACCGAGCTATGTCGGGCCATACACCATCACGCAGGCGTACCCCAACCACACCTACCGCCTGGAGAAAGACGGACAGGGGTTTATACAAAACAGTCGGCGACTAAAACATTATAGGTCATGTCAAGAAGCGATCGGTAGGGCACCCCCAAGCGGGGAGCAGGCCGTCCGGCCGAATATGAGAGGGGCTTACCTGAGGCACCCAGTGACAAGGGATAGTGTAGAGGTTGAAGAACCAACCCTTGACCCCCCAAGGAGGGCCGAAGAAGAACCTAGAGAGGTACCACCACCCCCACCACCGGCACCTCTAGAAGAGCAAACTACCGATACACCCACGCCAGCGAGACCACCTACACCCGAACACGGGGACCAGGTACCACCAGGGAGTCAACCCCTAGTACCAAGTCCAAGGAGACAAGAACTGGACAACAACGAGTGGCCACCCCTACCACCCAGACCAGAAACCACCACTACTTACGACAGGCCTAGGAGAGAGCCGAAAAAACCAGTTAAATTCACTGATTATCAATGCTACCGAACACAAGGAGTGAAAGAGGGGGACAGAAATGGCGAAGAACGAATGAAAATAGAAGAGATAGCTTACCCGGCATGGCAGAATGAAGGAGAAACGAAGAGAATAATAAATTCACAAAGAGTAGACAACTCCGAAACGAAGATACCAGAAAAAACACTTACCCAAAGCGAGGAGACAACTCCCAGAAAGAGCTCTACCTCCAAAAAGGCCCCCTCTCCGGAACAACACACCCACCGAAACACGTGGCCAACCAAGACAATAGAAAAGGCGGCACCTACAACTCAAGGAGGCATGCCTAACCAGGCACCCTATGCAAATAAAAATACCAGACCAATGGTGAATGCCACACACTACCGAAAGCAGTGCTTACAAAACATCACCAGGATACTAGCAGAGATGGAAAACGACGGCGCAATATCAACAGAAGAGGACCCGACCTTTGCTGAAGCATTACTAGCAGGAACGCACACCAGTCGGACAAAAAAGAGAACCACTTCAGCACCTACAAAGGTAAACAACATTACTTTAGCCGACGATGGTGCAGCTAGGTGTCGAATTCGAACACCAGCCACGACAACACCTCCTCTACCGCCATCACACACGAGAGAAACCTGGAAATCAGATGAGACATCACAGGCCATTAAAAAAGCCATCTACCAAGTGCAAGGAGACACATGGGGCTGCAAAGTATGTAGCCTCCAGCTGAATAAGAAAAGAATAATGTACCACGTGCACCAGCATTTCACTTACTTTTTCTGTGCCTGTGGCAAGAAAAGTAGCTCGCGTGACACCATATTAAAACATATCAGGAGCCGAGGGGGAGAAGCTGCACATGGTGGAGAAGCTCGACCCCTCTACGAAGTGGATGAGCAATCCTACCCCGAATTCTGCAGGACCATGAAGTGGAATAAACCAGCACCCTTCGGCACGCCAACTCCAATTAAAGAAATAGAGAAGTTGCCAATACAAAAAAGACTTGGTGATAGAACTAACGATACACCTACCAAAATAGCCAGGATCGACGTAGCCGATCACTACACTAACAAGAAAACACCACGGATGCCAATGGGAGGCAAAGAAGCAGCATACCAGCGACACCTCGCTCAGCAAGAAAACATACCCCGAACACCAAGTACCGAAAGAGAAAGAAGGAGACATAGAGAAAGGGTAGAGGAAGGAAGGAGAGAGGACAAATACAGACGCATCCAACGTCTAGAGGAAGAGTTATATCAGGCCACCCGTGAGGCATACAAACAATTACAAAGAGTGGAAGAAATAAAAACGGCTATCCAGAAAGAACGAGGACAATATTAAGAGACATACTGGGCAAGTGGACATTACATCTTTCTTACACACTATTGCGTCCCTTTTTTATTTTTATTGACCTTATAGTTGTCAATGGAGGGGAGTGTGTGAGGGACACCAGTACAATCTCATATTTCATTATTATTTTCTACTTAGTAAGATACGTTCTCGCAATTACCGACTGAGCTTGTGTCTCATTGTTCTATTTCCTTTGTCTAAGAGTTAAGCTTTTATCTCCGAAATAACTCACTGTCTACATTTATGTCTACTCACTACACACTGTCTATGTCTATGCAAGGGTCTATTGTTTACATGTGCCTACGATACTATTTACTGCGTTCTACCTTGTACCAAATAATTATTTACTAATTTATTATATTTTTCCACGTTTTTAATTATTACAAAGTGGGTGTTGATGTAAGGGCAAGGCGTGGCTTGTACCAATATTTTACTCAGGCGTGGTTAGTAATGTGTACCCGCCTTCCCTGTATTTAAATTGCTGTCAATGCAATAAAATCCAGAGTTAGCCTGACTCTCAGAAGAATCTCTCTCTCTTGAAGCAAGCACTACTAGGAGCAACAAAACTACAAGCGCTGACCTGGTCGACTGTTAGCAAGCACGAAGCTAAGTGGAAAGTGAGAACGGTTCGCCCTATCACTGTGTATACCCTCACCTGAGGTGAGGATTACAACGCAACGCTTAGTGCCCTAATAGTTCGACATATCAAATTTGGATTCGGGGAATCCAACAAGCTAGTCAAATAATAATTGCAGGAAGTTATTGTCGATCTCGACTGAGTCCAGATTCGGCTACAAAACTTCAGCATAATTATTACCAGAGCACAGTTCGAAACAAACTATAAACTAGACAAGTAATTCCTGGGGAATTAATGTCAGAGCACAATTCGAAACAAACTATAAACTAGACAATAATTTACAATTATTGTCGGGCCTTGCAAGGGTTCGGACACAGCAAATAATTACCAGATAATTATTGCACTCACTCCACACCAGATTCGGCCGCACGCAAAACTGCCCGCACTGTGAACAATAATAAGCACATTATTGAACACTGACTTAGGGTCGAACAGAGCATATCGGGAGAGTGTACAGGTGGCTACCACCCAGACACGAAATCCTGTACAGTATAACAAAATCTCTGATTTTTATAGACAGAGTTACAATGGAAAGTGTTCAACCATGCACAGGAAGCATGGCAGGAAGTTATATGGTATATAGTAGATAGCATTAACAAATAATGTGGTGGATTTTAGTGTACATACTCTCGGCGCACACATAGCACCATATTCTGACATAACTATAATAGCCATTAGGTGAACAGAATAACTAGTAACTACCAAACCAAATAGACTATAACTATATCTATGTCCACACCGACCCTGTATACACCTATACCGACCCTGTAAACACCTATACCAACCAAAAAAGAAAGAAAATTTTGAATAGTTCAAAGAAAGCTTTCTTGCATTTTTTCGTAAAGAACTAGGCTGGTTAAATGGAGTAAGAGTTGCAATACTAGTGCAATGTTGTGTATCAATGCAACTATTACAACTAAGGAACAAATGCGAGAAGTCAGTTTATTTATCAGTTCAGTCACTTTCGGAATTCTACAGCCGCGTACACACTGAAACAATTGATGTTGGGTTAATTGTCTTAAAACAGTAAGTTGTAGGTACGCTAAACAATATAGATATGTGTTCAGTATTTCAACAACATACTAAATATTTCTGTCCCAAGTATCACCTGAAGTTTGAATACATGGAAAATAAATAAATAATAATGTGGTTGGAATATGATTGCACTACAGCGCAATAAGTTAACTGGATGAAGGAAGTGGTTTCTTAGGAGCAAAACTTATAAGAACAATCAAGGGTATGAGCAGTTTCATCCCAGCAACTCTGCAGATATAAAAGTTTTATCTCATTCTTTGTTTAAAATAACTAAAGCCTTCTGTTTAGTTCATACAAGAACTGCTCTGGAAGATCATTCTTAAGAAATGAATCAGCATACAAATCAGAGAAGGTAGGAAATACCTTTTTGGTAGACTTGGAAGCTCACACTCAGATAGATTAAGTTCCTCTAACGAAGTCATACCAGAGAACACATCATCTTGTAGACCGTCAGTGAAGCTATTATTGCTGAGATTCAACTCTGTCAGGTTCACCAAAGAAGATAGACTGCAGCAATCCAACAAACAAATGTTAACAGAATTGAACAGTGCTACCATTTTGTAAGAGTACACTCTAATTGACTGGATGAATTGCAATCTCTTGAGCCTGAATTAAAATAGCACAGGTTTTTTAATTGTTTCAAGTAATTGGATGTTAAAAAACTAAGAATTTTTCTTAATGGCGAATATTTATGATTTGTCCAAGATTTTTAACCTATAAATTAAACTGTCGATCAATTGATGATCAGCGCTCAGTACTGCATTTTGTTAGAGGCCCAGACGTATTTATATAGCTTGGTTTTGTCTTTGGTTTAAATACCATTTAAACCAATGACTGACAGGAGTTCTTCAAATAAAAACCAGAAGGTAGAGGTACTCTGTCGTATATGATGGTGTAAAAGTTATTACTGT
>OX183134.1:21650845-21714656 GCA_945261195.1 Cryptosula pallasiana | reverse complement strand
ATACAGACAATAGTCTGTGTTTTTATGAATACATTTCATGTTAAAAAATGTTCTGTCATTAGTTTACCTAATGCATCATTTTATTTTGATTTGTGGTTGAGAACTTCATATGCTTCATTCTTACTGTATTACGCTTCATTCTTACTGTATTACTTTACATAATATTACAAAATAAATATTGCATTAACTGCCTTCATACCACATCCCAAGTTATGAAGCAGTAAGTTTCACATCTGTATTACTGAATCTATAACATTGTTATGAAAAAGACTATAATTACTTAATTATCGTGTCATATCATGACAAACTATCAACACCCAATTCACAAAACTGTAAATCCTAAAGTATAATGCTTGCAGTTGTAAAAAGTCTTCTACTGTCTTGGTTTCTCAAACAAATTATAAAACATTTTCACAATTTTTTGTGTAAAAGCGGAGTTGTCTTATCATTTTAACAAAATGTGCCGACAACTTTTACATATTTTTCAAAAATGAAGCCTAGAAATCATAAATGGGGGTTGTCTTAACAATTTTTAAAAATGTGACAATAACTTGAAATATTTATTTTTGTGTCGGAACATTGAAATTTTGTAATATTTTTAGAGTTGTAACTCCGAAAGTTTTACAAATTGACTAAATTACTAATGTTAAATAGAACTAAAAATACTTTATTGCGCTAAATATATACAAATTATTCCACATTACAAATAATATATAATTTAGTGTTCATTAGTTGTTGCTGATAGATTTGGCGAGTCATCAGTCATTCACTTGTACACGTATTCTATCTAAAAGCATACATAGACGTCGTTATAACAACTACATCGTACTATGGTGAAAAATACGGTTATTAGTAGTTACTTATTACTAGTGAAGATTTACATACCTTAATCAAATTTCCGATATCAAAATCCTGCTAGCTTCGCTTGAAATGTGATTGTTATCTTCATTGCTTTTCTCACTATCATTGTTGACGACTTCATCCTCCTCAAAGTTTTTGTTTTCAGAGTCATCATCTCTCATATTATCATCTTCTTCATCATCAGTATAAACATCAATGTTATCATCATCATGACTTTTCATCCGCTCAGCATCATCAAATAGGGAAAATCTGAAAGCTATTCCTTCTTTTTCACTTGAAGTAGATATGAGCATTAAAGCTTCTTCAACACCCAGAATCGTGAGAATGTGTTTCTTTGTACCACTTTGAGTTGACATCGTACTTTTATAGTGAATCATACCGCGTTCATGATTTTTGATCTTCAAAACGTTCTCAGGAGGGACAACAATCTTCCCAGTCATCAAAGTTCCATCATTCGCCATGTATCTGTAAGTGACAGTGTGAGTGATACGTAGAGGTGCTGTATCTTGTTTTCGTTTTTGCTGCTTCAACTTCAAATTTTTCCAAACTGAAAGTCTAGTGAATGTTAGAAGAGTGTTGACAGGAATATTATCGAAACTGATGATATCAAAGTATGCTTGCAACTGCTGCAATGATTTCTTTCTCAACATTTTGGCTATAACTCATTGTTCTAGCCCTTGATGATGATTACCTCCTACAATACGTAGATCGGGTTGATTTTCTTCTAGTTTTCCCATGTACACTAGGATATGTGGAGAGCGGGAATCGAGTTCCTGTAGCTCGATCGTAAGTTTTTTGTCAATCAGCGACTTGACTCGAATTCGATGATTGTTTGGTAAAACATATTCATAATCCAATATACCATAATCTTCAACGTAATTGACATCGAAAACCTCCAATATCGTAGGAATTGGTAAATCCGGCAAACTCACAAAATTTCCGATTTCTAACATCCCTTTCTGCATAGCGCCTGTCATTATTCCAGCAATCTCAAGCAATTCGAACTCTCTAAGTTTGTTTACGGTATTATTCTTAGTGTTGCTGAGTAGAAAGGAAATTGAAGCTCGAGATAATGTCACTGTTGGTTTTTTGTTATCCTCTGTTCGTTTGACTTCACTGTTCTCATGCAGATATGTGTAGTCCGGTGTAGGGCTCAAAGGAGAGTCAGCTGAAACTACATGACATTTCATTGCTATATCAGCAGGAGTGTTGATGTTTGAGCGAGAAGATGTATCATTAAAGGTGTTAGGATTGGGTCTTCTATCATATTGTCAGTGTTGTTGCTAGCTGTAGTTGGTTCAATATGAAGCTTAGGGAGTGCTTTGGAGTGTGATGTCATCATACCTACAAAAAGTAAAAGAACTTAGTTCAATCATGTAAATTTACTGAAATTATTGTTTTATTAAAAGATTGTTTTTAAAAACTACGATTCAAAAACCTAGATGATTCAATTAATTAAAGACAAATATTTATTTTAGGACTTCTTACCTTGATGCTCTTCTAATAGCTGTAGTAGATGTTGCTTCTCTGATAGCCGTTGTAGAACTGGATGCTTTCTGTGTGAAAACTATGGCTCTTATATAGCTAAAGTTGTACTGATTAAACCCTATGAACACCATCTCGTGTCAATCTCTATGAATCAACATTTGTTCACGCGAAGGAAAGTCAATGCTTTCGCATGAATAAATAAATAATTTT
The DNA here is from genome assembly GCA_945261195.1 of Cryptosula pallasiana. Classification (NCBI taxonomy): domain Eukaryota; kingdom Metazoa; phylum Bryozoa; class Gymnolaemata; order Cheilostomatida; family Cryptosulidae; genus Cryptosula; species Cryptosula pallasiana. The sequence goes on along the minus strand of OX183134.1, from coordinate 21,712,097 downwards.
CACGCGAATACAAACCAATGCTTTTGCGGGAATAAATAATTTATTTTCACGCGAATAGAAACCAATTCTTTCGCGGGAATAAATACTTTATTTTCACGCGAATACAAACTGTTGCCTTTGCGGGAATAAATGATTTAATTTCCCGCGAATGGAAACCGTTGCTTTCGCGGGAATAAATATTTTATTTTCACGCGAATGTAAACCAATGCTTTCGCGGGAACAAATAATTTATTTTCACGCAAATAGAAACCAATTCTTTCGCGGGATTAAATACTTTATTTTCTTGCGAATACAAACTGTTGCCTTCGCGGGAATAAATGATTTAATTTCCCGCGAATGGAAACTTGTATTCGCGTGAAAATAAAGTATTTATTCCCGCGAAAGCATTGGTTTCTATTCGCGTGAAAATAAAATATTTATTCCCGCGAAAGCAACGGTTTCCATTCGTTGGAAATTAAATCATTTATTCTCACGAAGGCAACAGTTTGTATTCGCGTGAAAATAAAGTATTTATTCCCGCGAAAGAATTGGTTTCTTTTTGCGTGAAAATAAATTATTTATTCCCGCGAAAGCAACGGTTTCCATTCGCGTGAAAATAAATTATTTATTCCCGCGAAAGCATTGGTTTGTATTCGCGTGAAAATTATTTATTTATTCCCGCGAAAGCATTGACTTTCCTCCGCGTGAACAAATGTTGATTCATAGAGATTGACACGAGATGGTGTTCATAGGGTTTAATCAGTACAACTTTAGCTATATAAGAGCCATAGTTTTCACACAGAAAGCATCCAGTTCTACAACAGCTAACAGAGAAGCAACATCTACTACAGCTATTAGGAGAGCATCAAGGTAAAAACTTAATAAATTACAGTTTTTACTCATACATTATTTATTATACTGAAACAACTGAACAAAATTAATCATCTGTATTTTTTTTCAGATTCGATGACAAAAATGGAAATAGTTAACAACACAGAATCATAAACTCAGCCTAAACCTTTGACTCAAGAGGACTTGATACTTCTACAAAACATATGCAATAAAAAAATTGAAGAGAGAGTGCGAATTATCTCAAACAATTGTAAATTCATACAGAAAGACTTGATAGAGCAGCTAAATAGTTTTCGAAGTGAATCTTTTCTAACATTAAAGCTCTTAGGGAATGATGTTACATCAGATATTCAGAGATTACATCATGTATTACAACAACGACAATATCAACTAGAACAGGTAAACACACCAATTTCCATCGAGTGTGCTCGTAAAGAACTTGCTCTAAAAAGAGGAAACATGCAGCGACAGTCCGCTCAAAGACAAGCTAGAAGGGTAAGGACTCAACAACGTAAGACACGACAAGCTACAAAAACATCCGATTAACAGTCAATTTTTGATGATAAGGTAATAATTAATAAAAAAGTACTATTTAGTAAGAGTTTGTAGTTGTTTTAAATTTCTGTTTAACCATTCTATACTAATACATAACTTTTTATTTTAGTTCATTATGGAATCAAAAGTACATATAACAGAAGTCTTCCTTCCTAAGATATAACATCAGTACATCAATGTCATCCTTGTAAAAAAGACTATGTATTGATTGTCATTACAAGTTGTAGTGCTTTGTATTACTTAGTATTACTAACTCTAGATATATTATACAAGGATATTTTCCTACTTATTATGTAATAAATGTATATAATCATATATTGGTTTAATGTAGTTAAATCTCCTTGTTCTTCTCTCCTCTCTCTCAAAGTATCATATGAGTTCGAGTTAACACAACATTTACTGTAAATTTTAATCATCTAAAGGACTAATGGTATATTCTCTCCTCTCTCTCAAGATATCTCCTCTCTCTCCTTTCTCCTCTCTCCCCTCTCTAGATGTATACAAATACAATTATTCTTATATGTAAAATCAATCTCAAATGCTGATGATATGTAGTCTCAAGTGAATAAATGAAGTTAAAGTACTTTGTATTACACAAAATTTTAAACATCTAGAGGGCTAATGCTTCCCTTTCTCCTCTCTCTTCCCCTCTCTCCTCTCTCTCAAGATATCATATCAGTAGGAATTAAAAGAATTTATCAAAACTTAATGGTCGTACATTCAAAATCTATATACCCTATGCAGTTATTTCCCAAATACTGTAGATTTTAGCCATCTAGAGGTCTAATTTGATGATTTTCCAACATATTTTATAGCATTTAATATACTTATTATGTAATAAATGTATATTATGCAATGTAAATGTAAATATAATTATCCATATATACATGAATGTATAGAAAACTAAAAAGTCTCTCTCCTCTCTCTCCTCTCTCTCCTCTCTCTTCTCTCCTCTCTCCTCTCTCTTCTCTCCTCTCTCATCTCTCCTCTTCCCTCTCTCCTCTCTCTCTACTTATTATACAATAAATGTATATATTCACATATTGTTTCATTTTTAATCAATGTATTTATTCAATGTAGATGTATCTCCTCTCTCCTCTCTCTCCTCTTTTCCTCTCTCCTCTCTCTCTCAAGTTACCATATGGGTTCGAATTATGTCTAGAATTATCAAAAATTAAATGCCATACATTCAAAATCTATTTGCCATATAAGTTCAAAATGAGTAAAAAAATAATCAAAAACTCAAATGCCACTTAAATGCCACTCAAATGCCCCTCAAATGAAATACAATAAAATAGGATATAAACTCGGCGAATTCATTCAACGCCGTAACCCATTGCCTCAACCCCAAAGTGTAATCCACAAAAAACACTTGGTAGGGAGATTTGCTCATATATTACTACTACTGGCATATAAACATAAGACTTAGTTTGGTAAACCGAAAAAAAAAACACATGAGTCTCTTCAGCTATACATACCACTCAAAAGTCACCCAATCGATTCGTGCCAAGACAAACATTCATCAAAATGCTATTGTTCTTAATTTTGATCAACTTTTATAAACGACTCAAAATCAGTTACACATACGCATCACAATTTATAACAATCTACAAAACTGTGAATTAAAACACTTTCATATAAAAGATATGTAAGAAGAATTAAAAAAAGTATTGGACAGATCTGCAAAAGATTAACTATGATTAACACATCGAATTACACTGCAATTACTTGACGAGTCTTACAATAGTTAACATGATGTATTAGCAGGTCTGATTTGTACTTGAGATCAGATCAGATCTTATATTACTGTTGTTTTCCATTTCATAGATGCTCTAAGTGGTGCCCCTCTTTGAAGGGTCGCTAATGGTAGTGTCGGGCCTTAGCCTTACTTGAATCTCAGTTTTTGCGTTCCTGAGAACGGGGAATAAACAACCCTGGTTAGGGATGTAGGAATTTTCTGCGATTCCAGAAACTTTCAGTTATTTAAGGAAGGTGAATATTGTTTACGATGGTGGCTCCATAGGGGAACTAGCAGTGGATTTATTGTATCCAAGTTTCAACCATTTCAACTTGCATTACCTCTAGCGTCTCAGTATTTTAATGGAATTCGGGTAAATTTATAGTCGGCTAGATAAAGTGCTGTACTGCAGTTTGACAACAAAGCAACGCAATAACCAAAGACAGATCACAGGGTTCCAAGACCCAATTCTTACTTTTTCATCAGCAGGATCTGATTTAAACTGGAAAAGCCAATTGATTATGGCGAAAAACTTCAGCCAAATTGTCTAAAAAGAAAATTTTCCTTCTTACAGTGCAGAAGAGTTTTTGAATTGTATTGTACAAGTCTTTGAGCATTTTTCATATACGTAAGACTTTGGCTACAAAAAAGCTTTACAGCTCATACTTTTACCATTTCTCAATGAATCAAACATTTTATTTTATATTTTATTGAAAGTTTGAGTGTATGGAAAACAAATGAACAGTAACGCGGGTGGATTATGATGGCCTAATAAAATGAAACTTTAACCTGATGAAGGAAGGTGGCTCTTAAGGAGTTGCTCTTTCAACAGAATGTGCAAAACCTATACAAAACAGTGAAAGTTCTGTTCGAAAGTCTTTTTAGAATTCTAAATAACTTTAAAGTAAATCACTGGTAAAACTTTGAGTGTTTTTTCTGGGAGTTGCAAAAGTTGAAGGCAAACAGTTTTGTTGAGGGCAAACAAAACACATTACAGCAAATAAAACCTTTACCTTATTGGTAAACTTGGAAGTTCACACCGGGATAGATCAAGTTTTTCTAATGATGACATCTTAGAAAACACATCATCTGGTAAACCAGCAGTGAGTTTATTACATCTGAGTTCCAACTCTCTCAAGTTCACCAGAGAAGACAAACTGCAACAGTCCACCACACAAATGTTACAAAAAGCTTTTTACAACTATCAGCAGGAGAAAGCAACCCATCTCTCAGTATAACCTGCTGCTTAAGGTTTGGCTGCTATTTAATAACTGTGGTCAACATCAGAGAATGGAAGAATACTGCTAACTCTATGTAATAACTGAAACAATACAATGCAAATTGAAGGTTAAAACAGATTTTGTGAAAATTGAATCAACAACTCAAGTATGGTAAAGAAGTTTAGCTCAAGTTTAAGACACAACTTTCGCTTATTGCTGTTTACTAGCACGAGAAAACCAGCCTTACCCAACACCACAACAGCTGATTCAAAATTCAGAATCTATTTTTAACAAAAGGCAAAACAGCCAGGCGGCTGTTCGCCTACCAATAATCCACGGTTTCACTAACTGTTCCAAGGTTCTATCTTGAATGAGAAAAACTCCACAACCTTATCCTCTCACTCCACAGCTTAAAATATTACCTCCTAATTCTTGCCAGTAGCCAACAGGCTTAACAGACCAGACAGGGCTTTGTCTGATTACATTTATTGTTAACAATAGGTAAAAGATCCAGCATTTCCGATAAAAGGTCACCAATTGTTTGCCAGACAGCACAATCTACCTGACTTTTTGTGCAAAATACATGACAAGTAAAAACCAAGCACAGTAATAGCCAATTGTAAAATACATACATTTGAAATGATAGATCAAAAGTACAGGATACATATTGCAAAACATAAGCTCATACACAAAATAGTTACTAGAGGTGCAGTCTAATACTGTAGTAGATGTTACATAGCCAAGCCGCTAGTTGGCTCTGATATACATGCAAGTGATACTTGCTGCTGTGAGACGCAATTCAATCTAGTACAATTTGTTATTGTCTACCAAATGATTTATCTTAACGCGCTGGCAAATTTGCCCAAGCAAATGCTGCTGATAGCACTAGTTACATCGGCAGCTGCAATGAAGTAGACAATTGCGAGGGAACTCCCCTCCTACTACCGAACTACTAACAATTGAATGGTGGCGGATACCCATGTTTTTAAGCACAATTTTGTTATTGACTATCTTATAATGCATCAGCTTATTCCCTTGTTTTATCACAATACATGAGCTTGTTGTTTTGATTGTATGGGATGTTTGTTTTAGTCAATCAGGGTACCGTGATTTCAACCACCTTCATTTGTATGTTTACTCTGATTATTTTAGACATTAGCCTAGCGAGGCAGTTTCTAGATAGTTGCACGTATCCATTCGTTCTGTGAACTTGTTTGGGCTAATGCATATTGGGTTATAATAAAGAGACAAACTTATGACAGTTGTTGTCAGATTGGCAAGTTGCCTGATCAAGTTGTTCTGTGTTCTACCTTGTACAGCAGAACCTGTGTTACCCTGTAACACGCCTAGTTATTAGAGACGCTAACACTACTATGACATTGCTCTCTTGACTAGTGGTGCCCAAGGAGTGAAGACAAGTTGAATACTTGTTGTCTATCTCAACCAGGTACTCTTTTTTGTAGTGTTTGGTGAGGGACACAGTGAAATCCTTTACAACACAAAAGTTTACAAAGTCAGCCCAGCTATATAGCCTTCAATCTGTAATCTATGTTTCTTCATCTGTAATTTTCTTTCTTCGAACAACCAATGAAGAAGACCCTCAATCCTTTGTTTTATTTTTTTGTGACAATTAAGGGAGGACTAATGGAATATTACACCAATAATCCCACATCTGTTTCATGTAGTAGAAATTTTTATGGTACCCGGTAGAATCCAGGATAACTGTGATCAGGTTTCGGTCTGTTTGGATAAAAAATTTTCGGAGTTTATTTTCTTGGAGGGCGGCTACAACATGCCTTTGGTCTACCCATCTATTTCCAGTGAGTTTGTAACACATTTGAAGCAAAATGAAAAACTGTTTCCCATGTTGATTGACTCCCAATTTTATATTCTCACAAATATCATTGGGTAGATTTGCCAGTGTTGTTTACCATTTATTAAATGCTCTAAATGGCACTCCTTTTTGGAAATTCTGCTTATGGTAGCCCTGGGCCTTATCCTTACTTTTATCTCAACTTTTGCTTTAGCAGGAACGAGAAATGACTAACTCTGTTGTTTGGAAGTACGAGTTTTCTGCTATCCCTTACACTCTCATTTATTTGAGAAAGGTGGTTTGTGTATATAAAGTGTGGCTCCATGGGAAAAAATTGAAAAAACCGACAATAAATTCATTCGATCTGCATTTCAACATTGTTAACTTAACCAAAAGGTGTTTTTTAAAACCAAATAAAATGCGTTGTTTGGAAAATGACAGGATTCAAAAGCAAATCCGTGATGCAAAGTGTTACAAAAGCATTAAAGTCAGGATTTAGATTGTTCCGAAGCATTTTGAAAGTGTTCTCAGTGAGCCAACACATCTAATCAGCTAATCCCTCAACATACTTTTTTTGAACCCAGTCATTAACTAAAAATCTAGAGCAGCTGTGCAGTTTACAAGCATGGTCATTTTGTTTTTAAACGAAGCAAAGTTCACACCAACTAGTTCAAGTTGAAAACCTTATTTCAACTTTAAATAGCTAGAGACGTTGACCCAAACAGAACTCAGCACTGGTTTACTTCTAGTCTGTACAGAAAAAAAAACTAAAGCTAGAGAAAGAATCACTCAGACATTACAAGCAGCTGTGCAACTCTTTTTACTAGAAATCTCACTGGCCCACTATGTGGCAATCAGTTGACGAAAGTTAAACACCATATTAAATTTTGTAAAACAATGGCAAAAAACTGCCAACTTTATGCAATAGCAAAAGCAAACCCCAAAAACTCTAATTTTAGAAAATACTCTGTGAAAGTAATTGAAAGGATTGAATGTGGGAAAGAGATTTAGCCAAAATTTGATACAAAACTTCCGTGTACTGCTGCTTACTAGCACAATACATTTAACGAACCTTGCCAAGAAATTCAATGACTGATTCTAATTTCAGAAAATTTCTTTAGCGAAGGACAAAACAACCAAGCAGCTCCTTTTCTACCAATAATACACAGCTCTAGTTACTGTTTGAGGGCTTATATCCAGAGTAAGATGACCTCCACAGACTCATCTTCTCATTTCACAACTTGAAACTCTACCTCAAACTTCTTGCAAGTAGCCAACAGGCTCAACCGACAAGACAAAGCTTATGTTGATTACATTTATTGTTACAAATAATTAAAAAGATCCAACAGTTCTAAACGATGTTCAGAAGTGCTCTGCCAGACAGCACACTCTTTTTTGCTTTTTGTGCAGTGTACACAGGATATATAGAAGCCAAATAAGGTAACAGCCAACTGTGAAACACATACATTTAAAACGATAGACCAAACCACAGCATTCATAATGAAATATATATCCACATGAACTAAATAGGGGTATGTGGTTGAGAATAATGCAGCAGGTCACAAAGTCAGCTTAGCTGCATACTCTCTAACTTTTATTCACCGTTTTTTTTACTGCACCTTGTTCACTTCAAACAACAATAAAGGAGACTTTTCGCTCGCTTCTTAATCTTTGTAATAACTAAAAAAGGAGCAGTGGAATACTCAGCTGATATCTAGTTTATGGGTTAGAAGTTTGTGGTAACTGGGAGAATTCAGGAAAAACAAAAATCAGTTTTTGGTCCGCTTGGATGGACATTTTTAGCTATTAGGCGTTTTCGGTGTCTCAACGCGCTGATTTGAGAAAGTTTGATCAACGCGTTTATCCCTCCAATGATAACTTATAGGAGTAGGTGAGTGCGTACATTTTACAAAATTCTGCAAGAGCTGTCTTCTTTCTTTTTACGCCGTGAGTTAAAATTATAGCCAGCAATCATAAGTTTGTTAGCCTAAAATCTCGGGTGAAAAAGTAGCTGTTCATTGCAAGATTTGTCAGCCTGACAACTTCATCAATAAAATAATCAAGTAGTACAAATTGTATTGTTAATAGTAATGGTGATGAGAATAACAATAACAATGATAAGTAATAATGCCAACAACAAACAAAAACATGCAATATTGTAAAGGATTTTGCCGCACCTTTACCAAACAGCTACTAGAGAAGTGTACTTGTTTAGCAATGTAACAGCAATTGCTAATGAGAGCTACTTGTTTACTAGTAGTGGCTCTATCTATAGATGAGCTATGAGTCAATAAGCTCCGTGTTGTGCCGTGTGCAAGTATACTAATACTATTTGGCCAACTGCCAACTGAAAACACCGGGTTACAATAGCTAACACTTTATTGCTTCAAGAGACAAAAGCTTACTCAGAGTACCTCTCTTTGTAAGCGCACAATCCAATCTGCCCACTGGGCCACATGTTGACAAAGCTATGCAGTAGATATGCTAATCAATCAGTTGAAAAATAGCATAAGATGATTGGTTCATAACAATAATATAGGTCAACAAAGAATAACAGATAAACAGGCGCAATGCAAACATATATACAGTCAATAAACATAACAATAATGCGCCAGCCAACTTCTTTAGTAAGGCGGGAAATCCCCTGCTTGAATTCCTTACTCATCCATTCCTGCGGTAGGCACGCATACATCTCTGTACTGAGGGCAGTCAGGCGGAGCTGAGTCTAGTATGCTAAGGAGTGTTTACACACTGCCTGCTGGCTAGCTTAGCATAAATGAGAGAGGCCACCTATGCTAAATTCCATTACATAGGCCGCTTCAACTATTAGTATCGCCGTACTCATAGTTAACCAGTCATGAGGTGGCCGCCTCAAGAGAGGAGAGAGATCTACGCTTACAGCGCAACCCTTTGCACAAGTGCATGTGCGTTTAAAGTTGGGGGAATCACGCCCTGCATAGTTGGCAGAGGGAGTGAAGGGGGCCCACAACCAGTGGGCTAATAAAAGGGGGGTGAGAAGGATAATACATCACCCGGTGGTTAATACGGTAGAAGGTACACACAACCAGTATGACCGACTGAGAGAAGGGTGCACACAACCCGTATGACTGACGAAGGGAGCGGAGGAACACCGTTCCTAGAACAGCTGGCCTCGCACTGTCTGTGCGGCTTGCTTTAGTTCAACTATCTCTCCCTTCAGGAGTTCTGCTTGCGCCTTGAGCCTGGCGACTTCCACCCCTGAGAGGGTGCCCGTGACCACCTTCATCCGAAGGCCCTGCAACTGAGCGTCCAGTTCAGCGGCGCCCTGCTCTATCGCCGTAGCCCATCGTGCCCTGTTCTGCATAAACCGTACTGGCAGATCTACCTCACCAACTGGAGGTTCTACTGGCGAGAGCACGGAGGGAACACTAGGTGCTGAGGTCCGGCATACTGCAAGGAGAGCAGGGGTGGAGAAGAAGGGGGCACAGGGGAGACAATCATGGCCTCAGGACTCGGTAAAACCACCGTGTGCGACTTCTTTGGTATCTTGTACCCGGTTAGGGGTAAAGCCATCAGAGGCACAATGCCAGGTGGTGTAGCGGAGGTTTCTGGGAGGGGAGCCGTGACTGCATCACACCTCGAAGGTGCTGGGGGAGGAGACTGGATCCTTTCAGTCTGGGTGGGTTGGCAGGTACTGAAAGGCGCTGGATTAGTCCATTTCTGGTACCTGCAGAAAGCCGAGTAACTCTCTCGGTCTACAGCATAAATATAACCAAGGCGTTGGTGGTGATCAGTATCTTCTGGACCTCCACGCGCCCTCTGGTGACAGTATATGCTATCTCTGCTACTACTCGAGTATCTACAGCGGCAAAAGTAGCGTACGTGGTGCTGGTGGACATGCACCGACAGTTGTCTCATGTTCTTTGCTGCGAACTTACAACTTGGGCAGGTACTGCGCCGTGCCCTCTTCAAATCTCTCTGGATGGCTTTCTCCGTCTTGGGGGCAACCCACTGCAAGAGCCGCCGGGCAATAGGAGGTTTCCGGCCTACCAGGTGAGGAGCTATCACCTCTTGGTGAGGAAGGGCGGGAGGCAGCAATGTCAACTAACTTGACTACAGGCGTAGACACCGACAGAGGTGGTTCGTCTACTGGCAAAGGGGAGGTGGGTACAGGTGCTGGGGGCACAGTAGGAGTCCTCGCCTTCCTCCGTGTAGGAATCAGGTCGAGGAGCGGGATCTGGCAAAGTTATATAGCGCTTATCCTACCGACTTTTACGGACTAGATATTGTAGTTTCCGTAGATCGAAAAAACAAAGCCAAATACGGATTTAGTAAAACGTTTGTAGACATTACACCGAAACCATTGTCCGTCGATAACTTTGACGATGTAGATAGGTGGTATACCGAGAGAATCAGTTATTACACCGAACAGTACAAGTTTGCCCTGTATTGCGCGTCAACGCTTTGTGGAGTGAGTAAAGATCATCTCACCAGAGGTCTACCACTTACGAGATCCATAATGAATTTTCACGTGCTATTCCAGACTAAGAAGATTTTGGCTCAAATGGAGGTTGGAAATCCTAACGATCAAGAATTTAATCCGCACAACAATCCTTGCAACAAGACCGAATATCAAAAACTCTTAAATGAATTTGGTGTCGTTCCAATGGGTATACCCATCATAGATCAACCGGCCGGCGGATTGGGTTACATACAGAGGTCTATTGGAACTTTGAAAATGACTTCGATAGCCAAAGATCTCGGTAGGAAACTGCCGACCTTCCCCGCCACCGGAAAACCAAATGCCTACACGGACATTAAACCCAAGGGCGGTGATTGGGGTACTTACTAACAGTTTAAACCTTGGAACAAAAATGTTGGCGTAATGATGATTGCCGTAAACCAAGACCCTTTTGACTTTAATCGACTCGTTATGAATCACTCTAAAAGCTTTACAAGCCCCGGCATAGTACGACTAAATGAATCTATCAGGGGATTCTTATACTGTCTACTCGGTGCTCAGGTACAAGCCAGACAGGCGGGCTCTTCTCTAGAAAGTCAACAGCAGTTTTTAGTCTTGGTCAACGATCTGATTGCCAAAAAACAGTCTTTAGAAGAGCCTATCAAAAACTTTGAAGATGCTCTAAGTAAGACTCAGGGCATCATTGATTATAACATTGCCAAGGGATTGTACATGATTCCCTCTGACATGAATCTAAACAAGCTAGGAAAAAGCGTAAAAGGTTTCAACGATGAGATCAGGGTATCCAAGAGTTTTGATACAATAGGCATTAAACCTCCTCCTCCTCCAAAGCCAGTTGTACACCCAGCACCGACACCTCCAGTGGTAACTGTGGCAGCACCTGCTCCAAAGCTAGTTGCACACCGGGCACCGGCACCAAAGCTAGTTGTACGGGCAGGACCGACACCTTCTGTTCCAAAGCCGGTTATACAGCCAGCTCCGACACCTGTGCTAATGGATAGGTCGGAGCGTGATGTTCATGGGGCTACCAATACGTTGATCGGTGGAAGTATCGTAGCCGCTGGTGTTGCGTACGTTGTGATGTCTTAAGATATTTTATAGGCTTTGGCCTATAAAATGCCACATTCTTTTTTGGCAAGTACATCGCGCAATTTGGCTTTTCTCTTACTACTACATCCCTTGATACCGCGTTTTTTGGCACAGATCCTCAAATCTTTGAGACTCATTTCATACAACCACTTTTGATCAGCTGGCGCATCCATCCACAGTTGCTCAGATTTGGAAATTTTGCGAGTTGGTCCATTGTAGTATTTAGAGTAGTTAACATATTCTGTATTGGATTCTTTGTATTCGTCGTAGACTGGAGGGTGTATACGATCAAAAAATTCTAGTATATGCTTGGGTATTTCTTTAGCAATTTACTTACACTCTTTGATTTCTTTAGCCATTTACTTACACTCTTTGATTTTACAATGTCCGTGTGCCAGACTGTCTATAGAGTTCAGGTAATACCTTTTGTCATCAACGGCTGATAGGGTCTTTTTGCTAAAAGTGTAAGTCTGAATCAAGTGTTTTCTCGATTGGAGCGTTGTCATCCACGCCTTTGGATCTTGATTTCCTGTATCCAGACATTGCTTGTACGTTTCAAAAGTTAATTTTTTGGTAACACACTTTTTAACTCCCTTGCACTTTTTCATCCCAAACCCCACACCTTCTACACAGTACGACTTGGCTCGCAGAGCTACAAATTCTGATATTGGCTGACCACCACCTTCGTCCTTAGGCAAACCAATCACCTTTTTATTCTTATCGCTGTAGCACGGGTGGTCCTCGGGGTAATTATTGGTGTCATACTTGTCTAGTGGCATCTCCTTGTAAAAATCTTCCGTCTCGATGAGCAGAACAAAACTGTCTGTGTCCGTGTACATCAACCGGGCTGCGGGATACCATTTTGGATGTCATCATAAAAATACTTGTACATGAGCTTCTTGGAGAGATCCAAAATGGCCTGGCCAACGTATATGGGCTTGTTCAGTTGCACTGTAACCTTATTCATGAGTACTGCCGTCAGATGCTCATTAAACTCTTTGGTAGATTTAAATCGATACCGGTTTTGAAGCTTCTGCTTTCGACTCTTGTCTACGGTTAGTTCTACATCGATCCGGTTGCGAACTTTTTCAATCGATTTACCAAACACCGAATTGTTCAGTAGCTTGAAAAAGTCCTTTTCAAAGTCTGTCCTGACCAATTTCCTCAGCTCGGTGTTCAGTCAAATATACGGCTCCATCCAGGCTTCCTCTTTAAACTTTAGGACTCGATGTATCTTGGTCACACGCAGTCCCTTCTTTAGGTAATACTTCAAGATCTCATGATGGACAACATATTTTTGTTTGTTTCTAAGATTGGGCACTAGCTTAGGAACTTTGGCATAACACGGTCTACCCTTGTTTAGTTCTCCTACTGAACGCATGTACTCCGACCATTGATTAGGCTTGATGGATTCTGGTGCTAATGGGTAGTCATTGTGTTCATCGTGCAGCTCTTCCGGATACTCCAAATCCACCTCTGCTATGTACCCTTCAACGTCATCAATCTCAATGTCACCCAATGTCAAATCATCTTTGCACTCTAACCATTTGAACCCACCGGTCGGCAATTTTTGTGACATTGCCCATCCGTACAAGTTGTTCATATCCAAGTACATGATGTAGGTTGATTTCTTTTCCGGATCGTATCCCTTGATGTATGGATTGTTAGCTTTGGCATAGCTCAGACCCCCGCAAGTAGACACACCACCCCTAATGCCACTCTCTACAAAATTATACATATCCAAGTCAGTGATGAGCTCCAATTTCTGCCCTGTCATCTTGAGCAGTGCATCCCATGACAGCGATGGCAAGGAGATGTAGTGACACGGATCGAGGCCATACTCATTCATTGCTGTTGTTCTGTACCTCTCAAAAACATCGGTCAAAAGCAATACATCCGTCTTGAGGTATAGGTCGTGGTAGTCTCCCAAGGTCTTACAATCCAGTCTTTTCCATACGTTGTGAGCGTGTTTGTAGTCAGCATCGCTTATACCCGCATAATTGTCGAGTGATGAAGCAAAGTCTTCTTGCTTCGGTAGCCTCGTTTCTTGGAATCTATCATGTGAATCCATGTGCTCGTACGGATACACTCCTTTTCGAGCTAGTAGGTTGGCGTGTTTGGGAAATTCGTGTTTCAAGTGAGGATAATCATCCAGACCCTCCACTAACTTGGCTAGCGAGCTGTTAAGATGCTGCATGCTGTCCATAAACTCAAAGCGACTCATCCGCATAGACATATACTTTTCATCCGTGTTGGCAATAACATCTATTCCCCCTTTATACTGACCAGTTTTCTCATCTACAAATCCTTCATAGGCTTTCGCAATGAGGTGAGAATCATAACCTCGGAGGTTGTGAAAAATCACCTTGATCTTTTTTGTTTGCCTATGCTTGAGATTACAAATGTTATGCGCTGGTCCTCTATAATACCCTGACAAATGGTCGTGGTCTTGTACTAACCAGTCTTTGGGTGTAGGCTCTTGACCACACATGTAACACTTAGTTGCAGCTTTAAACTCTCGCTCTTGTTCAGGGGTGATGATCATTTTGGCTATTGGGATGCCGTCGACCAACTCTTCTACCTCATCTAGTTCCTCAAAAAAGCGCCCCATGCAATCTTCACCTCTATAAGTCTCAAAATGTAGTGACTCACCCAAGCCATTTACAAGGTGTACACCGTACCCGCACGCTATGTGTACCTTGGTCTCTTTGTCTATGATTGATTCAAAGTCGGCATAGACCGTGTACGGCGCTTTTTCCATATTTTTGATATTCTTGAATTCCATCACACTTCCCGGCTCTGGCATCTTTGGCAAGCATGTACCATCATGGACCGTCAAACACTTTTCAATGTGATCTCGAAAAGTTCGCTTGCATGTAGCGTGGTGAAGGCATCGGAGACACGTGTGCTTTACACCATTATTGTCATCAGTCTGAGTGTACATCAGGGCTGACATGCTCTTTATGCACATGTAGTGGTTTTTGTATAAAAGCAGGTTCACTTCCGGTAGATCTTCTTTGTACAATCGATTGTCCGTGTGAATAATCTCTAGTCAACTTTTTTCTTCCTTCCATTCAAATACATTTACCAACAGGTTATTCTTGTCAGCAAACCTTTGGATCTGATTTATTTTTACTGGGTACTCTAGCTACTTATTGTGCAGCTTGTTTTCAAAAGGCTTGTACTTTGTCACTCTATCAGCATTGTCATTTGGTGGAAAAAGATACGAAAGCACAGACCATAAAAAGCACTTGTTGTCTTCCAATATATCCGGATCGACCTTTTGTATGTCCTCAGCTAGTTCAGATTTTTTCGTCTTGCTGGTAAATTTTATATCTAATGATTTGGCAATCTCTTTTATTTCAGTCATGGTCTTAGCGCCGCTTTTGTCGACATTGATGACAGCTTTTTTACTAGCTAGGGCTTTGGGTGTTGGCACATAGGTACCACCTCTTAATGGCTCCCATCGGTATATCTCCAGATAAAACCTTGGCACAAGCATCAAATTCCATGAAGATCCATTTTGAGTAAACGCATCAATCTTGACTATTATATGCGATAACTGTCTTTCAAACACTTTATTGAAATCAGTGGATGGCATAATTTCTACCGGACCACCTCTTGGATTACCCCAAAATCTAGTCGTTAAATCCTCACGCTCTTTATGGACAAATATACACTCGGCACTCACACGTATCTTTTTAGTACCACCAAATGTGTTTTGAATTCTACTAATCATATCGGGTGTGGCTTGATTCCACAAAGATTCAATGTCCGCAGACCGATAACTGGAAACCTCCACCGTAGATTTGTCAACCAAATTATTAGTAAAAGTGGCTATTATCTCTACACGTGGTGTATCATCAGCATCGCCGCGTAGTCGATCTACCAAGTCAGAAATTCTCATATTATATCTAAATGGCACACCTCTTCTTCTAGCCAATGATTTTAATTCTTTCATACTCCGATCTGGTAGTGTGAGACTTCGGTTTCCTCGAGTTATATCTTGAAGCTCGGATTTAGTGAGTTTCGCATAATTTCCAAAACCTCGTCGCTTAGCGTCTTGACGCATCCAAGCTGTTGATGGTTCGTATAGATTTCTCACGCTGTCTACTGGATTGGATGGTTTGAGTTTGTGAGTTCCGATGACCATTATAGGTCTGCCAGTGGTGGTGCGACCGATGATATTTGATTTGTCACCAGTCATACGATGTTGGAGTTCGGCTCTACTCATCTTGCTGTACCCACGCATTCCCTTTCGCTTGGCATCTTGTCGTAGCCAGCTCGTGTTCCCCTCTCCAAATAAATTCCTTACCTGAGACGGATCTGTCTCGGTATGTTTCGGCTCTCTAAAGAGGCCTCTGACACTATTTAGTGCCTTTTCATTCATCATTAGTTTATTATGAGTTTACTTTTAAGATTTATCAATTGATATTTAAAACTTTTATACTATAAGTAAATGGGAGAGGTGTTTTACAACAAGCAAGCGTGACCAGCACATTGTCCTGTAGTCGCGTGTCATATGACAGCCGTATACACCAAACCCCAAAAGTGCCTTCTTATTCATCATTATTTTCCACAGTTTACGCTTTGGAAAATACGAGTTTTAAAGACATCACAACTTTTTTCAGCAAACTTTTAGAAATTTAATACTGCTAAGAGAAGACAACTCAGGGTAAATATCCGAGGGAGAAAAAAACTGAGCCAGGACCCTTAATTCACATACTACTAAACAATTTTAATCAAGAATAAGTTATCATATTTAAAATATGATACCGAAAATCGTACAAACTGGCATGTAAAATTGAGACTTAGCCTAGTAAAATGGAAAAAGAAAAACACATGGGTTATTCGAGCGATACGTACCACTCAAAATACACCCAATCGAATAGCGCCAAGACAAACATTCATCAAAATGCCATTGTTCTTAATTTCGATCAACTTTTATAAATGACAAAGAATCAGTTACACGTACACATCACAGTTTTAACAATCTACAAAGCTGGGAGTCTAAGCCCTCAGCATATAAAATATATGTAAAAAAAAATTAAAAGAAATTTTTGGACAAACTGCAAAAGATTAACTATGATTAACACAACGAATTACACAGCAATTACTTGACGAGTCTTACAATAATTAACATGATATCTTAGAGTGTCAGATATTTACTTTTGATCTGCTCCTATTATACTACTGTTGTTTTCTATTCCCTAGCTGGTTTAAGTGGTGCCTCTCTTTGGAAAGCTTGTTAATGCCTTACTTGAATTCCAGTTTTTTTTGCGTTACTGAGAAGAGGGGAATAAACAACCTTGGTTAGGAATGTAAGAATTTTCTGCTATCCCGGACACTTTCAGTCATTCAAGGAAGGTGATTAGTGTGTGCAATGGTGGCTCCATGGGGGAACTAGCAGTGTATTTATTGTGTCTGAGTTTCAACAATTTCAACTTGTATTACAACTGGTGTATCAGTATTTTATTGGATTACGGGGAAATGTAGTCAGCCAGATAAAGTTCTGTATTTCAGTTTCACTACAAAGCAACAAAATAGCAAATAAATCAGTGCACAAGGGTTTCAAGACCAAATTCACACTTTTTCATCAACAGATTCTAATTTAAACTGGAAAAGCCAATTGATGATGACAAAAAACTTCAGCCAAATTGTCTAAAAGAAAGAACTTCCTTGTTACCGCGCAGTAGAGTTTTTGAAACATTTTATGCAATTTCTTGAAAATATTTTCTAACTGTAACACTTTGACTACAAGAAGCTGTACAGCTCATACTTGTTACCATTTCTCAACATATCAAACCTTTTATTATAATCTCGATCGAAAGTTTGGATAAATCGAAAACAAATGAACGATAACACATGAGGATTATGATGGCACAATAACATGAAATCCTTACTGGATGAAAGAAACTGGCTTTTTAGGAGTTTCCCTTTCAACAGAATGTGCAAAATCAATAAATAAAAGTAAAAGTTCTACTCATAGTGTGTTCTAGATTTTCAAGCAAATTAAATCAGTGGTAGAACTTAAGAGTGCATTTTTTGGGTGGTGCAAAATTTGAAGACGACCAGTTTTGTTGAGCACAAACGAAACATATAACAGCAAATAAAACCTTTACCTTATTGGTAAACTTGGAAGTTTACAACATGATAGACCAAGTTTTTCTAGTGATGACATCTTAGAGAACACATCATCTGGTAAACCAGCGGTCAATTCATTATCGTAGAGGTTCAACTCTCTCAAGTTCACCAAAGAAGACAAACTGAAACAACCGAACAAACAAATGTTACAAAAAGCTTTTTACAACTATCAGCAGGAGAAAACAACCCATTTCTCAGTATAATCTGCTGCTTAAGGATAGACTGCTATTTAATAACTGTGGTAAACATCAGAGAATGGAAGAATACCGCTAACTTGATGTAATACCTGAAACAATACAACGCAAATTGAAGGTTGAAGCAAATTTTGTGAAAATTGAATCAACAACTTGAGTATGGTAAAGAAATTTAGCACAAGTTTAAGACACAACTTCCGCTTACTGCTGTTCACTAGCATGAGACAACCAGCCTTACCCAACACCACAACAGCTGATTCTAAATTCAGAATATATTTTTAACAAAAGGCGAAACAGCCAGGCCGCTGTTCGCCTACCAATAATCCACAGCTTCACTAACTGTTCCAGGATTCTATCTGGAATGAAAAAAATTCCATAGCCTTATTCTCTCACTCCGTGGTTTAAAGTTTTATATCTCACTTCCTGTCAGTGGCAAACAGGCTCAACAGACAAGACAGGGCTTCAGGTGATTACATTTATTGTTATCAATAGTTAAAAGATCCAACATTTTCCATTGAAGTCACCAATTGTTTGCCAGGCAGCACAAACTACCTGACTTTTTGCGCAGAATACATGATACGTACAAACCAAACAAGGAAACAGCCAATTGTAAAATACATGCATGTGAAATGATAGATCAACAGTACAAGATTCATGTTGCAAAACATAAGCTCATACACAAAATAGTTAAAAGGTTGCAGCTTTCTACTGAGGTGGAGTTTATATAGAGAAGCTGCTACTCTGCTCTGATAAATGCAAGTGATACTTGCTGCTCTAAGACTCAATTCAATCTCGTGCATTCCGATGACTCATTTTGTGTACAATTTGTGATTGCACACAATATGAGTCATCTAAATGTGCTCGCAGATTTTCCCAAGCAAATGCTGTTGATAGCACTAGTTGCAGCAGGTGAGCTGTAATTAAGTAGATGATTGCCAGGGAACTCCCCTCTTACTACCGGACTACTAACATCTGAATAATGGCGGATACCCATCATATTTAAGCACCATCTTGTTATTGGTTATCTCATAATGCATCAGCTTATTCCCTTGTTTTATTACAATGCATGAGCTTGTTGTTTTAATTGTATGGGATGTCTGTTTTAGCCAATCAGGGTACCGTGATTTCAACCACATTCATTTGCATAGTTATTCTAATAATTTTAGACCTTAGCCTAGGGAGACAGTCGCGTGTATGCATTCGTACTTTAGTGGGTCTCCTCCTTCCACTTTTGACACAACGACATCAAATCCATTTGACTCTAACAAATGCTTCCGAGTCAGCGCCCCAAACTAATCACACAAAGATTACTTGAATGACTAGTGTGTTGTACTGATTCCGTTTAGCAATATAACATGTTTCCACGCAAAAATACACTAGACTTACTAGGGTTGGGCCAATAATACATAATGATACAAATCATCCATGAATAAAACAAGGTTATTCAACCTATCACTACAAACCAAGCCGATGAGAGAGGCGTGCACATGGCAAAGTGGCTCTGGGCTTTCTTCCCATCCTTTTGATGGTGCTGGAGATATTCCACTCCTTATCAGGCATCTCGACTTTCTACCCTTTGTTCCTGTCATTTGAATGGGTCCGGTTTTCATAAACTGAAGGTTTTGTAATTCCTAGGGTTCTAGGCTTTCTTTATCAGCCATCTTTCTAGACAGGCCTGGGGTACTGACCCAGGGTAAGTTTTATATGAATAAATATAATAAGATACAGGGTCTATACAGGGTTAAGTTAGCCGGTATCTAAAATTTAGGGAAGTATGTGTATGCACCGAAGGGGGAAGGCTCCGGGTCATTTACACTTCTGTAGTTGACAGTTTAAGCGGTGTATGGGGGGTTTTAAGGTGGGAGAGGGTGGATAAGGGGGCCCGGCTCATCTAAATATAGTCCAAATCTCGCATATACTCTGCTTCATTAGCACTGTAGTCTCTACTTAATGCATCGTTCCCTTCTCATCACTAGTCTGAGTGGTTCCAGGGGAAGGGGTGAGGAAGGAAACAGAAGCTTCTTCAAGGATGTCAGCTTATTACAGGTGGGCGCAGTTGGGCTCACTCTCTTGATCTGCTGGGTGCCACTTCTTGTGGATATGGGTGCTGCAAAGGGGCGCCTCAGACAGTGGGTGTAACCCATGTGTAAGGAAGTGGGCGGGCCGCTAGGGGCGGAATTCAGACTTGCCTATGGTTGGTAATGTTTAGGTGGGGAGGTCTGGAAACTCATTAAGGCTGCTCAAGAAAGGGGCCTGCTCTCTAGAGGCTGGCATGGCAAGTTTTTCATTGGCCTCATCTTGCAGCGCCCATCTGCATTCAACGAGCCTTGCTCCTTTTAAGCTGATGTATGCAGGGTGTGTAATATGTTTACTTGGTATAGATCTTTGTAAAACCTAATGGCTGGCCAGCCTAACTAATGTGTTCATTCAACCAGGTAAAAGAATAAGTTTCAGCTACTACTAGACCAACTATTCCAAGGTTGGCTCTCACGAGGGCGACTGCCTTTTCTTCATCTGACGTCAAAGAGCAATCATGTGACAAAAAGTGATCGCAATAACAATAATATTACATTTCCCTCTTTTAGGGAAATGAGGGACCACCAAAAAAAGGGGTGAATACAAACCGACACCGCGGAAGACCCCCAGTAAGAAAAAACTAAAGAGTCGCAGTGGAAAACCAGAAACAAATGATGAAATAAGATCACTAACCAAGGATATGAACGAGAACATAATGATATATATACATATGTGTGTATGTGACCTATGTAAAAGAGGGTAGTGGTGTTAACAAAGTTAAATCATCTGGAAGCCCTCAAATGTAGCGGGCAGAGTGCCACGGTTTATCCGGGCACCACCTCTAGGGACAGGTAAGAGGGTGGCGAGGGCAGGGGAAGAGGGTACCAAGTTGCCATCAGTAGAGTTCTCTTCAGAGGATGGTGGACTAGGTGAGTCGGGGGAAGGGCGCTCAGCTACATTGGTGATTTGGGTGGTCGTTGCCTGTTTGAGATGCATTCTGTTTCTTCTCACTAAGTTCCGTCCATTGTTCACCACATATGATCTGGGCAATGAGTGTGTCTCCACAACACTTCCAGGTTGCCATCGATCTTCATTGCCGGTTCACATCAGCACATCTTCACCTTCAGTCAGCAGGCCTAGAGATCTAGCAGTTTTATCATAATTTTCCTTGGGTATCTCCTGCCTATGGGGAAAGCTTGTCATGAAGCTCACTGCAGCAGGCTGAAGGTATGCGTGTGTGCATGGTAAAGGCTTTTTATGTTCCGGCCGAAGAGCATCTCAGCAGGACTAGAAATGAGACCTGTTACAGGCGTCTGTCTGTAAGCTAGCAGTGACTAGTATAGATCTTCTCCAGAGTCTGCAGTTTTCTTCAGAAACTGTTCGATAGTCTGATTGTATCTCTCAGTCAGGCCATTAGACTTTGGGTAATTATGTCTAGACGTTGTGATCTTGAAACCCCATAGTGACACAAACTGACTCATCACAAAGCTGTTGAAGGGCATGTTATTTACAACTATTTCCTGAGGTACACCATGGGCAGCAAATATAGACTTGAGCGCCATAACTACCTCTTCACCTCTCTTCTGCCTCTTGACTCTTATCTCGGGGTAGTGGGAATAGAATTCTACGACTACCGAATAAGACTTCTCTTGAAAGTCCATTATGTCTATGCCAACTTTGCACCACGGGAGGTCAGGTATTTCATGAAGTATTAAGGGTTCCTTCTGCTGTTGGTTGGCATACTTCTGACAGGTGTTGCATTTCGTCACTACTTCTCTTATGTCGGTAGCCATCCCGCCGACGGCGGACTGACTCCAGGGCTGCAGGGGCTTCTCCATAGGGTTCAAGGCAAGCCCTATATAGCTTCAGGTGGCTGCCATTCTGTACGGATTGCTGGTCATGTCTGTTGATAAGGTAGCTGTGGTTTCTGTATGCCTCTTCTATTAGGTAGGGCCCGACGAATTTAGGCTGAAAGTTGGGGTTTTCGCCTTTTCTTCTTATTTTGTTTTCCAACCACACTTCATTGCCTGTTTTGAACAATGATAGTTCTTCTCCTGCGTCTCCTGTTAATTGCTTCTGTTCCATCCTCAGGGCCTCGTAGACTTCCTCGAGTCTCTCCTGTAGGGCATCAGCATACTGAAGTGCCGGTACACACTTGACAAGGGAGCTGATCAGAGAGACGCAGTTCCCTTCCCAGCGTAAGGAAGTTGGGCGTCCCGCTGGGAGTTGAATTGGGTGTGACTCGGAAAACTCCCATCATTTGGGGGATGATTAAATCCCAGTCTTTCCGCTATCTCTTCAAGACGACGAAATGCAGGGCATCTCCAAGTAACCCGTTGTTATGTGCTACAACTCTGTTGGCTTGGGGGTGATAGGGGGAAGTCCGGGTTTTCTTTACCCACAAGAGGGTGCACAACTCTTGCATGAAACCCAAATTGAACTGGGGGCCCTGATCAATATGCATTTGTTTGAGTAATCCAAAATAGCAAAATACATGTTCATCAAGGGGGGTAGCAACTACTGGGGCTGTAGCATCATGGAGGAAAAGGGCGTCTTGCTAGTGGGTAAAATGGTCTGTTAAAACAAGGATTCACTTATTTCCCCTATTGATCTCAGGGAGGGGACTGACCAGATCTACTACTAGCTTCTGCCGCGGCCGGCGTTGTCAGCAGGGTTAGAGTATCCAGGCTCTGATTGATCTAACTAACACCACTGGGGAACTCCAGGTGCCGGTACTTGGCTCTATCAATCCTTTGTCGAGCAGCTTTGACACTTGTTCATCTGCTTTCTGCTCTTTGTGGGGCCCGAGTCTGTAAACGGGTTTTCTGATGGGCTGGGCACCAGGCTTCAAGGGGATACTGTGAGCCACGAGATTGGCATGACCCATGTCGTGGTCTCCCTTGCTGAATACCTTTTCGTAGGAGTGTAAGAGTTGAGCCAGCTGGGAGGCCTCCCGAAAGGTGTGTCAGTTACCTAAAGTCTTCATGTATAGGCCCTGCAGGTGCTCGGGGAAAGGGGAATGGGAGAAAGGTTGAGGAAAAAGGGACCGACGTACTCTCTTCTACCGGTAACCCTACGTCACTGGTGTGCACGCTGGTGTATCCGGCAATGGTTTTTCCAACCTCCAGATCTAGCGGTTGATGCACCTTACTAGTAGATGGTGTCAGGCATTGGCGGTGTTGAGGTTGGCGGCTAAAGGTGGGAGGTCCGTGATCTTTTTGACGATGCCGAGGGGAAGGTGTGTGGGGTGGGTGACCATGCATTATACTGTCATTTCTGTATGTGAACGAATTTGGGTGTTCCGGATTACTTGGACATTTCTGCCCTGTTTGTCAGTGCACCGCAGTTCCTGGCCATTTTTTGTTTTGAAGACTGAGAGGTTAAACTGCAGCCACACTCAAGCTCATTGTCTCTCAGCAATTTTCTGAGATGCATTAAAGTGGTGGCTTGGCCACAGTTGTTGGCATCTGCAACCTCGATAAAACGAGTGATAAATTGCTCGACGTCACCTGTGCCGTCGTACTTGGAGGCCTGGAAAGGCATCTGTGCTGGCCCTTGGGCAGGGGGGGGGGTTGCAGTAACCTTAGCAGAGTTTCTGTAAGTTGCTCCAATGCTACTGTGGGTTGAGCTCCAATGGGGTCACTGCCAGCACTCCCAGCTCTTTGGGTCGCCATGTATGATCAATGGTAAGCTATGGGGTATAGAGTGGTCATTTTGGCAATGAAAAAACCACTATACAGGGTATCATGGGACGGGATAGCTTCTGGGAGGTGGTAGTATACAGGGCAATACTGGCACTGTATAGCCCCTGGTGGAAGGGAAACAGAGTGTACAGGGTGATACTAGGGTGAGGTAGCTTTGAGGTAAGGGTGGAAAGCAGTATACAGGGTTTACTGGCACGGTATAGCTTCAGGGTAGGTGGGAGGGGACTGGATTTAGTGAAATGGCTTGCATTGTATAGTTTTGGGGTAGGAAGGAAACGGATACAGTGGATTGACTGGCACTGTATAACTTCTATCTACTATGATCTTCTCTCTTCCTCCTCTCCGCTGTAGAATTCCGCTTGCCTGCATCCCTCCGCTGTCACCAATGTAGTGGTTTTCCTCATTCCAATACCGACACAATGGCATCAATTTTGTTTGACTTCAACAACAGCTTTGGGGTCCGCCCCCCAGACTAACCACGCAGAGATTATACGAATAACTAATGGATTGTACTGATTTTGTTCAGCGATATAATATGTTTCTCACACAAAAGTACACTAGACTCCTGCTCTCTTCATGTGCAGCAATTCCTTTTATAGGAGGAGACAGGAGAACTCATCCTCTTATTAGGGGTGAGCCAATAACATACAGCGATACAAATCATATGTGAATAAAAAATAGCATTACAAGTTATCATAACAAAGCCAGCCAACGAGAGAGGCATGCATGTGGCAAAGTGGCTCTGGGCTTTCTTCCGCTTTCTTTCTGCTCCTTATTAGGCATCTCTACTTCCTAACCTCTGTTCCTGGAATTTTTATGGCTCCGGTCTTTGTAAGGTGAAAAAGGGTTTTAGCTACTAGGGTCCCAGGCTTTCTTTATCAGCCATCTTTCTTGACAGGCTCGAGGTACTGACCCTGTTTGAACCGGGGTAGGTTCTCTATGTGTCTAACATATAAATTTAAATCCGTTTATGCGATGTTAGCTTAAAACTAAGGCATTCCTAAATAAATTTAAAAAAGCACATAATCAGAGTCATGATTTCTTTCTCAAGTTACAAAACTCCTGAATTTTTAGTTTGCTAATTGATTGCAGCAATATTCTCAATAGAAACCTCATTCATATCAGTCACGCCAACTGATATCCGGCCATATTTTTTTGCCTTTCGTGTGATGTTTGTTTTATTAGTCTACATTCCAAATTACTACAGATTTCTGGTTTGGTCCGTTGTGGCTACAGCGAACCAAGTATGGATATTTCTGTGTCCAAAAGCATCGCTTTGCTGCTTCGTTAGATTTTATTACTGCTTTTCCACCAAATCACCGACAAATTGTAGTTGATTTTCTCATTCCAAGATTATCTCATCATTATGCCAGCCTAATATTGTTGTTTACCGACTTGCTCTGATGACTGCCACTACCCAGCAGGCAAAGACACCTTGAAACAACGTTGAAACTATTTTGAATCAGACGAACAAACTACGGAGAACTTTCGGCTGAAAATCAAACAAGAGTCAACTTTGAAAATTGGCATGTGAAAGAGCATTGGATTCAGGGAGAAAATATTTTGAATCAATTTTGAAATAACCGAGAATTTTCAGTGATATGTGGTTGACGAAAATACGTTGTTTTAGTAGAGAAACAGCATTGAATCAACTCCAAGAAAGCAGTGATCTATCAATGAAATTTGGTTAAAGAACAGGCGTTTATTCAAAGAAGAAACAGCATTGAATCAACGTTGAAAAAGCTGAGAATTTTCAGTGATATATGGTTGAAGAAAATATGTTGATTTGAGTGAGAAATAAGGTTGAATCAACTCCAATAAAGCAGAGGTATATCGTTGATATTTGGTTAATGAACAGACGTTGATTCAAAGAAGAAACAGCGATGATTCAGCACTGGAAAAGTAAAGAAACTTTGTGATACATTGTTGAAGAAAGTCCATTGATCATAGGCTGAAACAATGTTGATTCACTACCAATAAAGCAGAGAAGTCACCGTGATGCATGGTTGAAGAACAGGCGTGGATTCAATGGCGAAACAATGTTGAATCCATGGCAGAAATACAGATATGTTGCGTTGAATGATGCTAGAAAAACGACAACATTAAAAGGTAGACACATAGTTGAATTTTATACATAATTTACCGATAAATAGTAATGAATAATGGTGGAACAAGAGCGGTCGATAATATGTACCAACAATGTTGAATCAATGCCAGAGTGAATAGAAGTTACATTGAACATTTTTCATTCTACCCTGATTCATTTTCAGTTCATTTCAACTTTGTAATTTCCAACATTCTAATTGAACTAACATAGAATTAGTTGCAGATTTTAGCCAGTTAAAATGTTGCATAGGCGCACTATCTCATAAAAGTCTACACAATGACAATTTTTTTTCAATTCATAAATCCCTGTTGATAATTCATATTCGCTATTGAGTAATACACTGTTATCCCTAAAAACGAAGTGTTTTTATTCATGGTAATTGAAATAAACATGCATAAGTAGAATTTAAAAGCAATGTAGATAATTAGATATGTAAAATAAATGAATTAATTGTCAGTGGCTGTGAAATAAATTGTGATCAGTCCAAAAATCAGCAGCTGAAGCATCTGTCAGATATCTTGGCTCTAGTTGACAATTTACCTTTGAGCCTGTCAACAAAAATAAAAGTAATCGTAGTTTAAAAAATGAATAATTTGACTTTTAGAGACACTAAAAAATAAAGTTGAAGTGTCAACTTAAACTCACCGCTGTGATCTCTCCGTAGTTTCAACATGGTGGAATCAACCACTTTGGTTGATCTGAATGCTAAGGTTAAACCAACGTTAGACCAAAATTGAAACAACCATAGAGAAATGAGGTTGAATGAATTGAATCAAAAGTGTGTCCTGTTTCACCGATGACAAAATTTCAAAAAATTTAGGATGAACATTTACCATTCCTTAACCTCGTTTCAACCTAAACTGTACATCATGCCCATGAGCATCAATTTGATCTATGTTGTTTCTCCGCAGTTTCAACATCACCAAGTCAACTTATTCACTGGTATGATGAACTAAAATTGAATCAACGTTAAAGCAAGGTTGAAAAAGGATGTTGATACGAAGCTCATCCAAATTTCAACTCCAACTTTAAACTGCATTCCATGTCCACATAGGCAACCATGTTGCCTCTCCATAGTTTCAACGTAGTGCAATCAACAACTTTGATTGATCTAGAAGGAGGCATTGAACCAACATTGAAACAAATTTGAAAAGTGACAATGGAAGTTCAACTAAAGTTCCACTCTGCTTCAACATTGAAACAAGGTTGAAAAGTGAGGTGGAATGTTCAACAGAAAGTCAACTCTAAATCAACATTGAATTAAGGTAGGTGTTGGTAGATTGCCCGCTGGGTACTATTGAATAAATATTATTTTTGTTATAGAAAAAAATCAGAATAATGTAATAATACATAAATGATGATAGTTTTTAGTAACGATATAAATGATAATAAATAATGGTAATGTACAGGAATTTGTGTCTGGGTAAGAGCCACCTGTACACCTTCCCGACGTGTTCTGTCTCAACCCTAAGTCAGCACTCAATAATATGCTATTATTGTTTAGAGTGCGTACATTGGCTTGTGCAGTTATGGGTTCGGCCGAATCCGACGTGGAGTGATTGCTGCAGGTTACAATAATTATCTGATAATTATTGGCTGCATCCGAACATGTCTATGTCCGACAATAATTGCGCTGTAATTATTGTTTAGTTTATAGTTTGTTGCGAACTGTTGCCACCGACAATAATGGTGCTGGGATTATTGTCTAGTTTATAGTCTGTTGCGAACTTTTGCCACCGACAATAATTGTGCTGGAATTATTGTTTGTCTACTTCGACTCAGTCGAGATCGACAATAATTGCACGGGAATTATTGATGCACTATCTTGTCCCGAACTCTCAGAGTTCGTACTTATTGTGAGTCGAGCTATTAGGGCACTAGGTGTTTGCGTCGTATTTTTCACCTCAGGTGAGGGAACACGCAGTGATAGGGCGAACCGTTCTCACTTTCCGCCAAGCCTTGAGCTTGCTAATAGTCGTCCAGGTTAGCGCTTGTAGTTTTGCTGCTTCTAGCTGTGCTTGCTTCTTGAGAGAAAGAATCTTCTGAGAGCCAGGCCAGCTCTGAACTTTATTGTATCAACATGAATTTATATACAGGGTAGGCGGGTACAAGTTACTAAACCACGCCTGGGAAAAACATTGGTGCAAGCCACGCCTTGCCCTTACATCAGCTCCAAAATGTGATGATTAAAACCGTGGAAAATATAACATACAATAATAATAATTATTTGGGTACGAGATAGAACGCACTAAATAGACTCTTGTAGCATAGGCACAGGTAAACAATAGAACGCTGATACAGACATAGACAAGGAGTAAGTATTGAGATATAAACGTAGACATTGCGTAGACAGAGAGTTACTTGTGAGTCAAAGGCTTAATTCTTGCACAATAGAAATACACAATGAGAGAAGGGCTTAGTCGGTAATTGCGAGAGACTGTCTTAGAGTAAATAATAAAATAAGAGAGAGTACTGGCGTCCCTCACAGTAATTTTAATAATAGTAGCAATAACAATAATGAACAACAATCTATTACTGCACTGTGTTGTTCTTATTCTTAACTACTAATTATTACTACTGTTATTATTATTACTACTATTATTGTTATTGTTCTTATTATTGCTATTGTTATTATTAATAATTACTATTTGCATATTGTTTAATCATGTATCTATTTTGTGGTAATAATGTGGAGGAATGAGCCGAACAGTAACTTTTAGTATTACTTATTATTTACACTATTTATTTACCCAAGCCGAACTGTGTCAAGCCGAATTGTGTCTACTTATTTATCTATGTTTGCACGTATTTATATATATTTTATTATTTGCACACATTGTTATTTTTCACCCATGTGCTTGTGCAATCAACCATAGAGCACAAGCACACCCAGTTCTATGTCTACCCTGTTCTATTGGCCTTTTAGTAACCAATCACTTGTACAGGCGTGGCCTGCCTTTGTCTATTAGCTGCCACTCTTATTACGTAACTTTTTGTATTATAAATATCCATGTCTTGTCCGAAATAAAGCAGAGTTAACCTGGCACTTACTCTCACTTACTTGTTGATCTTGTTGTATAAAGCACTTATGCAATTGCACCAGTGGCTAAGCAGAAATATACAAGTAAGCACACATACAGATACACAGATTGCACTGACAAGTGAACAGGCGAGTTCACACACTTGCACCATAAATTCGGACAATTCAATAAGCTGTTGGACCAGTCGACTAGTGGCTAGAATAATAGTCAGTAGAAAGTGATCAGTCGATTCGACTTACGCTGCACTCTACCGAGTGATACTGGAACGATTATTTGAATAACTAGTTCGACCCGACGCATCTATTCCACCGAGTAGGAAATCAGTGGAAAGTGAGGGAGTTGGACAACTCCTCACTGTGTATCGCTTGCAAGCATACAACACTGCAAATTCTATTCTACAGTTTAGATTGCTGACCTTGGGCAAAGTAAGGGCGTACACTGCACTGCTTGTAGACGCTTACTACTGTGGGCCGCTGTACAGGTGATAGCTACCACTACACCATAAATTCCTGTACATTGGTGGCAGCAGTGGGATAGAGAAGAACCCACACAAACGACCCACAGGAACGGTGAAAACAAGTAGGAGGCAGCAGGCGCGGAACATGGCGAGCAGACGACGAGCTCTCAGCTCGGATAGAGATGGCTCTCCACTACAGATAATGGGCACACTGGCCGACATTCTTGACAGAATGTCCACCAACAATGGAAGAGACCGCTTCCACGTCCCACAGTTCAATGGTGAGGGAGACGTTGGATATTTCATCCAGAGGTTTGAGGAGGTGGCACGAGCCAATATATGGCTACCAGAAGAAGCCACCATCCACCTAAGGCAAGCACTGACAGGGAAAGCTGAGCAGTGCGGAAGAGGCATTGACACCCCCGCCATCACCCAAGCCCTACGAGCAAGCTTCGGAATGACACGTACTGAGGCACAGACAAAGCTGACCACATATAGGAAAGCACACCGTGACACACTAAGAGAACATGCGCTACAAGTCGAACGACTAGTAGAAGCAGCCTACGGAGACTTGCCGATCAGAAATCGAGTCGAGCTGACCCTACAGACATTTCAGAATACGCTGGGACATGTGTACCTCCAGCGACACCTATTAGCTATACGACCAACCGACCTAGAAGAAGCGGTCCAAGCAGGGAATGAATTCCTACAGGTACAGCACCAACCCCCAGTACAGTCAAATGTCCGAACCATCCAAGAGGAAGGACAAGAGGAACCAAGGCCTACCCCCGAACCCATACTAAAGTGCCAGGAAGTAGAAGATCCATTAACGAAGCTACTAAAAACAATCAAACACCTCAGTAAGGAAGTAGCTACCCTAAAAGAGGACGCACTCAGTAAAGAAATAGCTACCTTAAAAGAGGACGCGAACCAGCCTCCCCCCAGACGCTGCTGGGGATGCCAACGCACTGGACACATTAGGAGCCAATGCAAGACTGCGCCTTGGCACACACGCCAGGGAAACGGGTACGGCCCGCAGCAGTAGCTACCCCTACTGGCTGCAACAGGGCCCCACCAACCCCTCGGCCTCCCAGGAGGAGAGCCCAACCACTATGGCAGGAACCGGAACCCCTTCCGCTGAACAATAGATTCAGCCCCCTGACAACCGAGATGATAGATGAGGAAGAAGAGGAGGAGGTGCCCAATACAAATCATATGAGACCCTGTCCCCCGAGACGACAGGAACCCAAGAAAAGAGATCGAACCCCCCCCCCCATAAAGACCCAGAAGCCGCCCATCACCATACACTTGAACCAGATAGAACGACCTTACAAGTCGAGTTACTATCTACCAGGACGAGTGGAAGGGCAGACGGTCACATACCTAATCGACACAGGATGCAATACTAACCTCCTGTCCAAAAGAGTATTCGATCTACTCACGTCACAGACCCAGCGCAACCTCCAAGACTATGACTCACACGGGTTAATGGCCGACGGTACTAGACTCCCCTTCTACGGCTTAATTACCCTAACTGGGCGGATACGCCACGTCAAGTACGAAGAGACATTTGTTGTGAGTCAAATCAATGAGGATGTGATACTAGGCATGCCATTTTTGGCCAAACAAGGGTGTCAAATGGAATTTGACCGACCCACCCTTTGCGTACAAGGAAAGGAACTAACCTGCACCGACAGACATGGCAGGGACCTAGTGTCCAAAGTGCAAGTACAGAGAGACGTACACCTTCCTCCACAAACCGAAGCTACGGTGCCCTGCCATCTGGCCAGCCGAACCCCTTGCGAACAAGGAGTAATAGAGAGCAGAGAAGGAGGACTGCTGATAGCCACTAGTATCAACTCACCCGATGAGCGGGGGAGGGTACTGGTTAGATGTTTGAACCCGTCACAAGATAGCATCCGAGTACCAGCGGGAGAAGTCATCGGAACATTTACAGGGATCAAATCACACGAGATACGGCCGCTACACGCCCCTAGGCCAGAAGGAACCGTTCCCAGAGGAGACTTGCCCCCACACCTCGAGCTACTGTTCACCCAGGCTAGAACGGGATGTGAAGACACTCGAGAAGAGTGTCAACTCCGGGACCTCCTCACACGCTATCAGGACGTGTTTAGTCGAAACAACGGAGACATCGGACGCACCCCCCTGACCCAACACTCCATCCCTGTAGCACCAGGAACCCGACCAATACGACTACCCCCCCACCGATTAGGAGCAGAAAAAGAAGCCGAAGCCGAGAGACAGGTCAAGGAACTACTGGCAAAGGACCTCATCGAACCTGCCGACGGAGCCTGGAGCTCACCAGTTGTGTTAGTACGAAAAAAAGACGACTCCTGGAGATTCTGCGTCGACTACCGCAAACTGAACGATGTCACGCAACAGGACGCCTACCCTATACCCCGCATTGATGACTCCCTGGATGCGCTGGCTGGTAGCCGATACTTCAGCACTCTCGATTTGACCAGTGGATACTGGCAAGTCCCGCTGGACGAGGACGCTCAGGACAAGTCAGCGTTTATCACCCGCAGTGGTCTCTGGAAATGGAAGGTGCTGCCGTTCGGGCTGACATCGGCCCCTGCTACATTCCAACGACTCATGGAGCGAGTATTGAAAGGACTCCACTGGAAAACGCTGCTCCTCTACCTAGACGACGTAATAGTCATTGCTCCCGACTTCACATTGCACATCCAGAGGCTAGAGGAGGTCCTACAGCGACTCCAGAACGCCCACTTAAAGGTGAAGCCCTCCAAATGTGAGCTCTTGAGCCCCCAAGTGCGATACTTAGGACATGTAGTCAGCGCCAAAGGTGTGGCCACCGATCCAGAGAAAGTAGAGGCAATGAAGAAGTGGCAGGCACCACAAGATGTGAAGACGTTACAGGCCTTCCTGGGAACTGCAGGGTACTATAGACAGTACCTGCCAGACTACGCCACCACCGCCAAGCCACTCACCGTGCTGACCGGAAAGGATGTCCCCTGGAAATGGGGCATGAACGAACAACAGTCGTTCGAACAATTGAAGCAGGGACTTAGCCAAGCCCCCATATTGGGGTACCCAGACCCCACACTTCCCTACATCCTAGACACGGACGCCAGTGCAGTTGGAGTAGGTGGAGTGCTGTCGCAAGTACAAGAGGGCCAAGAGAGAGTCATTGCTTACTATAGTAAAACCCTCTCCCCGGCAGAGAGGAACTACTGTGTAACACGAAGAGAGCTGTTGGCCGTGATCAAGGCCGCTAAGCATTTCCGGCCCTACCTATATGGCCGCGAATTTAAGTTACGGACAGACCATGCGTCCCTCCGTTGGTTATGTAGGAGAAAGGAGCCTTCCAACCAAATAGCACGGTGGCTCGAGACACTAGCAGAGTTTAGGTACAAACTCGAACATCATCCAGGAGTCCAGTACGGGAACGCCGACGGACTCAGCCGGCAAGATCCCTGCATAGACTGCAAGCAGTGCCGCGCTATCGAGCAGAGAGATGGGGGACCCACCCATGCCGAGCTCGCCCCAAAGGGGCCAGCAGAGCGAAGGGAATGGACAAATGGGGGACCCACCCATGCCGAGCTCACCCCACGGGGGTCAGCGGAGCCAAGGGAATGGACAGGTGGGGGACCCACTCATGCCGAACTCACCCAGGAGCGGTCAGCAGAGCGAAGGGAACAAGTAAACGTAACAGTTACCAATCCCATAAGGAATGCAAGAGAGCTGGTACAGGCACAACAAGAGGGACTCCACCCAGTAGCCAAGATCTACGCCGCAGTAAAAGCACAAAGACAGCTCCCTCACAGAGAGTTGGAAGAAGGAGATACAGAGCTGCGGGTTTTGCATGACAGGATCGACGCAATGAGCCTCCGACCAGATGGAACGCTGGTCACAACCACTGAGCACCAGGGCCGGACCCGAACATGCGCAATCTGTCCACCCGCCTGGCGTCACAAGGTCGTATGGGATACCCACCTGTTGGCACACGCAGGAATCAACAGGACACGACACAGACTGCAAGTAGATTGGTATTGGCCAGGCATGTCAGGGCTAACCCGCAGACTCGTGAAGAGTTGTGAGGTGTGCCAAGTAGCGAAACGAAGTAACAGACCCGCCGCCCCGGATGGACAGAGGTTGTTCGCCGGTCGGCCATTCCAGAAACTAGCAGTGGACCTCGTGGGACCCCTACCCCTCACTAAGCGGAAGAACCGGTGGATTCTGGTGCTTACAGACCACTTCACCCGTTGGCAAGATGCCATAGCGCTACCTGACGCCACCGCCCCCACCGTGGCCATAGCATTAGATGAGAGGGTGCTCAGTTACTGGGGCCTCCCAGAACAACTGCACTCGGACCAGGGCGCCCAATTCGAGTCCATCTTGTTAGAAGAACTCTGTACCTTATGGAATGTGCGAAAAACTAGGACCACGCCCTACCATCCACAAGGAAACGGCATGGTTGAAAGGCAAAATCGCACACTAGGTGACGCGCTGCGCGCACTCATACTCAACAAGGGGCAGGACGAATGGGACACCTTGCTCCCACAGATTATGCGAGCCTGTAGAGCCACACCCAACTCCACGGCAGGAGAAACCCCAAACCTGATGATGCTGGGACGAGAGGTGCGGTTACCAGACCAGCTGACGGGATCTCCCCCCTCGCTGGACCCATACAATACCACAGAGCATACCCTCCGAATACAGAACGACCTAGCTATAGCCCACGAGTATGTGCGGAACCAAAAGACCAAGCTTCGCCAAGAAGAGACGGACGAGCCTCCACGCTTCAGTAAAGACGAACTGGTGGTTATAGAAAACAAGAGGCGAACGAAAGGAAGCAACCCCAAGTTGCAGCCCAGCTATGTAGGACCATATACCGTCCGGGAAACCTACCCCAATCACACGTATCGCCTCGAGCGAAATGGACAAGGGTTCACCCAGAATGGCCGCAGGATGAAGGCCTACCAGACATGTAGAGAGACAGTGGGGAGAGCACCCCCTAGCCGCGAACAAGCTGTTCGGCCGAACATGAGAGGGGCATACCAGAGGAGGATGCCCAACCCCCCAAGAGACTATGCTGAACTTCCACCTGAGGTACCTAGAGAAGTGAGACCAGTAGACCCACCCATTCCTGAAGTACCAGTAGAGGGGGTACCCCCGCCAGAGACGCAGAGAGAAAGCGTACCGGTAGAACCACCCACTCCCGAAGCACCCCCAGGGGGAACTGCTCCAACCATACTACTCGAAAACTCGGTGGACGAGTACCCCATGGAACCAGTAGTAGTACCACCACCAATACCAACTACACCCCCTGCAGAGGACGCCGACTGGCCACCCCTCAACCCCAGGACTGAAGAACAGGGAGAAAATAGGAGACCCACCAGAACAAGAAAACCCCCAGTCAGATTTACCGATTACCAATGCTATCAGGCTAGAGAGAAAGAGAATAATATAACCCAGAAAATGCAGGTAAACAGGCCAATACGGGAGCCAAGGGGGCGAGTAGAAGGAATGGTGTACATACCATGGGCCAACTCGGCCGAAACTCGAGACCGATTGGGTTTAAACAACTCACAACAAACATGTAACAAGTACAGTGAAGATAGCTGGAAAAGAATACGAACCAACCTATGCCAAGAGCCGACAACGAACAAAATGAGCTACGAGGAGACAACCCCCCCTGACGAAACAACCACCGGAAGAGAATGGAAAGAGTGGGCAACTCCCAAAGAGAAAACCGATCGGGAATACCAATCACGAGAGGAAACAACTCCCCAAATATCGTTGGTCGAAAACCAACAGATACCTACGGTCGACGGGGGGAGGAACCCAGAGTTAACACGTCATACCACGTGGTTGATACAACAAAGAGAGCCAAAAATCAGCGGCAATACAAAACACCCTAACAAGAACAGTATTTGCACAGTCAGCAAAGAGTCAACAAGCTTCACCACCACCTCTACTGAAGTCGACATGGCAGAATATAATGCAGGGATTATATCTACAGAAGAGGACCCGACCGTGATAGCCGCCATCCTAGCCGAACCACTGAGTACAAGACAAAGATCGAGGGTTCCATATAAAGAAATGACTACTTCACCAGTAAGAGCAGGAAGGGTGAGTACTAGAGAAGAGGGCGCAGCCAGATGCCGTAGCCGACAACCACAACCACCCACTCCACCAGCCCCTTATTACGATCAACAACCCAGAGAGCTGTGGATAACAGCAGAAACTAGCAAGCAGATTAAACAAGCAGGACAACCTACTACCGACCCAGAAAAATGGGAATGCCGAATCTGCGAACTAAAACTCAACAAGAAACGAATGAGCTATCACGTCCGGCAACACTTCGTCTTCTTCTATTGTAAGTGTGGACATAAGAGTGTGTCCAGAGACACCGTACTAAAACATGTACGCCAACAACATGGCTCGGTCGAACATGGAGGACCGAGTAAACCCTTGTTCGAAGTAGATGAAGCATCATACACCGACTTCTGTAACGCCATGAACTGGCAGCACCCGCCACTTTTTGGCATACCTGCCCCAACAAAAGAACGCTCTAGTAGCCCGACCAACCTGAAGAGCATTAAAAGAAGACTAGGAGAGCCACCAAATGCCACATCACAGAAAGTGATAAAGATCGAACTGGAAAAAGATGAAGGGAAAGAAAGACAACAGAAGGGTCGAGTAGGAGAGAGACGAAAGATAGAAGCAGGCCCTATCGACCCCAAGCAAGTGGTAGAGAGAGGTACGAAGAAAGACAGATGGAGGAAGAACGTAGAGAGGAACGTTACAGGAAAATAAAAAGGTACGAAGCAGAGTTGTACATAGCAACCCGCGAAGCCTTCAAACAACTACAGAAAGTGGAAGAGTTGAAAGAATATATACAGAAAGAACGGGACCAATATTAGAAGCATAACATTCCCCCACTATTTAGTTGAATTGGCCCTACGAGCGCCAATGGGGGGGCGTGTGTGGAGGAATGAGCCGAACAGTAACTTTTAGTATTACTTATTATTTACACTATTTATTTACCCAAGCCGAACTGTGTCAAGCCGGATTGTGTCTACTTATTTATCTATGTTTGCACGTATTTATATATATTTTATTATTTGCACACATTGTTATTTTTCACCCATGTGCTTGTGCAATCAACCATAGAGCACAAGCACACCCAGTTCTATGTCTACTCTGTTCTATTGGCCTTTTAGTAACCAATCACTTGTACAGGCGTGGCCTGCCTTTGTCTGTTAGCTGCCACTCTTATTACGTAACTTTTTGTATTATAAATATCCATGTCTTGTCCGAAATAAAGCAGAGTTAACCTGGCACTTACTCTCACTTACTTGTTGATCTTGTTGCATAAAGCACTTATGCAATTGCACCAGTGGCTAAGCAGAAATATACAAGTAAGCACACATACAGATACACAGATTGCACTGACAAGTGAACAGGCGAGTTCACACACTTGCACCATAAATTTGGACAATTCAATAAGCTCTTGGACCAGTCGACTAGTGGCTAGAATAATAGTCAGTAGAAAGTGATCAGTCGATTCGACTTACACTGCACTCTACCGAGTGATACTGGAACGATTATTTGAATAACTAGTTCGACCCGACGCATCTATTCCACCGAGTAGGAAATCAGTGGAAAGTGAGAGAGTTGGAGAACTCCTCACTGTGTATCGCTTGCGAGCATACAACACTGCAAATTCTATTCTACGATTTAGATTGCTGACCTTGGGCAAAGTAAGGGCGTACACTGCACTGCTTGTAGACGCTTACTACTGTGGGCCGCTGTACAGGTGATAGCTACCACTACACCATAAATTCATGTACAATAATAATTATTAAAATATTATTGGAAATAATTACTGCCATTATAATTATTGTTGTATGCAAATACTGTAGCTGGGATTCTTTTTCTTCTCTATTTGGTTGAGGAGTAATTTTTTTTGGAAAATAACACTTTAATTTTCTTTGTTAATAATGTATTGTTCATCATTATTAGATCTGCTGCATATTAATTCTCATCTCTCCTTAATCATACCCTATTGATATTCTTCATATCTGGGATCACAATGTATTTTTAGTATTGTGAGGGACGCCAACATTTACTCTGTGTGAGAGACGCCATTTTATATTATTATTTACTCTATTCACATGACTACCTACAAACATTTCCATTCCCATTGCTTCTCTTGCATATTGTACGCCTTTCAACTACGAGCTTCTATTTGTAAGCATAAAGAAATATCAAAATTATTTATTATTATTACTGTGAGCATTTTCCACGAAGAATATCAAACTACATTTTGGGTGCTGTAAATGTAAGGCGTGGCTTACATACATTTTCTCCTGTTCTTTCTTGTATAAATATTTGTGTCAGTTCATAATAAAGTCAGAGTTAGCCTAGCTCTCAGAAGATTCTCACCTACATTGGATGGAAGCACTGCCACAAGAATAACTACAAGCGCAGTAGGCCAACTATTGGTACACACAAGGCTTGGTGGAAAGCGAGAGTCAATTCGACCCTTGCTGGGTATTCTTTTCTTAGTTAGAAGTACGACACGAAGCACCTTGTTGCCACTATAGTCCGGCCACAAAATAGCTCGCCCGACTTAGTACGGAATATAGTGGACAATAATTACTGAGTAGTTATCGTCACCTGAACACTAATTATTCCACTATAAATTCGGCTGCACTGACAAGCACATAATCTAACAGAACAACTATAGAATTGTTACAAGAAATACATGCACTGCCTTGGCTGAGAAATAGAGTGAATTCGAGAAGTGTACAGGTGGCTATGACCCAGACACAAATTCCTGTACAGTATTACCAATTTAATCAAACAACTTTTACAAAAATAAAAATCTTTTGCATCGAAATTGGTGATTAAAAACCGTAGTGTAAAATAAAAATGATAACAACAACGAACAATACTGGTACTTAGTGTTGCTAGGGTTAACCGAGTGACCCAAAACCTTCGGTTATTAGTTGTCGGTTAGTAGTGTATTGACTTGAGTGGTTAGACAATAACAATTTCGGTTTTTATCTGGTATGTTTTTTCTTTCTTAATATAAAATAAATATTTGTGTTTTTAAAACTACTTACTACTTACTAGCTGTCTAACAAGTACAGTACAAAATAAGTTAGTGCACATAATAGACACATTATTATGTGGTCTCACTGCCGCACGAGGTAATGTGTAAATAAATAAAAATGCTTGTGTTGTTTTCTTATCACTGACATTTTCATGCTCCAGTGACACTACACAAATAATTAACTAATTGATCAATGATGTCTGAGTCAGCTGCACTGATAGCGACAGGTCAAGTAAGAAAGGAGCCTGTATTTGTACCACCACCTTCCAAGTTAATCTTGTTATGCTGGCAGCACTTTGAATTTTATAAGAAATCTGACACCGGTCTAGTAAAACAGGATTGCATAATGTGTAAAAACTGCAAGGATCTAATTAAATATACTCAAGGAAACACTAGTAACATGCTGAGACACTTAGAACGTCGACACAATATCACACTTACTAAACCTGCTGCTCATAGCCAGAGCACAAGTGAAACTCCGAGACCATCAACAACAACTGTGCGAAAGGAGACACAATCAACACTATCTGAGGTGTGGAAGCCTATGACAGGTGCTAAGTACAAAAAAGATCATTATAAACAACCTCAAGCGGATCAGCTGTTACTAAAATGGATCGCTAAAGACACGCAACTTCTGAGCGCTGTGAAGAGTGAGCGATTAAAGCAGCTATTTGAATGCATAGATCCAAAATATTCTATTCCCTCTAGATCCAAAGTTACAACCAAGTTGCTAGTTGACCAATACAACACTTCACTAGAGAAGGTCAAGTACATCTTATCATCTGATGGTAGTGGCTTGATAAGTCTAACAACAAACTCTTCGATTTCTAAAACTACGGAGAATTTTGTGAATGTTAAAGCTTATCTCATTGACTCTCAGTGGAATATTGAAAACTATGTTCTGGAAACACTTCCACTTCATTGATCCCACACAATATTTGCTCTAGCTGATCATCTAAAATATATCACTGCTCAATGGAGTAACTCACCATTCGCTATATGCAAGAATTAATACAGGGGTTGTTGCCAGCTTAAACCAGTCTAGTGACGATGAGAATGACAGTGAGAGATTTGAAAATGAACAAGGCGAAACAATCCCGATAAGTACTGAAGGTAGAAGGATATACAGTATTGGGTGCTTTGCTCACACAATTAATCTGGTTACACAAAAAGGCATGTCAGTGAAAAGTCTATCAGTGTGATTGGGAAAGATTCGAAGGATTGTTAAATACTCTCGCACATGTACTTTGGCAAGTGAGTGTTTTACATTCATGCGTTTATTTACAACTTTGCCTTTTGCATATTTCAGTTTAAGTGTACCTATGTACATACATTTATAATACATGTAGGTCTACCTACCTACCTTTTCCTTTTTTGAATGTTGGTAGGTACTACGAACCAACATACAGAATAGGAGAAGAAAAAGATAAAACATATATTTAGGGAAGACTGTATCTAGCTCTGTCTTTAATTGTTGTGGTGAATTACTTTAGTAACTCTGAGTAAAACTAGTCACAGCATGCTAATCAATTACATAATATTGTGATAGATTAGCGAGATTAAGCATCCGAATGGTGTGTTGGTGAACTAAAAGCCAAAGATAAAGACCAAGGCACAGAAAAGAAGGAGAAGTGAAACTCGTTGTTACCGACTGAACGTTGTACATAACTATATTGAATTGCATTGTGATTATGTTATAGAAAGTAATTATATATATACTGTTGGAGATTATCTCCCCTTGTTTGTGAACAAAAGGTATAATTGTACGAAAAAATGACGATAAAGCTTGAACTAATGTCGTGTTACCTGTATTGAATATTGTTATTCACGTGTGTTTATGTATTACAGTTTATCGCTTTATATTGGTAAACATAGAACTTTTTCTAGTGAGCCGCACCAGTTTCTGTTTTCTTATTATATGCATAAATTTGACTGGGCCAGCTAGCTCGCGGCAGATGGAGCTATACTAATCAATGAAAAAAGTATCATACTGAAACTTTTCTTGTTGCACTTGGCTTTTCTGTATTGACGAGATAGTCTGGACCCTTGGCCCATCTCTACCATAGAGATACTCCCCACCGAAATTCCTTCGGTCCTTCTTTATTTATAGAGAGGACCCTCCCCTTCTAAGACCGGATCTGCTAGCTTATTGAAGCTCTTG
Organism: Cryptosula pallasiana; assembly: GCA_945261195.1. Lineage (NCBI taxonomy): Eukaryota > Metazoa > Bryozoa > Gymnolaemata > Cheilostomatida > Cryptosulidae > Cryptosula > Cryptosula pallasiana. The sequence continues at coordinate 21,671,456 of OX183134.1, read as the reverse complement.
AAGCTGTCATGCGATAGCACAACCGGCAGTGACACCTCGTAGTCGTTCAGTCTGACCGAAAGGGTGGAGGATTGTGGCTGAACTTAGTCACACGCTACCAAAATCCTCTACAATATATGCATATTACATTTTAGCACTGTGATAAGAAGATATTTACAAAATTTATTTATCACAGACATCTGCATGGATTTTCATTCATATAAATATAGGTGATTCACTGAAGAAAAAGCAGAAGCTGTTGGAGTTGCCTGAGCATACTCTTGTGATTGATGTGCAAACAAGATGGAACTCTACTTTTGATACGTTGGAGCGATTTACTGAGCAACATGCCGCTATAAATGCAGTTCTATCAACTCTGAAACAAAAAGAGGTAGGTTGCTGGTTTGTGGTTATTTATATTAGTTGCAAGTTGGAAGGTTACAGACAACAAAATGTCAATTTACATGCTTGCTTACTCTACTCATATACTACCTTTCCATGTAGCGCTACATTCTGGTGTCATGGCTCAGTGCTTCTCAATAGTGATAAACCGTCACGCTTTTCCATGAGCCAGCAATTACAGTAAGCCCAAAGGTCATAAACCCTAATTAGCGAGTCAACGGCGACTTTGAGCTAATAAGTCAAAGAGTGAAACTACTGTATGAAGGAAAATTGTTTCAACGAACAATTGGTTTTAAATGCTTTTCTTGTGTTCGTTTCATCTAATGCTACATACTCCACGGATAAAATTTTGAAGCAGCAGTGGATGGCCAATGTGCAATTTATTTATTAAACTTCAAATAATTATTTATTTTTATTATTATTTAACCACGGCCATTGATTATTTATTATTATTATTACTATTTAACTTTTGTTGTGATAAATGCTAAAATAGGGAAAAAAAGAAATTGTATAAAATAAAGCACATAAATATGTTATAATCGTGCATTATGTAGATATTGGATTAGTGAAGGTTAAGGATAGCTAAAGGATTGTGGATAGCTGAAGGGGATTAGAAAGCTAGGAAGAGACTTTTGGAGTGGCGACAGTGTGTGGTGGATGTGTTGTGCTGGAGCTTCCATATTATACCTAGTGAGTGATTTAACATGGCGTCGTAGGCGAAAGGAAAGGAGGATTGTTGCCGTATACTATTGTGTTCGTCATCGTGTGAAAGGAGTATTGAAGGGTTTGTGGTGATAGTGAAGGTCGGTGTGGATTTATTAACGCTGTTGTTATAGGACTGGTGCCAGTTGGTAGTGGTGAAGGTGAGTGTTTGTTATTTGTTTGTGGTGGTGCATTAAAACTGTTGTCGTTGAAGGATACAGTCAATAATATTTGTGAAGAAGTTGGCATTTACTTTACCAGTTTTTAAGGTCAGTGTTGCCGAACACTTCAGGTTGGTGAAACATGGCTTTGGGATTTTATTTTAATGACTTTCCTTAGTTAGTCGTCAATACTGATGACACTTATAGTTCATGGAAGGCATGGTTAGATGAATTTGAGCTTAGTGTGGAAATGGTTGCCTTTAAACTAGGGAAGGAAACAGTAAATCGGAGAAAACAAGATGTTTTCAAGGGGAGAAAGAAATTGTTGGCTTTATTGCGTGCCATTGGTCAAGGAAGTAGAGATGCCCTAGAATCTTTTGGATTTGATATGAGAAGTGAGGCAAGTAGCTATGACTCATTTGAAAATTTGTTATGGTTTCGACGAAACAGTTTATGTGAAAACATTCAAGTTTGTCACCGCTAATCAGGCTGTGGGGGAGAATGTTTGTCATCCAGCTGCTTGTCATTGCAGATGATTTCAAGTACGAATAATGTAGCTTACTACGTTTTGGATACAAATTAATTTGATCTGAAAGCTGTTTGCTGATATACAATAAATACTAAATATTAAATCTAGTATTTTCAAGCAATTTTTACCGTTCAGTTGACTGAGGCTTTGCATGCAAGTAGTTAGTCATGAGGTGTTGAAAAAATTGTAGTTGCAATGAAAAGTATTGTATTGTAAGGCAGTGTATTGAAAACCGTATTGTATTGAAAAAGTTGCGTTTTGAAGCAACACTACTGGTAATACATACAAACTAATAATATTCAATACAATAATTTTAAAAGTATGTTTGAGAAACCCGGTGTATCAGATTCGTTGTCGATTTGCCGCTCTTTGTTCAACAGTATTTCTTTTTATTTCTATCTTCTTATTTTAAAAACTGTGTACCATGACAAAACATAATGTTCAATTAATCATGAGTGAGTCTACCACAGCTGCCTAATGCAGATGTAGGTTTGAGGACCTACATTATCTCTGAGTAAAACTTTTTGTATTAATTTTTATTATTGTTACTATGTTTGAAGTTAACACATAATCAACCAATCTGTCTACAACAGCGGTAAACAACCATCATAGTTAAAAGATCAATGCTAGATATTTGATCGCAGGTACAAAACAATACACAGAAATTATAACGCTGATAAAAGCAATGTCACTTGAAGAACTTAATCTTTAATTTGTACTAAATTTTTTTCAATTTTGTTTGTTTTATTGCCATTCGAAATTCATATCTGCTCAGCTAGGCATGCCGTGATAAAGAACTGGCTCAAATGTCCTATATGTTTTGTACCTCACACGCACAGAAAAAAGTGAAACACCTGGGATCAAACAGGTAATTAAACACTGGGAATGATTAATATAAGAGTACACGCTGGCAGCAATAGGGGTGATGTCTGGTAAATGAGTAGAAGTTTTGAGGGTAACCTCGAGAAGGAGTAACTGAAGATTAAAGTTGTACAATAAATTTTTCAGAAATCCTGCCTAGGTTGATTTATCACTTTCAGATGACAAACTCTGACTATAATCAGCAAGCAAGTACTTTACTCTCCAAGAGATCGAACTTTAGTTCTCATGTCGTGTTATTCTACGGCCGTTAATTGGTGGCTCTACTGACCCAGAAAGAGCTTTAATCCAGAAATACTTAAACTCTGACTCTCCTTATCAGGATAGATTTTACTCCAGAGGTGATTAAAATGGAGAAAACCATGGCATTTATAGTATGATTACCCAACATCGAGCGGGTGCATCAATTAATGCCTAAGCATACCATCTTTTTGCTGCCAAATAAGCTACTACTTATGAAATAATAAAACTCTGACTCTCCTTATCAGGATAGACTTTAGTCCAGAGGTGATTAAAATGGAGGAAAGCCTTGGCATTTGTAGCATGATTACCCAACATCAAGAGGGTGCATCAATTAATGCCTAAGCATACCATCTTTTTGCTGCAAATGAGCTACTACTTATGAAATAAAAAAACTCTGCAATCGGTAATATGAGGCATCTTTGATATGATCAGTTTTTGTAACGCTTACCAACTAGTGTTTTAACTTCAATTGTAAACTTTCTTTCAATTCCGTCATGCAATGGAGCCATTTTACAAAAAGCTTTTGAATGTGTTGTTATCTAACAACTCAAATAGTTGCTTGTTAGTTCGATTGTAACAAAGCGATAAAATATGATTGTGGACCTGTCTCAGTTCGTACAAGAACGAATTATGGCACATCGTCCATGTTTGATGTGTCTGTTCTAATGAGTTTAATTGATTAATTGTTTGCATAGAAACATGATATCATTTGTTCTAGACAAGTGTGGAAACATTGGTTGAAGTTGATTGGCCTTTAGCAGAAGGGTAGCAACAATTCCAAGTTGCTGCCAGATATTGTTGAAAGTGGTGCCATCATGGTTTTGAAAACACAACTCAATATTTTGAGCTGAATTTAGGAACATTGGAAGTTTGACTCTAGCTGACCCATTTTCCCGTGAACTTTCATTTTTTTTGCTAAGATATTGGGCAGTGAGCATTGTCGCATATGTAAATGCTACTTTAAATGGTGGTTAACTTTGGTTAATGTAACTATATGATCTACTTAACATGTTCATGAATGGCTCTCTCGCCACGACTTAGGTAGAGAGATCCACATTGCTGCACAGCATCTAGCAAGGCTTTATAGACCACTGGGTATAATTAATGTCACCAAATTATCTCCTGTACTCACACAGCTAATTAATCATCCAAGACACGATGTTAATGAAGTGTCTGCTGTGTACTACAATCGCAAAGGTTTGAGAGTCTCATTTGAGGAAGGAAATATCATTAATCGTTTGAGTGGTTTCATGCTAATTTCGCACATTCTCCTGTAGGTGAAACGTACATTGCTGTATGCCAATTTGATTTACAAAATAAATCTATGCATTCTCCCAAACTTAGGTTCAACTGGCGGAGCAAAGTTGTAGTTGAGAAATTAGAGGAACTCTCGAAGCCACTATTGTCTTACATCCGCCCTACTGGCATATTTGTTCGAAACACTCTAGGTGTAGGCGATTCTGAGTGTACATAGGATTTCAAAAGATTTCTAATTGCACTTGTTTGTGAATGTATTAATTTTTTATTGTCATTCTATAGCGTAAACCTCCATAATATAACTGTTACTTGTAAGGTTTCTCGATATAACCTGTCCCCTAGCTATAAATACCTTCAAGTCAGTAGGAAAGTGTGACGCCGAGATGCCTAGTATAGTTAATTTTTAAAACTGTCTATTTTGGCTGAACACCATTCTGGTAGCAGCTGCAACAGATGGAAGAAAAAACGGCAGGTTTGCAGCAACTCTGTAACCAATAGTCAAAGTATTACAGGAGTTGCAACGCCTCCAGTTGCAAAAACAACTCCTAAAGTTAAAACTGTCACACAGTATTAGACATTTGATGGTTGTGGTCAGTGACTCGATTATAAATTTTGGTTGCCCTGTAGCTGTCTGATGGGTGAACGTAACTGTTCGTATTAGCCGACACCAATCTACTTACATAGTGGTAAATTACAGAGCTTAGTATTATTTTCGACACCGTAAACATAATTGTTATTTAATGGTAGAATAGTTTTCATGGTAGAATTGCTACATACTAGGTAAAATATCATATTTCCAGTATAATAATTATCTTGATTAGTTCTAGGTATGGAAAAATTACAGACTGTAGTATTATTTTCTACCTTGTAATATTCTTTAGTTTTCACGGTAGATTTTTTTTCGATTGCAAAATTGCTCTTTTCGAAGTAGAATATCATAATCCTAGTCTAATAGCTGCTTTGGTTGGTTCAAGGTAGTGATAAATTACAGAGCTTAGTATCATTTTCGACCGGATAAACGTAATGGTTGTTTCAGGGTAATATTTTGTTCATGGTAGAGTTGCTTTATTTTTGGTAAAATGTCATATTTTTAGTCGAATAACTGTTTTGGTTAGTTTTAGGTTGTAACAAATTGCAGACTCAAGTATTATTTTCTAACTTGTAAAATTTTTGGTATTTCAGGATAAAATTTTTTCCATGGTAGAGTTGCTGTATTCTAGGTGGACTATCCTGTTTTTAGTCTAACTATTGTCTTGGTTAGTTCTAGGTAGTGACAAAGTGCAGATCCTAGTATTATTTGTGACCCAGTTAACATGATGGTTTTTTTTCAGAGCAGAGTTTTCTTTCTAGCTTGAGTTGTTTTATTTTAGGTTGAGTATCATATTTCTGATCTAATAGCTGTGCAGGTCGAATCTACGTACTAAAAAATTCCAGGCTTTAGTATTATTCTCTACGCCATAAATACCTTGAGTTGTTCGAAGTAGAGTGCCTCAGCCGGTAAAATTTGATTTTCTAGCCATGAAAAATTCCAAGGTTTTACTTGCCCAGACATTTTGCCGGCTGAAACTTTACAAATTATATGCCTTTAACATTAAAAATGTTACGTAGCAAAATATTCTACGAAAATTGTTCTCCTGACGCCAGAGTGCGGAATCATGATGGAATTCCAGGGTGATGCTACGTAGGCGTGAATAATAGTGAAAGCTTTGCCCAGTTTTTATTTGATACCCAGAATTAATAAACAATAGCATTTCAATGCTTATTTTACACAAGTCCTCGAAATTCAAGTCATCGAAAGTCAGTTCAAGTCATTAAATTCATACGTGTTGTATGGCTGTGACACAGGCATAAAAAACGTAATTATTCGAAAGTGAAATTATTCTATAGAAGTGAAGTTTTGCTGCTGTTTTCATCCAAACCGGGATTTAAAAGTTTTGTAAAACTGTTTATGCAACAGTTTTGCATAAAAAAATTAGTGTTTATACGACATTTCTGGTGCACAGCGTGTAACAATGCATGTATTGGAACATCAGTCGAAGAAATTGACAAACATGTGTACTAACCGTGACTAACCAATTGGTTAGTCACGGTTAGTACACATGTTGTTTGTTGATTAAATTGCCTCTACACAGAGGACTTGGTGAGGAAAAGTACCGCTATGATACACCTTTTCGTCTGAAATCAATCTATGCTTTATCTAATATATGCTAATACTATCAGTCTGTGATGAGTGTTATCCATTTTATCTATCATACCGCTAATGTCTATAAAAAACAATATTAATCAAGAATAAGTAATCGTATATAAAACATTATACCGATCATCACACAAACTGGCATATAAACATATGACGTAGTCTGGTAAACAGAAAAAAAACACACACATGAGTCTCTTGAGCTATACATACCACTCAAAAGTCACCCAAAATGCCATTGTTGTTAACATCAATCAATCTTTATACACGACTCAAAATCAGTTACACATACACATCACAATTTATAACAATCTACAAACTGGGAATTAAAACACTTAGCATATAAAATATATGTAAAAAAAATTAAAAGAAATTTTTGGACAGAACTGCAAAAGATTAACTATGATTAACACATCAAATTACACTGCAATTACTTGACGAGTCTTACAATAATTATCATGATGTATTGGCAGGTCCGATTTGTACTTGAGATCTGCTCCTATTATACTACTGTTGTTTTCTATTCCCTAGCTGGTTTAAGTGGTGCCCCTCTTTGAAAGGTCGCTAATGGTAGTGCTGGGCCTTAGCCTTACTTGAATTCCAGTTTTTGAGTTCCTGAGAACGGGGAATAAACAACCCGGGTTAGGGGTTTAGGAATTTTCTGTCTTGGACACTTTCAGTTATTCAAGGAAGGTGATTAGTGTGTGCAATGGTGGCTCCATGGGGGAACTAGCAATGGATTTATTGTATCCAAGTTTCAACAATTTCAACTTGTATTACAACTGGTGTATCAGTATTTTATTGGATTACGGGGAAATGTAGTCGGCTAGATAAAGTTCCGTATTGCAGTTTGACAAAAAAGCAACACGATAACCAAAAATAGTTCACAAGGGTTCCAAGACCCAATTAATACCTTTTCATCAGCAGGATCTAATTTAAGCTGGAAAAGCCAATTGATTATGGCGAAAAACTTCAGCCCAATTGTCTAAAAAGAAAATTTTCCTTGTTACAGTGCAGAAAAGTTTTGAATTATAATGTACAAGTTTTTGAACATTTTTCATAAATGTAAGACTTTGGCTACAAAAAGCTTTACAGCTCATACTTTTACCATTTCTCAACATACCAAATGTTTTATTTTATATTTTATCTAAAGTTTGAATGTATGGATAACAAATGAAGAGTAAAGCGGGTGGATTATGATGGCACAATAACATGAAATCTTAACCTGATGAAGGAAGGTGGCTCTTAAAGAGTTGCTCTTTCAACAAAATGTGCAAAATCTATACTCAACAGTAAAAGTTCTGTTTGAAAGTATTTTTAGAATTTTGAGTATCTTTAAGGTAAATCACTGGTAAAACTCTGAGTGCTGTTTTCTGGGAGTTGCAAAATTTCAAGGTGAACTGTTTTGTTGAGCACAAACAAAACACAATACTGCAAATAAAACCTTTACCTTGTTGGTAGACTTGGAAGCTCACACACAGATAGAGTAAGTCTCCTTAATGAAGTCATACCAGAGAACACATCATATTGTAGACCGTCAGTGAAGCTATTATGGCTGAGATCCAACTCTGTCAGGTTCACCAAAGAAGACAGACTGCAGCAATCGAACAAGCAAATGTTAAAAAAAAAGTTTTTGACCCCTATCAGCAGGAGAAAACAACTCATTTCTCAGTGTTATCCGCTCCTTAAGGTTTGGCTGCTATTTAATAACTGTGGTAAACATCAGAGAATGAAGAATACTGCTAACTCGATGTAATACCTGAAACAATACAACGCAAATTGAAGGTTGAAGCAAACTTTGTGAAAATTGAATCAACAACTTGAGTATGGTAAAGAAATTTAGCTCAAGTTTAAGACACAACTTCTGCTTACTGTTGTTTACTAGCACGAGACAACCAGCCTTACCCAACACCACAACAACTGATTCTAAATTCAGAATATTTTTCTTGCAAAAGGCAAAACAGCCCGGCGGCTGTTTGCCTACCAATAATCCACAGCTTCACTAACTGTTCCAAGATTCTATCTGAAATGAGAGAAACTCCACAACTTTGTTCTCTCACTCCACCGCTTAAAATTTTACCTCCCACTTCCTGTCAGTGGGAGGTAAACAGGCTCAACAGACAAAACAGGGCTTCATTTGATTACATTTGTTGTTATCAATAGTTAAAAGATCCAGCATTTCCCATTGAAGGTCACCAATTGTTTGCCAGGCAACAGGAACTACCTGACTTTTGGTGGAAAATACATGATACGTAAAAACCAAGCAAGGTAACAGCCAATTGTAAAATACATACATGTGAAATGATAGATCAAAAGTACAGGATTCATATTGCAAGACATAAGCTCACATACAAATAGTTACAAGGGTTGCAGCTTACTACTGTTGCGGAGTTTACATAGGGTAGCTGCTAGTCTGCTATGACACATGCAAGTGATACTTGCTGCTCTAAGACTTAATTCAATCTCGTGCAGTCCAATGACTCATTTTGTGTACAATTTGTGATTGCACCCAATCGAATAGCGCCAAGACAAGCATTCATCAAAATGCCATTGTTCTTAATTTCGATCAACTTTTATAAATGACAAAAAATCAGTTACACGTACACATCACAGTTTTAACAATCTACAAAGCTGGGAGTCTAAACCCTCACCATATAAAATATATGTAAAAAAAATTAAAAGAAATTTTTGGACAAACTGCAAAAGATTAACTATGATTAACACAACGAATTACACAGCAATTACTTGAGGAGTCTTACAATAATTAACATGATATCTTAGAGTGTCAGATATTTACTTTTGATCTGCTCCTATTATACTACTGTTGTTTTCTATTCCCTAGCTGGTTTAAGTGGTGCCTCTCTTTGGAAAGCTTGTTGATGCCTTACTTGAATTCCAGTTTTTTTGCGTTACTGAGAAGAGGGGAATAAACAACCTTGGTTATGAATGTAAGAATTTTCTGCTATCCCGGACACTTTCAGTCATTCAAGGAAGGTGATTAGTGTGTACAATGGTGGCTCCATGGGGGAACTAGCAGTGTATTTATTGTGTCTGAGTTTCAACAATTTCAACTTGTATTACAACTGGTGTATCAGTATTTTATTGGATTACGGGGAAATGTAGTCGGCCAGATAAAGTTCTGTATTTCAGTTTGACTACAAAGCAACAAAATAGCAAATAAATCAGTGCACAAGGGTTTCAAGACCAAATTCACACTTTTTCATCAACAGATTCTAATTTAAACTGGAAAAGCCAATTGATGATGACAAAAAACTTCAGCCAAATTGTCTAAAAGAAAGAACTTCCTTGTTACCGCGCAGTAGAGTTTTTGAAACATTTTATGCAATTTCTTGAAAATATTTTCTAACTGTAACACTTTGACTACAAGAAGCTGTACAGCTCATACTTGTTACCATTTCTCAACATATCAAACCTTTTATTATAATCTCGATCGAAAGCTTGGATAAATCGAAAACAAATGAACGATAACACATGAGGATTATGATGGCACAATAACATGAAATCCTTACTGGATGAAAGAAACTGGCTTTTTAGGAGTTTCCCTTTCAAAAGAATGTGCAAAATCAATTAATAAAAGTAAAAGTTCTACTCATAATGTGTTCTAGATTTTCAAGCAAATTAAATCAGTGGTAGAACTTCGAGTGCATTTTCTGGGTGGTGCAAAATTTGAAGACGACCAGTTTTGTTGAGCACAAACAAAACATATAACAGCAAATAAAACCTTTACCTTATTGGTAAACTTTGAAGTTTACAATATGATAGATCAAGTTTTTCTAATGATGACATCTTAGAGAACACATCATCCGGTAAGCCAGCGGTCAATTTATTATTGCGGAGGTCCAACTCTCTCAAGTTCACCAAAGAAGACAAACTGAAACAACCGAACAAACAAATGTTACAAAAAGCTTTTTACAACTATCAGCAGGAGAAAGCAACCCATTTCTCAGTGTTATCCGCTGCTTAAGGATAGACTGCTATTTAATAACTGTGGTAAACATCAGAGAATGGAAGAATACTGCTAACTCGATGTAATACCTGAAACAATACAACGCAAATTGAAGGTTGATGCAAACTTTGTGAAAATTGAATCAACAACTTGAGTATGGTAAAGAAATTTAGCACAAGTTTAAGACACAACTTCCGCTTACTGCTGTTCACTAGCACGAGACAACCAGCCTTACCCAACACCACAACTACCGATTCTAAATTCAGAATATATTTTTAACAAAAAGCGAAACAGCCAGGCCGCTGTTCGCCTACCAATAATCCACAGCTTCACTAACTGTTCCAGGATTCTATCTGGAATGAAAGAAATTCCATAGCCTTATTCTCTCACTCCATGGTTTAAAATTTTATATCTCACTTCCTGTCAGTGGCAAACAGGCTCAACAGACAAGACAGGGCTTCAGGTGATTACATTTATTGTTATCAATAGTTAAAAGATCCAACATTTTCCATTGAAGTCACCAATTGTTTGCCAGGCAGCACAAACTACCTGACTTTTTGCGCAGAATACATGATACGTACAAACCAAACAAGGAAACAGCCAATTGTAAAATACATGCATGTGAAATGATAGATCAACAGTACAAGATTCATATTGCAAAACATAAGCTCATACACAAAATAGTTAAAAGGTTGCAGCTTTCTACTGAGGTGGAGTTTATATAGAGTAGCTGCTACTCTGCTCTGATACATGCAAGTGATACTTGCTGCTCTAAGACTCAATTCAATCTCGTGCATTCCGCTGACTCATTTTGTGTACAATTTGTGATTGCACACAATATGAGTCATCTAAATGTGCTCGCAGATTTTCCCAAGCAAATGCTGTTGATAGCACTAGTTGAAGCAGATGAGCTGCAATGAAGTAGACAATTGCCAGGGAACTCCCCTCTTACTACCGAACTACTAACATTTGAATATTGGCGGATACCCATCATTTTAAGCACCATCTTGTTATTGACTATCTTATAATGCATAAGCTTATTCCCTCGTTTTATTACAATGCATGAGCTTGTTGTTTTGATTGTATGGGATGTTTGTTTTATCCAATCAGGGTATCGTGATTTCAACCAACTTCATTTGCATATTTACTCTAATAATTTTAGACATTAGCCTAGCGAGGCAGTTGCGTGTATGCCTTTGCACTGTAGTGGATTCCCTCCTTTCACAATTCACACAACGGCATCAACTCCACTTGACTCTAACAAATGCTTCTGAGCCCTCGCCCCAGACTAACCACACAAAGATTACACGAATAACTAATGTGTTTTACTGATTCCCTGTAACAATATACCATGTTTCCTACACAAAAATACACTAGACTTCTGCTCTCATCATGTGCAACAATTCATTTTATAGGAGGAGACAGGAAAACTCAACCCTTATCAGGGGTGAGCCAATAACACATAACGATACCACTCATACATGAATAAAAAAGGCCATTCAATCTATCATAACTAAGCAAGCCAGTGAGAAAGGCGTGCACATGGCAAAGTGGTTCTGGGCTTTTTTCCCACTCTTTTGATGGTGCTGGAAATATTCCACTCCTTATCAGGCATTTCTACTTCCTAACCTTTGTTCCTGTCATTTAAATGGGTCCGGTTTTCTCAAACTGAAGGTTTTCTAACTCCTAGGGTTCCAGGCTTTCTTTATCAGCCATCTTTCTAGACAGGCCTGAAGTACTGACCCAGGGTAAGTTCTCTATGAATATAGATATATAGGATACAGGGTCTATACAGGGTCGGAGTAGCCGGTATCCGAAATTCAGGGGATTATGTGTATGTACCGAAGGGGGAAGGCTTCGGGTCATTTATAATCCTGTAGTTGACAGGGTAAGCGGTGTATTGGGGTTTTAGGGCGGGAGAGGGTGGATAAGAGGGCCCGGCTCATCTAAATACAGTCCAAATCTCCCACATACTCTGCTGCATTAGCGTTGTAGTCTCTAATTAATACTTCGTACCCTTCTCATCACTAGTCTGAGTGGTCCTGGGGGGAGGGGTGAGGAAGGAAAGAGAAGCTTCTTCAAGGATGTCAGCTTATTCCGGGTAGACGCAGTTGGGCTCACTATCTTGATTTGCTGTGTGCTACTTCTTGTAGATATGGGTGCTGCAGAGGGGCGCCTCAGACAGTGGGTGTAACCCATGTGTGTGGAAGTGGGCGGGGCAATAGGGGCGGAATTCAGACTTGCCTATGGTTGGTAATGTTTAGGTGGGGGCGGTCTGGAAATTCACTAAGGCTGCTCAAGGAAGGGGCCTGCTCTCTAAAGGCTGGCATTGCAAGTTTTTCATTGGTCTCATCTTGCAGTGCCTATCTGCAATCAACGAGGCTTGCTCCTTTTGAGCTGATGCATGCAGGGGTGGTGTCTGGTTTTTCAGAGGGGTTTGTTGGGGGCACTATTTTGCCTGGAAGGACAGTGAAAATTCTCCAACACGGGTTTGCGAAAGATAGTTGTGCTTTGTCGGTTTTACTTCCAATGGCAAGTTAACATTGTTGGCTTCCGACGGGAGATTTGCAACGGTTACATTGGCCTATGTTTGTTGGCGTAGCCTGTCCAGTTGTAGTTTTAAGAATGAAGCAGTTGATGCCCCTTGGTTATTGGGTGATGTGAGGGGCAAGTTTGCATGGAACCACGCTTGTTGAATGGTGTGCCACAAGATTAGGTGGGCTCTGTAGGTTGGCCAACCGGTGCACTCACTTCCTCCAACAATCGTAATTTGTCAAGGTATCGCTCCTTCTTTTTGGCAATGTCCACCGGGTGGGGCATTGCAGCCACTTGATGGCACCAAGGCTGGCCATGGCGTTGGCATGAGCCCACAATGTGTCCGGGGCAGCTTGTAGGTCCTGGGGCTACAGCAGGAGGGGAAAGGGTGGCCGGTCGGGGAACAACTCCAGTATTCAACGTTTGATCTCTGTTCGGCCAGTTCTTGTCCGATTTGGATGAATCCCGCTGGAGGTGCTTGGTTGAGTGTCATCTACAGGTAGCTGTAAGCTCGGTGCTGCTCTGTCTTCACCCAATGGCATTTTGGGGAAGGCAGCGCCAGATGAAGTTATTGGGGCATGGGCATCTCCAGGAGGAGAGGAGGACATCTCGGAGGGGTGTGGGAACTCCTTCGCCTGTGGAGAGCAGCACCATGCATGTTGAGACAGCGGACTGACTCCAGGGCCGCAGGGGCTGGTCCATATTGTTCCAGGCAAGCCGTATATAGTTCCAGATGGCTGCCATTCTGTACGGATTGCTGGCCATGTCTGTTGATAATGTAGCTGTGGTTGTAGCAAGCCTCTTCTATTTGGTAGAACCGGACGAATTTGGGCTGAAAGTTATGGTTTTTGCGTTTTCTTCTTCATTTGTTTTCCAACCACACTTCATCGCCTGTCTTGAACAATGATAGGTCTTTTCCTGTGTCTCCTCTTAATTGCTTCTGTTCCATCCTGAGAGCTTCGTGGACTCGAGTCTCTTCTGTAGTAGCGTAATCGATGGAAAGGGCGCCTTGCCAGTAAGTAAAGTGGTCTGTTAAGACAAGGATTCACTTATTTCCCCAATCGATCTCCGGGAGGGGACTGACCAGATCTATGGCTAGCTGCTGCCGCGGCCGGCCGTCGCCAGCTGGGTGAGAGTAATCAGGCTCTGATTGATCTGGGGGAGGAGGTAGGTGTCCTGCTGCGTCACAGCATTCAAACACTGGTAATCAATCCAGAACCCCAACGAGCCACCCTTTTTTTTCACTAACACTACTGGGAACTCCAGGTGTCGGTGCTTGGCTTTATCAATCCTTTCTCTAGCAGCTTTGACACTTGTTTCTGCTCTTCCTGCTCTTTGTGGGGCCCGAGTCTGTAGAAGGATTGTCTGATGGGCTGGGTACAAGGCTTCAAGGGTTGGTGCGACCCATGTGGTGGTCTCCCTTGCTGAATACCTTCTCGTAGTAGTGTAAGAGTTGAGCCAGCTGGGAGGCATCCTGAGGGGTGTGTCAGTTACCTAGGGCCTTCATGTATAGGTCCTGCAGGTGCTCAGTGAAGGGAGACGGGGAAAAAAGTGAAGTGAAGAGGGACCGACCTACTCTCTGGTACTTGTAACCCTACATCAATGGTGTGACAGCCGGTGTACCTCCCACTACCTGCCAGTGGCCAAAAGGCTTAACAGACAGGACAATGCTTCAGCTGATTACATTTATTGTTACCGATAGCTACAAGATCCAGCAATTCCCAGTGAAGGTCACCAGTGCTCTTACAGGCAGCACACACTACCTGGCTTTTTGTGCAGAATAAATGATACATACAAACCATACAAGGTAACAGCCAATTGTAAAATGAATGAATGTGAAATGATAGATCAAAAGTACAGGATTCATATTGCAAAACATAAGCTCATACACAGAATAGTTAGTTACAAGAGGTGCAGTCTAATACTGATTTGGTTTTTACATAGCATAGCCGCTACTCTGCTCTGATACGTCCAAGTGGTACTTGCTGCTGTGAGACTCAATTCAATCAAGTAGAGCTCGTGATTGTACGCAAAATGAGTCGTCTTAACGCACTAGCAGATTTTTTCAAGCAAATGCTGTTGATAGCACTAGTTACATAGGCAGCTGCAATGAAGTAGACAATTGCCAGGGAACTCCTCTTACTACCAGCTACTAACACTTTAATAGTGGCCGATACTCGTCGTTTTTAAGCGCCTGCTTGTTGTTGGCTATCTTGTATTACATCAGCTTATTCCCCTGTTTTATTATAATGCATGAGGTTGTTGTTGTTTTTGCATGAGCTGATTATTTTAGGCAATCATAATTCCGTGATTTCAACCACCTACATTTTGTCTATTTACCATGAACATTTTTAGATATTGGCCTAGTGAAGCAGTTGTGTGTATGCATTCATACTTTGAACTTGTTTTGGCAGAACATACCATTCCTCTGCCAGCTGGCACAACACCTATACTCCAACTTTCCCACAGACTCAAACCTCAGAAAGAAGAGGAGGCTGAGAAGCAGATAGTTCTTTTGCTAGACAAGGGTTTGATCGAACCCGCATCAGGAGCATGGAGCTCTTTGGTAGTCCTTGTAAAGAAAAAGAACAGCACCTGTTAATTCTGTTTACATTACCGACGGCTCAACGCCGTGACCCAGTTAGACACGCACCCTCCACTTCGAATTGGCAAAATTCTGGATGCTCTAGCAGGGAGCCGGTATTTTAGCACCTTTGATCTTGTCAGTGGATACTGGCAAGTACCCTTGGATGCAGATGCCAGCAGAAAGTCGGCTTTCGCCACCCGAGCTTGCATATTCAAATGAAACGGCCTACTCTTTGGGTAAACGTCTGCCCCAAACGTCTGCCCCCCAACGACTCATAGAGAAGGTTCTCTACGGGTTACACTAGAAGTCGCTCCTACTATATTTGAATGACATTAAATTGTGGTCTCCCCAGATTTTTCCACACATCTTGACAGTTTGTCTGAAGTTTTTGGTCGACTCAAGAAGGCTGGATTAGAGCTGAAACCAAATAAGTGTTCCCTCCTACAGGGGCACATACGGCACCTAGGACACTCGGTCAGTAAGGACAGAGTAGCCACTGACCCCGAGAAAGTAGCCGCAGTAGAAAGATGGGACCCCCTGCTGGCTTGAAAAACCTCCAGGTGTTCCTTGGTACAATCTTGCACTACCGGAAATATCTGCCAACCTTCGCCGCCGTAGCTAAGCTCCTCACTACGCTAACAGGAAAGAAGACACCATGGGAGTGGGCTCTGCACAAGAACAATCTTTCGCAAGTTTGAAAAACAGTTTGGTCACGGCCCCTGTCCTCGGTTACCCGAACTTCAGGGCGCGCACATACTTAATACAGTCGCCAGCAATGACGGGCTAGGCGCCGTTTTGCCTAAAATCCAAAATGACCAAGAAAGGGTCACATCTTACTACAGTAAAACCCTGAAACCGGCTGAGCACAACTACTCTGTCACCAGGAAAGAGCTCCTGGCAGTCCTAAAGGCGGTACGCCATTTCCGGCGTTAATTATATGGACAAAGTTTTAAGTTTCCACCCGACCATACCTCCATATTATGGCTTTGCCGTTGGAAGGAGCCCATGAGCCAGGTGGCCAGTGGCTGGAAATTCTATCGGAGTCTCAATATACCAGAGACCACAGAAAAAGCACCCACAATGGCATCGCTGATGGACTGAGCCGGCAATGCTCCGACGTATGCCGCCAGTGTCAACACATTCAAAAGAGGGATGGTGTCCTGACAAAAAAGTGAGGTAACCAAGGCATTGGTCCCATTCGATCAAACCACCGACCTCACCCCTCTGCGCCCTCCACAAAGAACGCTGTTCTGGCAATCACTCAGAGAACACCTGCCACCTCTGACACAGACTTGTCCCAGTTCCAACAAGCAGGGCAACACCCCATAGCTGTAAAATATGCAGCCGCCAAGGACAATCACACACTGATCCAGGAACAATTAAGTCTGGGCTGCCGTGAACTGCAGACTCTTGTTCACAAATCCTCAATGAGAATCCGGTTTGACGGAGTTCTAGAACTCCAGATGGCTGCAAGCAAATGATCTTGGTGGAGCACTCTTTGCCCCCCTGGACTAAGAGGAACTGTCATGTGGAAGACACATGCACTGGCACACCAAGGGATCATACGTACTCAACAGGGACTGCTGTTGGCATGGTGTTGGCTGGGAATATACGCTGATGCGGGCACACTCGTGCGGAGCTGCGAAGTGTGTCAGCGAGCTAAACATGGAGGCACTCAGCCAAACCCAGCCAGGCAGAAAATGTATGCTGGACAGCCATGGCGAAAATTGGTCGTCGAATTAGTGGGCCCATTGCCTGGGACTGAGAGGGAAACCACTTGATCCTAGTGCTAATGGATAGTTTAACGCGGTGGCAAGATGCTTTGGTACTCACAGACGCTACTGCAGCAGTAATGGCTGCCACTCTAGATGAAAGGGTGTTTGCCTATTTCGGGATCCCCAAACAGGTTCATACAAGCCAGGGAGCTCAGTTTGAGAGTCACCTGATGCCAGATCTATGCTCCCTGTGGAATATTGAAAAAACCTGGACAACTCTTTATCACCCCCATGTTATTGGAGTGGTAGAAGAGAAAAACCGGATCTTTGTGGACTCTCTGAGGTCCCTGCTGTTGAAAAGACAGCCAAATGAATGAAACTTGCTCCTGCCACAATTGATGCGAGCACTTCAAGCTACACTCCATGCTACTTTAAATGGTGGTTAACTTTGGTTAATGTAACTATATGATCTACTTAACATGTTCATGAATGGCTCTCTCGCCACGACTTAGGTAGAGAGATCCACATTGCTGCACAGCATCTAGCAAGGCTTTATAGACCACTGGGTATAATTAATGTCACCAAATTATCTCCTGTACTCACAGAGCTAATTAATCATCCAAGACACGATGTTAATGAAGTGTTTGCTGTGTACTACAATCGCAAAGGTTTGAGAGTCTCATTTGAGGAAGGAAATATCATTAATCGTTTGAGTGGTTTCATGCTAATTTCGCACATTATCCTGTAGATGAAACGTGCATTGCTGTATGCCAGTTTGATTTACAAATAAACCTATGCATTCTCCCAAACTTAGGTTCAACTGGCGGAGCAAAGTTGTAGTTGAGAAATTAGAGGAACTCTCGAAGCCACTATTCTGTTACATCCGTCCTACTGGCATATTTGTTCGAAACACTCTAGGTGTAGGCGATTCTGAGTGTACATAGGATTTCAAAAGATTTCTAATTGCACTTTCTTGTGAATCTATTAATTTTTATTGTCATTCTATAGTATAGACCTCGACAATATAACTGTTACTTGTAAGGTTTCTCGATATAACCTGTCCCTAGCTATAAATACCTTCTAGTCAGTAGGAAAGTGTGACGCCGGGATGCCTAGTATAGTTAATTTTTAAAACTGTATATTTTGACTGAACACCATTCTGGTAGCAGCTGCAACAGATGGAAGAAAAAATGGCAGGTTTGCAGCAACTCTGTAACCAATAGTCAAAGTATTACAGAAGTTGCAACACCTCCAGTTGCAAAAACAGCTCCTAAAGTTAAAACTGTCACACAGTATTAGACATTTGATGGTTGTGGTCAGTGACTCGATTATAAATTTTGGTTTCCCTGTAGCTGTCTGATGGGTGAACGTAACTGTTCGTATTAGCCGACACCAATCTACTTACATAGTGGTAAATTACAGAGCTTAGTATTATTTTCGACACCGTAAACATAATTGTTATTTAATGGTAGAATAGTTTTCATGGTAGAGTTGCTACATACTAGGTAAAATATCATATTTCCAGTATAATAATTATCTTGATTAGTTCTAGGTATGGAAAAATTACAGACTGTAGTATTATTTTCTACCTTGTAATATTCTTTAGTTTTCACGGTAGAGTTTTTTTTCGATTACAAAATTGCTCTTTTCGAAGTAGAATATCATAATCTTAGTCTAATAGCTGCTTTGGTTGGTTCAAGGTAGTGATAAATTACAGAGCTTTGTATCATTTTCTACCGGATAAACGTAATGGTTGTTTCAGGGTAATATTTGTTCATGGTAGAGTTGCTTTATTTTTGGTAAAATGTCATATTTTTAGTCGAATAATTGTTTTGGTTAGTTTTAGGTTGTAACAAATTGCAGACTCAAGTATTATTTTCTAACTTGTAAAATTTTTGGTATTTCAGGATAAAATTTTTTCCATGGTAGAGTTGCTGTATTCTAGGTGGACTATCCTGTTTTTAGTCCAACTATTGTCTTGGTTAGTTCTAGGTAGTGACAAAGTGCAGATCCTAGTATTATTTGTGACCCAGTTAACATGATGGTTTTTTTTCAGAGCAGAGTTTTCTTTCTAGCTTGAGTTGTTTTATTTTAGGTTGAGTATCATATTTCTAGTCTAATAGCTGTGCAGGTCAAATCTACGCACTAAAAAATTCCAGGCTTTAGTATTATTCTCTACGCCATAAATACCTTGAGTTGTTCGAAGTAGAGTGCGTCAGCCGGTTTTCATCCAAACCGGGATTTAAAAGTTTGGTAAAACTGTTTATGCAACAGTTTTGCATAAAAAATTAGTGTACATATGACACTTCTAGTGCAGAGCGTGTAACAATGCATGTATTGGAACATGAGTCGAAGAAATTGACATACGTGTGTATTAACCGTGACTAACCAATGATTAAATTTCCTCTACGCAGAGGACTTGGTGATGAAAATTACCGCTATGATATACCTTTTCGTCTGAAATCAATCTATGCTTAATCTAGTATATACTAATACTATCAGTCTGTAATGAGTGTTATCTATTTTATCCTATCATACCGCTAATTTCTATAAAAAATAATATTAATCAAGAATAAGTAATCGTATATAAAACATTATACCGATCATCATACAAACTGGCATATAAACATAAGACAGTCTGGTAAACAGAAAAGAAAACACATGAGTATCTTGAGCTATACATACCACTCAAAAGTCACCCAAAACGCCACTGTTGTTAACATCAATCAACTTTTATAAATGACTCAAAATCAGTTACACATACGCATCACAATTTATAGCAATCTACAAAACTGGGAATTGAAACAATTCGCATATAAAATAAAATATATGTTAGAAGAATTAAAAAGAGTATTGGACAGATCTACAAAAGATTAACTATGATTAACAGATCGAATTACACTGCAATTACTTGACGAGTCTTACAATAGTTAACATGATGTATTGGCAGGTCTGATTTGTACTTGAGATCTGCTCATATTATACTACTGTTGTTTTCTACTCCCTAGCTGGTTTAAGTTGTGCCCCTCTTTGAAAGGTCGCTAATGGTAGTGCTGGGCCTTAGCCTTACTTTACTCTCAGTTTTTGAGTTCCTGAGAGCGGGGAATAAACAGCCCTGGTTAGGAATGTAGGAATTTTCTGCTATCCCGGACACTTCCAGTTATTCAAGGAAGGTGAATAGTGTTTACAATCGTGGCTCCATGGGGGAACTAGCAATGGATTTATTGTATCCAAGTTTCAACAATTTCAACTTGTACATGTATTACAACTGGTGTATCAGTATTTTATTGGATTACAGGGAAATGTAGTCGGCTAGACAAAGTTCTGTATTGCAGTTTGACAACAAAGCAACACGATAACAAAAGACAGTTCACAAGGGTTCTAAGACCCAATTCATACCTTTTCATCAGCAGGATCTAATTTAAGCTGGAAAAGCCAATTTTTTATGGGGAAAAACTTCA